>OX328276.1:10000-610000 GCA_946814005.1 Chamaenerion angustifolium
GCGCTCGCCGCCCTGCGCTCGCCGCCCTGCGCTCGCCGCCCTGCGTCCTGCGCTCGCCGCCCTGCGCTCGCCGCCCTGCGTCCTGCGCTCGCCGCCCTGCGTCCTGCGCTCGCCGCCCTGCGCTCGCCGCCCTGGGTCCTGCGCTCGCCGCCCTGCGTCCTGCCATCGTCGCCCTGTGCTTGTCACTTGTCGTCCTGCGCTCGTCGCCCTGCGCTCAACGCCATGTGCCCTGCGCCCTGCGTTGGTCGCCCTGTGCTCAGCAAATCGCTTCGCGCTCTGCATATCGCCCTGCGCTCTGCAAATCGCACTGCGCTCGTCGCTCTTCGTCCTGCGCTCGTCGCCATGCGCTCGTCGCCATGCGCTCGTCGCACTGCGCCCTGCGCTCATTGCCTGCGCTCGTCGCTCTGCGCTCATCGCCTGCGCTCGTCGCCCTGCGCTCATCGCACTGCGCCCGTCGCCCTGCGCTCATCGCCTGCGCTCGTCGCCCTGCGCTCATCGCACTGCGCTCGTCGCCCTGCGCTCGCCGCCCTGCGCCCTGCGCTCGCCGCCCTGCGCCATGCACTCGCCGCCCTGCGCTCGTCGCCCTGCCCTCGTCGCCCTGTGCCCTGATCACTGCGCCTAGCGTCCTGAGCCCTATGCCCTGCGCATAGCGCCCTGAGCTCTGAGCCTTGTGCCCTACGCTCGCCGCCCTGCGCTCGCCACCCTTCGCTCGTCGCCCTGTGCCCTTCGCTCGTTGTACTACGCCCTGCGTTGGTCGCCCTGCGCTCTGCAAATCGCCCTACACTCGTTGCTCTCCGTCCTGCGGTCATCGCCCTGCACTCGTCGCCGTGCGCTCGTCGCCCTGCACCCTGCGCTCGCCGGCCAGCACTCGTCGCCCTGCGCCCTGATCACTGCGCCTAGCGCCCTATGCCCTACGCCTAGCGCCCTGAGCTCTGAGCCTTGTGCGCTACGCTCGTCGCCCTACTCTCGTCGCCCTGCGCTCGCCGCCCTACTCTCGTCGCCCTGCGCTCGCCGCCCTACTCTCGTCGCCCTACGCTCGCCGCCCTTCGTTCGTCGCCCTGCGCCCTTCGCTCGTCGTACTGCGCCCTGCGTTCGTCGCCCTGCGCCCGTCGCCTTGCGTTCGTCGCCCTGCGCCCGTCGCTCTGCGCCCGCCGCCCTGCGCCCGCCGCCCTGCGCCCGTCGCCCTGCGCCCGCCGCCCGTCGCTCTGCGCCCGCCGCCCTGCGCCCGTCGCTCTGCGCCCGCCGCCCTGTGCCCGCCGCCCTGCGCCCGCCGCCCTGCGCCCGCCGCCCTGCGCCCGTCGCTCTGCGCCCGCCGCCCTGCGCCCGCCGCCCTGCGCCCGCCGCCCTGCGCCCGCCGCCCTGCGCCCGCCGCCCTGCGCCCGCCGCCCTGCGCCCGTCGCCCTGCGCCCTACGATCGTCGCCCTGCGCTCGTCGCCCTGCCCTCTACGCTCGTCACCCTGCCCTCTACGCTCGTGCCCTGATCACTGTGCTCGTCGCCCTGCCCTATGCGCTCGTCGTCCTGCGCCCTACGCTCGTCGCCCTGTGCCCTGCGCCATGCGCCCTGCGCTCGTCGCCCTGCCCCCTAAACCCTAAACTCTGCGCCCTCCGTCCTGAGCGCTGCGCCCTGAGTGTTGCGCCCTGCGCTCGTTGCCCTACGCCCTGCGCTCGTTGCCCAGCGCTCGTCGCCCTGCGCCCTGCGCTCGCCGCCCTGCGCTCGCCGTCCTGCGCTCGCCGCCCTGCGTCCTGCGCTCGTCGCCCTGTGCTTGTCACTTGTCGTCCTGCGCTCGTCGTCCTGCGCCTGTCGCCCTGCCCTCTACGCTCGTCGCCTTACCCCCTAAACCCTAAACTCTGCGCCCTCCGTCCTTAGCGCTGCGCCCTGCCCTTTGTCCTTCGTCACCTTCAGCCTTACGCCCTTTGCCCTTTGTCCTGCGCCTTAAGCCCTGAGCCCAGCGCCTCGCGCCCTATTCCCTGCGCCATGCGCCATGAGCTATGAGCCTTGCGCTCTGCTCCCTTCGCCCTGTGCCCTTCGCCCTTCGCTCTGCGCCCTTGTCCCAGCGCCCTGTGCCCTACGGTCCTAACCCCTTTGGCCTACGCCCTGAGCCTCATGCCCTATGCCCTGCGCTCTGCGCCCTGCACCATGAACCCTGAGCACTAAGCCTTGCGCCCTGCGCCCTGCACCATGAACCCTGAGAACTGAGCCTTGCGCCCTATGACCTGCGCCCTATGCCCTGCACCCTGCTCCTGAGCGCTGTGCCCTGCAGCCTGAGCCATGAGACCTGCGCCTTCATCCCTGCGCCTTGCGCCCTGCGCTCTGAGCCCCTTCGCCCTGCGCCTTCGCCTTGCGCCCTGCACCATGGCCTATTCACCTTAAGCCCTGAGCCCCGTCCCTTTCGCCCTATGCCATGCGTCCTGCGCCCAGCACCCTGCGGTCCTACCCCCTTCACCCTGCGCTCTGCGCCCTTTGCTCTGAGCCCTGAGTGCCCTGAGCTCTTCACCTTAAGCCTCTACGCCCTTTGCCCTTTGCCCTGTTTGCCCTAAGCTCTTCACCTTAAGCCTTGCGCCCTGCGCTCATCGCCCTCGCCGCCCTGCGCTCGCCGCCCTGCGCTCGCCGCCCTGCGCTCGCCGCCCTGCGCTCGCCGCCCTGCGCTCGCCGCCCTGCGCTCGCCGCCCTGCGCTCGCCGCCCTGCGCTCGCCGCCCTGCGCTCGCCGCCCTGCGCTCGCCGCCCTGCGCTCGCCGCCCTGCGCTCGCCGCCCTGCGCTCGCCGCCCTGCGCTCGCCGCCCTGCGCTCGCCGCCCTGCGCTCGCCGCCCTGCGCTCGCCGCCCTGCGCTCGCCGCCCTGCGCTCGCCGCCCTGCGCTCGCCGCCCTGCGCTCGCCGCCCTGCGCTCGCCGCCCTGCGCTCGCCGCCCTGCGCTCAACGCCATGTGCCCTGCGCCCTGCGTTGGTCGCCCTGTGCTCAGCAAATCGCCCTGCGCTCTGCAAATCGCACTGCGCTCTTCGTCCTGCGTTCGTCGCCATGCGCTCGTCGCACTGCGCCCTGCGCTCATCGCCTGCGCTCGTCGCCCTGCGCTCGTCGCCCTGCGCTCGCCGCCCTGCGCTCATCGCACTGCGCCCGTCGCCCTGCGCTCGTCGCCCTGCGCTCGCCGCCCTGCGCTCATCGCACTGCGCTCATCGCCCTGCGCTCGTTGCCCTGCGCCCGCTGCCCTGCGCCCTGCGCCCTGCGCTCGCCGCCCTGCGCTCGCCGCCCTGCGCTCGCCGCCCTGCGCTCGCCGCCCTGCGCTCGCCGCCCTGCGCTCGCCGCCCTGCGCTCGCCGCCCTGCGCTCGCCGCCCTGCGCCCTGCGCTCGCCGCCCTGCGCCCTGCGCTCGCCGCCCTGCGCCCTGCGCTCGCCGCCCTGCGCCATGCGCTCGTCGCCCTGCGCTCGTCGCCCTGCGCTCGTCGCCCTGCGCTCGTCGCCCTGCCCTCGTCGCCCTGTGCCCTGATCACTGCGCCTAGCGTCCTGAGCCCTATGCCCTGCGCCTAGCGCCCTGAGCTCTGAGCCTTGTGCCCTACGCTCGCCGCCCTGCGCTCGCCACCCTTCGCTCGTCGCCCTGTGCCCTTCGCTCGTCGTACTACGCCCTGCGTTGGTCGCCCTGCGCTCTGCAAATCGCCCTACACTCGTTGCTCTCCGTCCTGCGGTCATCGCCCTGCGGTCATCGCCGTGCGCTCGTCGCCCTGCACCCTGCGCTCGTCGCCCTGCGCCCTGCGCTCGCCGGCCAGCACTCGTCGCCCTGATCACTGCGCCTAGCGCCCTATGCCCTACGCCTAGCGCCCTATGCCCTACGCCTAGCGCCCTAAGCTCTGAGCCTTGTGCGCTACGCTCGTCGCCCTACTCTCGTCGCCCTGCGCTCGCCGCCCTACTCTCGTCGCCCTACGCTCGCCGCCCTTCGTTCGTCGCCCTGCGCCCTTCGCTCGTCGTACTGCGCCCTGCGTTCGTCGCCCTGCGCCCGTCGCTCTGCGCCCGCCGCCCTGCGCCCGTCGCCCTGCGCCCTACGAACGTCGCCCTGCACTCTACGCTCGTCACCCTGCCCTCTACGCTCGTGCCCTGATCACTGCGCTCGTCGCCCTTCCCTATGCGCTCGTCGTCCTGCGCCCTACGCTCGTCGCCCTGTGCCCTGCGCTCGTCGCCCTGCGCCCTGCGCCCTGCGCTCGCCGCCCTGCGCCCTGCGCTCGCCGCCCTGCGCTCGCCGCCCTGCGCTCGCCGCCCTGCGCTCGCCGCCCTGCGCTCGCCGCCCTGCGCCCTGCGCTCGCCGCCCTGCGCTCGCCGCCCTGCGCCCTGCGCTCGCCGCCCTGCGCTCGCCGCCCTGCGTCCTGCGCTCGCCGCCCTGCGTCCTGCGCTCGCCGCCCTGCGCTCGCCGCCCTGGGTCCTGCGCTCGCCGCCCTGCGTCCTGCCATCGTCGCCCTGTGCTTGTCACTTGTCGTCCTGCGCTCGTCGCCCTGCGCTCAACGCCATGTGCCCTGCGCCCTGCGTTGGTCGCCCTGTGCTCAGCAAATTGCTTCGCGCTCTGCATATCGCCCTGCGCCACTGCGCTCGTCGCTCTTCGTCCTGCGCTCGTCGCCATGCGCTCGTCGCCATGCGCTCGTCGCCATGCGCTCGTCGCACTGCGCCCTGCGCTCATCGCCTGCGCTCGTCGCTCTGCGCTCATCGCCTGCGCTCGTCGCCCTGCGCTCATCGCACTGTGCCCGTCGCCCTGCGCTCATCGCCTGCGCTCGTCGCCCTGCGCTCATCGCACTGCGCTCGTCGCCCTGCGCTCGCCGCCCTGCGCCCTGCGCTCGCCGCCCTGCGCCATGCGCTCGCCGCCCTGCGCTCGTCGCCCTGCCCTCGTCGCCCTGTGCCCTGATCACTGCGCCTAGCGTCCTGAGCCCTATGCCCTGCGCATAGCGCCCTGAGCTCTGAGCCTTGTGCCCTACGCTCGCCGCCCTGCGCTCGCCACCCTTCGCTCGTCGCCCTGTGCCCTTCGCTCGTTGTACTACGCCCTGCGTTGGTCGCCCTGCGCTCTGCAAATCGCCCTACACTCGTTGCTCTCCGTCCTGCGGTCATCGCCCTGCACTCGTCGCCGTGTGCTCGTCGCCCTGCACCCTGCGCTCGCCGGCCAGCACTCGTCGCCCTGCGCCCTGATCACTGCGCCTAGCGCCCTATGCCCTACGCCTAGCGCCCTGAGCTCTGAGCCTTGTGCGCTACGCTCGTCGCCCTACTCTCGTCGCCCTGCGCTCGCCGCCCTACTCTCGTCGCCCTGCGCTCGCCGCCCTACTCTCGTCGCCCTACGCTCGCCGCCCTTCGTTCGTCGCCCTGCGCCCTTCGCTCGTCGTACTGCGCCCTGCGTTCGTCGCCCTGCGCCCGTCGCCCTGCGTTCGTCGCCCTGCGCCCGTCGCTCTGCGCCCGCCGCCCTCCGCCCGTCGCCCTGCGCCCGCCGCCCTCCGCCCGTCGCCCTGCGCCCGCCGCCCGTCGCTCTGCGCCCGCCGCCCTGCGCCCGTCGCTCTGCGCCCGCCGCCCTGCGCCCGTCGCTCTGCGCCCGCCGCCCTGCGCCCGCCGCCCTGCGCCCGCCGCCCTGCGCCCGCCGCCCTGCGCCCGCCGCCCTGCGCCCGCCGCCCTGCGCCCGCCGCCCTGCGCCCGCCGCCCTGCGCCCGCCGCCCTGCGCCCGCCGCCCTGCGCCCGCCGCCCTGCGCCCGTCGCCCTGCGCCCTACGATCGTCGCCCTGCGCTCGTCGCCCTGCCCTCTACGCTCGTCACCCTGCCCTCTACGCTCGTGCCCTGATCACTGTGCTCGTCGCCCTGCCCTATGCGCTCGTCGTCCTGCGCCCTACGCTCGTCGCCCTGTGCCCTGCGCCATGCGCCCTGCGCTCGTCGCCCTGCCCCCTAAACCCTAAACTCTGCGCCCTCCGTCCTGAGCGCTGCGCCCTGAGTGTTGCGCCCTGCGCTCGTTGCCCTACGCCCTGCGCTCGTTGCCCAGCGCTCGTCGCCCTGCGCCCTGCGCTCGCCGCCCTGCGCTCGCCGTCCTGCGCTCGCCGCCCTGCGTCCTGCGCTCGTCGCCCTGTGCTTGTCACTTGTCGTCCTGCGCTCGTCGTCCTGCGCCTGTCGCCCTGCCCTCTACGCTCGTCGCCTTACCCCCTAAACCCTAAACTCTGCGCCCTCCGTCCTTAGCGCTGCGCCCTGCCCTTTGTCCTTCGTCACCTTCAGCCTTACGCCCTTTGCCCTTTGTCCTGCGCCTTAAGCCCTGAGCCCAGCGCCTCGCGCCCTATTTCCTGCGCCATGCGCCATGAGCTATGAGCCTTGCGCTCTGCTCCCTTCGCCCTGTGCCCTTCGCCCTTCGCTCTGCGCCCTTGTCCCAGCGCCCTGTGCCCTACGGTCCTAACCCCTTTGGCCTACGCCCTGAGCCTCATGCCCTATGCCCTGCGCTCTGCGCCCTGCACCATGAACCCTGAGCACTAAGCCTTGCGCCCTGCGCCCTGCACCATGAACCCTGAGAACTGAGCCTTGCGCCCTATGACCTGCGCCCTATGCCCTGCACCCTGCTCCTGAGCGCTGTGCCCTGCAGCCTGAGCCATGAGACCTGCGCCTTCATCCCTGCGCCTTGCGCCCTGCGCTCTGAGCCCTTTCGCCCTGCGCCTTCGCCTTGCGCCCTGCACCATGGCCTATTCACCTTAAGCCCTGAGCCCCGTCCCTTTCGCCCTATGCCATGCGTCCTGCGCCCAGCACCCTGCGGTCCTACCCCCTGCACCCTGCGCTCTGCGCCCTTTGCTCTGAGCCCTGAGTGCTCTGAGCTCTTCACCTTAAGCCTCTACGCCCTTTGCCCTGTTTGCCCTAAGCTCTTCACCTTAAGCCTTGCGCCCTGCGCTCATCGCCCTCGTCGCCCTGTGTCCTGCGCTCGTCGCCCTGCGTTTGTCGTCCTGCGCTTATCGCCCTGCGCTTGTCGTCCTGCGCTCGTCGCCCTGCGCTTGTCGCTTGTCGCCCTGCGCTCGTCGCTCGTCGCCCTGCGCTCGTCGCTCGTCGCCCTGCGCTCGTCGCTCGTCGCCCTGCGCTCGTCGCCCTGCACTGGTCGCCCTACGCCCTGCTCTCGTCGCCCTGCGCTCGTCGCCCTGCACCCTACGCTCGTCGCCCTGCCCCCTAAACCCTAAACTCTGCGCCCTGAGTGTTGCGCCCTGCGCTCGTCGCCCTGCGCTCGCCGCCCTATGCCCGTCGCCCTGCCCTCTACGCTCGTCGCCCTGTCCTCTACGCTCGTCGCCTTACCCCTAAACCCTAAACTCTGCACCCTCCGTCCTTAGCGCTGCGCCCTGCGCTCGTCGCACTGCGTCCTGTACTCGTCGTCATGCGTCCTGTGCTCGTCGTCGTGTGTCCTGCGCTCGTCGCCCTGCGCTTGTCGTCCTAAGCTTGTCGCCCTGCGCTCGTCGCCCTGCGCTCGTCGCCCTGCGCTCGTCGCCCTGCGCTCGTCACCCTGCGCTCGTCGCTCGTCACCCTGCGCTCGTCGCTCGTCACCCTGCGCTCGTCGCTCGTCACCCTGCGCCGTGCGCTCGACGCCCTGCACTCGTCGCCCTGCGCCCTGCGCTCGTCGCCCTGCGTCCTGCGCCCAGCACCCTGCGGTCCTACCCCCTGCACCCTGCGCTCTGCGCCCTTTGCCCTGAGCCCTGTTTGCCCTGAGCTCTTCACCTTAAGCCTCTACGCCCTTTGCCCTTTGCCCTGTTTGCCCTGAGCTCTTCACCTTAAGCCTTGCGCCCTGCGCTCGTCGCCCTCGTCGCCCTGTGTCCTACGCTTGTCGTCCTGCGCTCGTCGCCCTGCGCTTGTCGTCCTGCGCTTATCGCCCTGCGCTTGTCGCCCTGCGCTTGTCGTCCTGCGCTTGTCGCCCTGCGCTCGTCGTCCTGCGCTCGTCGCCCTGCGCCGCTCGTCGCTCGTCGCCCTGCGCTCGTCTTCCTTCGCCCTGCGCTCGTCGCCTTACGCCCTGCTCTCGTCGCCCTGCGCTCGTCGCCCTGCGCCCTGCACCCTACGCTCGTCGCCCTGCCCCCTAAACCCTAAACTCTGCGCCCTCCGTCCTGAGCGTTGCGCCCTGAGTGTTGCGCCCTGCGCTCGTCGCCCTGCGCCCTGCGCTCGCCGCCCTATGCCCGTCGCCCTGCCCACTACGCTCGTCGCCCTGCCCTCTACGCTCGTCGCCTTACCCCTAAACCCTAAACTCTGCACCCTCCGTCCTTAGCGCTGCGCCCTGCGCTCGTCGCCCTGCGTCCTGTGCTCGTCGCCATGCGTCCTGTGCTCGTCGTCGTGCGTCCTGCGCTTGTCGTCCTGCGCTTGTCGTCCTGCGCTTGTCGTCCTGCGCTCGTCGCCCTGCGCTTGTCGTCCTAAGCTTGTCGTCCTGCGCTTGTCGCCCTGCGCTCGTCGCCCTGCGTCCTGCGCTCGTCGCCCTGCGCTTGTCGCCCTACGCTCGTCGCCCTGCGCTCGTCGCTCGTCACCCTGCGCTCGTCGCTCGTCACCCTGCGCTCATCGCTCTGCGCTCATCGCCCTGCACTCGTCGCCCTGCGCCGTGCGCTCCTCGCCCTGCGCCGTGCGCTCCTCGCCCTTCGTCCTGCGCTTGTTGCTCTGCACTCGTCGCCCTCCACTTGTCGCCCTGCGCTCGTCGCACTACGCCCTGCGCTCGTCGCCATATGCCCTGCGCCCTGCGCTCGTCGCCCTCCGTCCTGCGCTTGTCGCCCTGCACTCGTCGCCCTGTGCCTGTGCCCTGCGCTCGTCGCCCTGCACCCTGCGCTCGTCACCCTGCGCCCTGCGCTCGTCGACCTGCCCCATACGCTCGTCGACCTGCCCCTTAAACCCTAAACTCTGCGCCCTCCGTCCTAAGCGCTGCGCCCTGAGAGTTGCGCCCTGCGCTCGTCGCACTGCGCCCTGCGTTAGTCGGCCTGCGTCCTGCGCTCGTCGCACTGCGTTAGTCGTCCTGCGCCCTGCGCTCGTCGCCCTACGCCTTGCGCTCGTCGTTCTGCGCCCTGCGCTCGTCGCCCTATGCCTTGCGCCCTGCGCTCGTCGCCCTGCGCCCTTCGCTCGACGCCCTGCGCCCTTCGCTCGTCGCCCTGCGCCCTTCGCTCGTCGCCCTGCGCCCTTCGCTCGTCGCCCTGCGCCCTTCGCTCGTCGCCCTGCGCCCTTCGCTCGTCGCCCTGCGCCCTTCGCTCGTCGCCCTGCGCCCTTCGCTCGTCGCCCTGCGCCCTGCGCCCGCCGCCCTGCGGTCGCCGCCCTGCGCTCGCCGCCCTGCGCCCTGCGCTCGCCGCCCTGTGCCCGTCGCTCTGCGCCCTGCGCTCGTCGCCCTGTGCCCGTCGCTCTGCGCCCTGCGCTCGTCGCCCTGTGCCCTGCGCTCGTCGACCTGCGTTCGTCGCCTTGCGTTCGTCGACCTGCGCTCGTCGCCCTGCCCCCTACGCTCGTCGCCCTGCCCCCTAAACTCTACGCCCTCCGTCCTGAGCGCTGCGCCTTGATTGTTGCGCCCTGCGCTAGTCGGCCTGCGCCCTGCGCTCGTCACCCTGCGCTAGTCGGCCTGCGCCCTGCGCTCGTCGCCCTCCAATTGTCGCCCTACGCCCTGCGCTCGTCGTCCTGCGCCCTGCGCTCATCGCCCAGCGCTCGTCGCCCAGAGCCCTGCGCTCGTCGCCCTGTGCCCGTCGCCCTGCGCTCGTCGCTCTGCGTTCATCGCCTTGCGTTCGTTGACTTGCGCTCGTCGCCCTGCCCCCTACGCTCGTCGCCCTGCCCCCTAAACCCTAAACTCTACGCCCTCCGTCCTGAGCGATGCGCCCTGAGTGTTGCGCCTTGCGCTCGTCGCCCTGCGCCCTGTGCTAGTCGGCCTGCGCCCTGCGCTCGTCGCCCTGAACTCGTCGCCCTGAACTCGTCGCCCTGCGCTCCTCGCCCTTCGTCCTGCGCTTGTCGCTCTGCACTCGTCGCCCTCCACTTGTCGCCCTGCGCTCGTCGCACTACACCCTGCGCTCGCCGTCCTGCGCTCGTCTCCATATGCCCTGCGCCCTGCGCTCGTCGCCCTCCGTCCTGCGCTTGTCGCCCTGCACTCGTCGTCCTGCGCTCGTCGCCCTGCGCTCGTCGCCCTACGCTCGTCGCCCTGCGCTCGTTGCCTTACGCCCTGCGCTCGTCGTCCCGCGCCCTGCGCTTGTCGTCCCGCGCCCTGCGCTCGTCGCCCTATGCCCTGCGCCCTGCCCTCGTCGTCCTGTGCCCTGCGCTCGTCGCCCTGCACCCTGCGCTCGTCACCCTGCGCCTTGCGCTCGTCGACCTGCCCCATACGCTCGTCGACCTGCCCCCTAAACCCTAAACTCTGCGCCCTCCGTCCTAAGCGCTGCGCCCTGAGAGTTGCGCCCTGCGCTCGTCGCACTGCGCCCTGCGTTAGTCGGCCTGCGCCCTGCGCTCGTCGCACTGCGCCCTGCGCTCGTCGCCCTGCGTTAGTCGGCCTGCGCCCTGCGCTCGTCGCCCTATGCCTTGCGCTCGTCGTTCTGCGCCCTATGCCTTGCGCCCTGCGCTCGTCGCCCTGCGCCCTTCGCTCGTCGCCCTGCACCATGAACCATGAGCTATGAGCCTTGCGCTCTGCTCCCTTCGCCCTGTGCCCTTCGCCTTTCGCTCTGCGCCCTTGGCCCAGCGCCCTGTGCCCGACGGTCCTACCCCCTTTGGCCTACGCCCTGAGCCTCATGCCCTATGCCCTGCGCTCTGCGCCCTGCACCATGAACCCTGAGCACTGAGCCTTGCGCCCTGCGCCCTGCACCATGAACCCTGAGAACTGAGCCTTGCGCCCTATGACCTGCGTCCTATGCCCTGCGCCCTGCTCCTGAGCGCTGTGCCCTGCAGCCTGAGCCATGAGACCTGCGCCTTCATCCCTACGCCATGCGCCCTGCGCTCTGAGCCCCTTCGCCCTGCAACTTTGCCTTGCGCCCTGCACCATGGCCTATTCACCTTAAGCCCTGAGCCCCGTCCCTTTCGCCCTATGCCATGCGTCCTGCGCCCAGCACCCTGCGGTCCTACCCCTGCACCCTGCGCTCTGCGCCCTTTGCTCGTCGCCCTGCGCCCTTCGCTCGTCGGCCTGCGCCCGCCGCTCTGCGCCCTTTGCTCGTCGACCTGCCCCCTAAACCCTAAACTCTGCGCCCTCCGTCCTAAGCGCTGCGCCCTGAGAGTTGCGCCCTGCGCTCGTCGCACTGCGCCCTGCGTTAGTCGGCCTGCGCCCTGCGCTCGTCGCACTGCGCCCTGCGCTCGTCGCCCTGCGTTAGTCGGCCTGCGCCCTGCGCTCGTCGCCCTATGCCTTGCGCTCGTCGTTCTGCGCCCTATGCCTTGCGCCCTGCGCTCGTCGCCCTGCGCCCTTCGCTCGTCGCCCTGCACCATGAACCATGAGCTATGAGCCTTGCGCTCTGCTCCCTTCGCCCTGTGCCCTTCGCCTTTCGCTCTGCGCCCTTGGCCCAGCGCCCTGTGCCCGACGGTCCTACCCCCTTTGGCCTACGCCCTGAGCCTCATGCCCTATGCCCTGCGCTCTGCGCCCTGCACCATGAACCCTGAGCACTGAGCCTTGCGCCCTGCGCCCTGCACCATGAACCCTGAGAACTGAGCCTTGCGCCCTATGACCTGCGTCCTATGCCCTGCGCCCTGCTCCTGAGCGCTGTGCCCTGCAGCCTGAGCCATGAGACCTGCGCCTTCATCCCTACGCCATGCGCCCTGCGCTCTGAGCCCCTTCGCCCTGCAACTTTGCCTTGCGCCCTGCACCATGGCCTATTCACCTTAAGCCCTGAGCCCCGTCCCTTTCGCCCTATGCCATGCGTCCTGCGCCCAGCACCCTGCGGTCCTACCCCTGCACCCTGCGCTCTGCGCCCTTTGCTCGTCGCCCTGCGCCCTTCGCTCGTCGGCCTGCGCCCTTCGCTCGTCGGCCTGCGCCCGCCGCCCTGCGCTCGTCGCCCTGTGCCCGTCGCTCTGCGCCCTGCGCTCTGCGCCCTGCGCTCGTCGCCCTGTGCCCTGCGCTCGTCGACCTGCGTTCGTCGCCCTCCAATTGTCGCCCTACGCCCTGCGCTCGTCGTCCTGCGTCCTGCGCTCATCGCCCTGCGCTCGTCGCCCAGAGCCCTGCGCTCGTCGCCCTGTGCCCGTCGCCCTGCGCTCGTCGCTCTGCGTTCATCGCCTTGCGTTCATTGACTTGCGCTCGTCGCCCTGCCCCCTACGCTCGTCGCCCTGCCCCCTAAACCCTAAACTCTACGCCCTCCGTCCTGAGCGCTGCGCCATGAGTGTTGCGCCCTGCGCTCGTCGCCCTGCGCTCGCCGCCCTGCGCTCGTCGCCCTGCGCTCGCCGCCCTGCGCTCGCCGCCCTGTGCCCTGCGCTCGTCGCCTTGTGCCCTGCGCTCGTCGCCCTGCGCCCTGCGCTCGCCGCCCTGCGCTCGTCGTCCTGCGCCCTGCGCTCGCCGCCCTGCGCTCGTCGTCCTGCGCCCTGCGCTCGTCGCCCTGCGCCCTGCGCTAGTCGGCCTGCGCCATGCACTCGTCGCCATGCGCTCGTCGCCCACGATCCTGCGGTCGTCGCCCTATGCCCTGCGCTCGTCACCCTGCGCCATGCACTCATAGCCCTGCGCTCGTCGCCCACCATCCTGCGCTTGTTGCCCTGCACTCGTCGCCCTCCACTTGTCGCCCTGCGCTCGTCGCCCTACGCCCTGCGCTCGTCGTCCTGCGCCCTGCGTTCGTCGCCCTATGCCCTGCGCACTGCGCTCGTCACCCTATGCCCTGCGCTCGTCGCCCTGCGCTCGTCACCCTGTGCCCTGCGCTCGTCGCCCTGCACTCGTCGCCCTGGCCCCTACGGTCGTCGACCTACCCCTTAAACCCTAAACTCTGCGGCCTCCGTCTTGAGCGCTGCGCTCTGAGTGTTGCGCCCTGCGCTCGTCGCCCTACGCCCTGCGCTAGTCGGCCTGCGCCCTGCGCTCGCCGCCCTTCGCTCGTCGCCCTCCACTCGCCGCCCTGCGCTCGCCGCCCTGCGCTCGTCGCCCTACGCTCGTTGCCCTACGCCCTGCGCTCGTCATTCTGCGCCCTGCACTCGTCGCCCTATGCCCTGCGCCCTACTTGTCGCACTGCACTCGTCGCCATCCGCTCGTCGCCCTCCGCTCGTCGCCCTGCGCTCGTCGCCCTGCGCTCGTCGCCCTGCGCTCGTCGCCCTGCGCTCGTCGCTCGTCGCTCGTCACCCTGCGCTCGTCGCTCGTCACCCTGCGCCGTGCGCTCGACGCCCTGCACTCGTCGCCCTGCGCCCTGCGCTCGTCGCCCTGCGTCCTGCGCCCAGCACCCTGCGGTCCTACCCCCTGCACCCTGCGCTCTGCGCCCTTTGCCCTGAGCCCTGTTTGCCCTGAGCTCTTCACCTTAAGCCTCTACGCCCTTTGCCCTGTTTGCCCTGAGCTCTTCACCTTAAGCCTTGCGCCCTGCGCTCGTCGCCCTCGTCGCCCTGTGTCCTGCACTTGTCGTCCTGCGCTCGTCGCCCTGCGCTCGTCGCCCTGCGCTTGTCGTCCTGCGCTTATCGCCTTGCGCTTGTCGTCCTGCGCTTGTCGCCCTGCGCTCGTCGTCCTGCGCTCGTCGCCCTGCGCTTGTCGCTTGTCGCCCTGCGCTTGTCGCTCGTCTCCTCCTGAGCGCTGTGCCCTGCAGCCTGAGCCATGAGACCTGTGCCTTCATCCCTGCGCCTTGCGCCCTGCACTCTGATCCCCTTCGCCCTGCGCCTTCGCCTTGCGCCCTGCACCATGACCTATTCACCTTAAGCCCTGAGCCCCGTCCCTTTCGCCCTATGCCCTGCGTCCTGCGCCCAGCACCCTGCGGTCCTACCCCCTGCACCCTGCGCTCTGCGCCCTTTGCCCTGAGCCCTGTTTGCCCTGAGCTCTTCACCTTAAGCCTCTGCGCCCTTTGCCCTGAGCCCTGTTTGCCCTGATCTCTTCACCTTAAGCCTTGCGCCCTGCGCTCGTCGTCCTCGTCGCCCTGCGCTCGTCGCCCTGCATTCGTCGCCCTGCGCTCGTGGCCCTGTGTCCTGCGCTCGTCGCCCTGCGCTTGTCGTCCTGCGCTTGTCGCCCTGCGCTTGTCGCCCTGCGCTTGTCGCCCTGCGCTCGTCGTCCTGCGCTCGTTGCCCTGCGCTCGTTGCCCTGCGCTCGTCGCCCTGCACCCTACGCTCGTCGCCCTGCCCCCTAAACCCTAAAATCTGTGCCCTCCGTCCTGAGCGCTGCGCCCTGAGTGTTGCGCTCGTCGCCCTGCGCTCGCCGCCCTGCACTCGCCACCATGTGCCCTGCGCTCGTCGCCCTGCGCTCGTCGTCCTGCGCCCTGCGCTCGTCGCCCTATGCCCTGCGCCCTGCGCTCGTCGCCCTGCACCCTACGCTCGTCGCCCTGCCCAAAAAACCCTAAAATCTGTGCCCTCCGTCCTGAGCGCTCCGCCATGAGTGTTGCGCCCTGCGCTCGTCGCCCTGCGCTCGCCGCCCTGCGCTCGTCGCCCTGCGCTCGTCGCCCTGCGCTCGCCGCCCTGCGCTCGCCGCCCTGTGCCCTGCGCTCGTCGCCTTGTGCCCTGCGCTCGTCGCCCTGCGCCCTGCGCTCGCCGCCCTGCGCTCGTCGTCCTGCGCCCTGCGCTCGCCGCCCTGCGCTCGTCGTCCTGCGCCCTGCGCTCGTCGCCCTGCGCCCTGCGCTAGTCGGCCTGCGCCATGCACTCGTCGCCATGCGCTCGTCGCCCACGATCCTGCGGTCGTCGCCCTATGCCCTGCGCTCGTCACCCTGCGCCATGCACTCATAGCCCTGCGCTCGTCGCCCACCATCCTGCGCTTGTTGCCCTGCACTCGTCGCCCTCCACTTGTCGCCCTGCGCTCGTCGCCCTACGCCCTGCGCTCGTCGTCCTGCGCCCTGCGTTCGTCGCCCTATGCCCTGCGCACTGCGCTCGTCACCCTATGCCCTGCGCTCGTCGCCCTGCGCTCGTCACCCTGTGCCCTGCGCTCGTCGCCCTGCACTCGTCGCCCTGGCCCCTACGGTCGTCGACCTACCCCTTAAACCCTAAACTCTGCGGCCTCCGTCTTGAGCGCTGCGCTCTGAGTGTTGCGCCCTGCGCTCGTCGCCCTACGCCCTGCGCTAGTCGGCCTGCGCCCTGCGCTCGCCGCCCTTCGCTTGTCGCCCTCCACTCGCCGCCCTGCACTCGCCGCCCTGCGCTCGTCGCCCTACGCTCGTTGCCCTACGCCCTGCGCTCGTCATTCTGCGCCCTGCACTCGTCGCCCTATGCCCTGCGCCCTACTTGTTGCACTGCACTCGTCGCCATCCGCTCGTCGCCCTCCGCTCGTCGCCCTGCGCTCGTCGCCCTGCTCTCGCCGCCCTGTGCTCGTCGCCCTACGTCCTGCGCTCGTCGTTCTTCCCTGCGCTCGTCGCTCTATGCCCTGCACTAATCGCCCTGTGCTCGTCGCACTGCACTCGTCGCCCTGCGCTCGTCGCCCTGCCCCCTACGCTTGTCGCCCTGCCCCCTAAACCCTAAACTCTGCGCCATCCGTCCTGAGCGCTGCGCCCTGAGTGTTGCGCCCTGAGTGTTGCGCCCTGCGCTCGTCGCTCGTCGCTCGTCGCTTTGCGCCCTGCACTCGGAGCCCCTCCGGCCTGCGCCATCCGCCTTCGCCTTGCACACTGCGCCTTGAGCCCTACCCCCTTCGCCCTGCGCCCTTCGCCTTACACCCTGAGCCTTGAGCCCTTCACCTTCAGCCTTACGCCCTTTGCCCTTTGTCCTGCGCCTTAAGACCTGAGCCCCGCGCCCTATTCCCTGCTCCATGAGCTATGAGCCTTGTGCTCTGCTCCCTTCGCCCTGTGCCCTTCGCTCTGCGCCCTTGGCCCCGCGCCCTGTGCCCTACGGTCCTGCCCCCTTTGGCATGCGCCCTGAGCCCCATGCCCTATGCCCTACGCCCTACGCCCTGCACCATGAACCCTGAGCTCTGAGCCTTGCGCCCTATGCTCTGCGCCCTATGACCTGCGCTCTATGCGCTGCGCCCTTCTCCTGAGCGCTGCGCCCCGCAGCTTGAGCCATGAGCCCTGCGTCATCATCCCTGCGCCTTGCGCTCTGAGCCCCTTCGCCTTCGCCCTGCGTCTTCGCCTTGCGCCCTGCACCATGACCTCTTCACCTTAAGCCTTAAGCCCTGAGCCCCTTCCCTTTCGTCCTATGCCCTGCGTCCTGCGCCCAGCACCCTGCGGTCCTACCCCCTGCACCCTGCGCCCTTTGCCCTTTGCCCTGTTTGCCCTGAGCTCTTCACCTTAAGCCTCTGCGCCCTTTGCCCTAAGCCCTGTTTGCCCTGAGTTCTTCACCTTAAGCCTTGCGCCCTGCACTCGTCGCCCTGCGTCCTGCGCTCGTCGCCCTGTGCTCGTCGCCCTGCGTCCTGCGCTCGTCGTCCTGCGTCCTGCGCTCGTCGCCCTGCGTCCTGCGCTTGTCGTCCTGCGCTCGTCGCCATGCGCTTGTTGTCCTGCGTTTGTCGCCCTGCGCTTGTTGTCCTGCGCTTGTCGTCCTGCGCTTGTCGTCCTGCGCTTGTTGCCCTGCGTTCGGCGCCCTGCGTCCTACGCTCGCCGCCCTGCGTTTGTCGCTCGTCGCCCTGCGCTCGTCGCCATGCGCCCTGCGCCCTGCGCTCGTAGCCCTGCGCTCGTAGCCCTGCGCCCTGCGCTCGTCGCCCTATGCCCTGCGCCCTGCGCTCGTCGCCCTGAGCTCTGAGCCCTTCGCCCTGCGCCCTGAGCTCTGCGCCCTGCGCCCTGCGCCCTGCGCCCTGCGCCCTGCTCCCTGCTCCCTGAGCATTGCGCCCTGAGCCCTGCGCCCTACGCCCTGGGCGCTGCGCCCTGTAGCTTGAGCCCTGCCCCCTAAGCCCTGAGCCCTGAGCCCTTTTCCCTAACCCCTGAGCCCTGCCCCCTAAGCCCTGAGCCCTGCGCCCTTTTCCCTAACCCCTGAGCCCTTCACCTTAAGCCTTGAGCGCCGCGCCTTTCGCCATATGCCATGCGCCCTAAGCTCTGAGTGATGCGCCGTGCAGCCTTTTCCATGAGCCCTGCGCCAGGAGCCCTGCGCCAGGAGCCCTGCGCCAGGAGCCCTGCGCCAGGAGCCCTACGCCATGCGCTTTGCGCCCTTCCGCCCTGCGCCCTCTGCCTTCGCCTTGCACCCTACGCCCTGAGCACTGCGCCTTCAGCCCTACCCCTTTCGCCCTGCGCCCTTCGCTCTGCGCCCTTCGCCTTGCGTCCTTTGCCCTGAGCCCTTCACCTTCAGCCTTACGCCTTTTCCCCTTTGTCTTGCGCACTGCGGCTTAAGCCTTGAGCCCAACGCCCCACGCCCTATGCCATGTGCCATGAGCTCTTAGCTATGAGCTTTGCGCTCTGCGCCCTTTGCCCTTCGCTCTGCACCCTTGGCCCAGCGCCCTGCGCCCTACGGTCCTGCCCCCTTTGCCCTGTGCCCTGATCACGGCGCCTAGCGCCCTGAGCCCTATGCCCTATGCCCTACGCCCTGCACCATGAACCCTGAGCTCTGAGCCTTGCGCCCTATGCACTGCGCCCTATGATCGTCGCCCTGCGCTCGCCGCCCAATGCCCTGCGCTCGTCGTCCTACGCCCTGCACTCGTCGCCCTATACTCTGCGCCCTGCGCTCGTCGCCCTGCGCCCTGCGCCCTACGGTCCTGCCCCCTTTGACCTGTGCCCTGATCACTGCGCCTAGCGCCCTGAGCCCCATGAACTATGCCCTGCGCCCTGCACCATGAACCCTGAGCTCTGAGCCTAGCGCCCTATGACCCGCGCCCTATGCCCTGCTCCTGAGCGTTGCGCCCTGCTTCTTGAGCCATGAGCCCTGCGCCTTGCCCCCTGCGCTCTGAGCCCTTCGCCCTTCTCCCTCGCCCTGCGCCCTGCACCATGACCTCTTCACCCTAAGCCTTAAGCCCTGAGCCCCGTGCCTTTCGCCCTATGCCCTGCGCCCAGCCCCCTGCGGTCCTGCCCCCTGCGCCCTTTGCCCTGAGCTCTTCACCTTAAGCCTTGCGCCCTACGCCTTGCGCCCTTTGCCATGCACCCTGAGCCCTAAGCACTGTGCTCTATGCCCTGCGCCCTAAGCACTGAGCCCTGCGCCCTAAGCCCTGCGCACTGCGCCCTGCCCCCTGAGCGCTGCGCCCTGAGCCCTGCGCCCTGCGCCCTAACCACTGAGCCATGCGCTCTGCGCCCTAACCACTGATTCATTCACCCTGCGCCCTGAGCTCTGCGCCCAGCGCCCTGACCCCTGAGCGCTGCGCCCTGTAGCTTGAGCCCTACGCCCTTTGCCATTTCCCCTGCGCCCTTTGCCCTAACCCCTGAGCCCTTCACCTTAAGCCTTGAGCCCCGCACCTTTCTCCATATGACCTGCGCCCTAAGCTCTTAGCCTTGCGCTTTGCGCCCTGCGCCCTGCACCCTGCGCTCTGAGCGCTGCGTCGTGCAGCCTTTGCTATGAGCTTTGCGCCATAAGCCCTGTACCATGATTCCTGCGCCTTGCACCCTGCGCCCTGCAGTCTGAGCCCTTCCGTCCTGCGCCCTGCGCCCTGCGCCATGACATCTTCACCTAGAGCCCTGAGCCCCGCGCATTTCGCCCAATGCCCTGCGTCCAGCGCCCTGCGGTCCTGCTCCCTGCAACTTGAGGCCTGCGCTATGAGCCCTGCGCCCTTTGCACTTTACCCTGTGCCTTTTGCCCTGAGCCCTGCACCTTAAGTCTTGCGCCCTGAGCCTTGCGCTCTTTGCCCTACGCCCTTTGCTCCTGAGCGCTACGCCCTGCAGCCTGAGCCATGAGCCTTGCGCCCTGCGCTCTGAGCCCCTTCGCCTTGCGCCCTGTGCCCTGCGCCTTCGCCTTGCGCCCTGTGCCCTGCGCCTTCGCCTTGCGCCCTGTGCCCTGCGCCTTGCGCCCTGTGCCCTGCGTCATGGCCTCTTCACCTTAAGCCTTAAGCCCTGAGCCCCGTGCCTTTCGCCCTGCGCCCATCCCCATGCGGTCCTGCCGCCTGCGCCCTGCGCCCTTTGCTCTGAGACCTGCACCCTTTTCCCTACGCCCTTTGCCCTGAGCCCTGTGCCTTTTGCCCTGAGCTCTTCACCTTAAGCCTTGCGCCCTTTGCCCTGCGCCTTACACCTTGCGCCCTTTGCCATGCACCCTGCACCCTGAGCCATGCGCCATGCGCCATGCGCCCTAAGCACTGTGCCCTGCACCCAGCGCCCTACGCCCTGCGCCTTGTGCCCTAAGCACTGAGCCCTGCCCCTTGCGCCCTGCGCACAACGCCCTGCCCCGTGAGCGCTGCGCCCTGTAGCCTGAGCCATGAGCTCTGCGCCTTGAGCCCTAAGCCTTGCGCCCTAAGCACTAAGCCCTGCGCTCTGCGCCCTAAGCACTGAGCCCTGCGCCTTGTGCCCTGAGCTCTGCGCCCTGAGCCTTGCGCCCTGCCCCCTAAGCGTTGCGCCTTGTAGCATGAGCCCTGCGCCCTGCGACGTGCACCCTGAGCCTTGCGCTCTTTGCCCTGCGCCCTTTGCCCTGCATGTTGCACCCCTTGCCCTAACGCATGAGCCTTTCGCCTTAAGCCTTGAGCCCCGCGCCTTTCGCCATATGCCCTACGCCCTAAGCTCTGAGCCTTGCGCTTTGCGCCCTGCACCCTGCGCCCTGTGCTCTGAGCGTTGCGCCGTGCAACCTTTGCCATAAGCCCTGCGCCATGCGCCCTGATCCCTGCGCCTTGCGCCATGCGCCCTGATCCCTGCGCCTTGCGCCCTGAGCCCTGCGCTCTGAGCCCCTACGCCCTGCGCCTTCGCCTTGCACCCTGCGCCATACACCCTGTGCCCTGTGCCCTAGGCATTGCGCCTTGAGCCCTACGCCCTTCGCCTTGCGCCTTGCGCCCTTTGCCCTGAGCCCTCCAGCCTTACGCCCTTTGCCCCGCGCCCTGCGCCCTATGCCCTGCACCATGAGCCCTGAGCTCTGAACCTTGCGCTCTGCGCCCTGCGCCCTACGATCCTGCCCATTTTGCCATGAGCCCTGATCACTGTGCCTTGAGCCCTGAGCCCCGCACCCTGAGGCCTATGCCCTATGCCATGCGCCCTACACCATGAACCCTGAGCTCTGAGCCTTATGCCCTATGCCCTGCCCCTGAGCGTTGCACCCTGCAGCCTGAACCCTGCGCCCTGCGCCCTGCCCCCTGCGCCCTGTGCCTTTTGCCCTGAGCTCTTCACCTTAAACCTTGCGCCATTTGCCCTGCGCTTTACGCCTTGCGCCCTAAGCATTGTGCCCTGCACCCTAGGCCCTGCGCCCTGCGCCCTGCCCCGTGAGCGTTGTGCCCTGTAGCCTGAGCCATAAGCCCTGAGCCCTAAGCACTGAGCCATGCGCCCTGCGCCCTGAGCCCTGCATCCTGAGTGCTGCACCCTTAGCGTTGCACCCTGTAGTCTAAGCCATGAGCCATGCGCCCTCCGACCTGAGCCCTGCGCCCTTCGACCTGAGCCCTGGGCCCTGCGCCCTTTGCTCTGCGCCCTACGTCCCTTGCCCTATCCCCTGAGCCCTTCACCTAAAGCCTTGAGCCCCGCGCCTTTCGCCAGATGCCCTGCGCCCTACGCTCTGAGCCTTGCGCTTTGAGCCCTGCACTCTTCGCCCTGCGCTCTGAGCATTGCGACGTGCAACCTTTGCCATGAGCCCTGCGCCATGAGACCTGAACCATGCGCCCTAAGCACTGAGCCATGCGCTTTGTGCCCTAAGTACTGAGCCCTGCGCCTTGAGCCCTTCGCCCTGCGCCCTGCCCCCTGAGCGCTGCGCCCTGTAGCCTGAGCCATGAGTCATGAGCCATGCACCATGCGCCCTGCGCCCTGAGACCTGCGCCACTTGCCCTAACCCCTGAGCACTTCACCTTAAGCCTTGAGCCCCGCGCCTTTCGCCATATGCCCTGCGCCCTAAGCTCTGAGCCTTGCGCTTTGCGCCCTGCACCATTCGCCCTGCACCCTTCGCTCTGAGCGATGCACCGTGCAGCCTTTTCCATGAGCCCTACGCCCTGCGCTCTGAGCCCCTCTGTCATGCGCCCTCCGCCTTCGCCTTGCACCCTGCGCCCTGCGCCCTGACACTGCGCCTTGAGCCCTACCCCCTTCGCCATGCGCCCTTCGCCCTACGCTCTGCGCCCTTTGCCTTGCGCCCTTTGCCCTGAGCTCTTCACCTTCAGCCTTACGCCCTTTGTCCTGCGCCTTGAGCCCTGAGTCAAGCGCCCCGCGCCCTATGCCATGCGCCATGAGCCCAAAGCTATGAGCCTTGCGCTCTGCGCCCTTCGCCATGTGCACTTCGCTCTGTGCCCTTCGCCCAGCGCCCTGCGCCCTACACCATGAAGCCTGAGCTCTGAGCCTTGCGCCCTATGCCCTGCGCCATATGCCCTGCGCCCTATGCCCTGCTCCTGAGCGCTGCGCCCTGCAGCCTGAGCCATGAGCCCTCAGCCCTGCGCCTTGCGCCCTGCGCTCTGAGCCCCTCCTCCCTTCGCCCTGCTCCTTCGCCTTGCGCCCGGTGCCCTGCACCATGACCTCTTCACCTTAAGCCCTGAGCCTCGTCCCTTTCGCTCTATGCCCTGCGCCCAGCCCTAGGGGTGAGCAAAAAAAACTAGTTGGACCGAGACCGGCCCGAGATCGGTCCGAGGCCGGCCCGACTAAGACCGAGACCGACTAGGACCGAGACCGAGTGGGCGGGTTTTTTCCTCTAAAGTCGGGCTCGGGTTCCCGAAATTACCGATTAGGACCGGACCGGCCCGAGTTGCCTAAAAACCTAATACATAATACTATATATACTATACAAGTATAGTAGTATACAACAACTCACAAAGTCTACATGTGTGTTTGGATTGTATGTTCTATATTTATAATGCGTGTTTGGATTGTATGTTTGATACTTGATTTATTGTGTTTGTATGTTTTAAATTTGGTGAAGATTCGCACAATTTTTTTTTTAAAATTTGGATTGAAAATTTCGGTAATGGACCGAGACCGGCCCGAGTCAAGCAAGACCGACTCGGGCGGGCTTTTTATACTGAAGTCGGTCTCGGTCTCGGTTCTCCAAAGGTGAAAACCGAAATTTCGGGCTCGGGCTCGGTCTTGCCTAAAAAACCGGCCCGGCCCACCCAAGCTCACCCTTACCCAGCCCCCTGCGGTCCTGCCCCATGAGCCCTGTGCCTTTTGCCATGAGCTCTTCACCTTAAGCCTTGCGCCCTTTGCCCTACGCCCTACGCCCTACGCCCTACGCCTTGCGCCTTTTGCCACCTTCAACCGTAGTCCCTCGACCCTCAACCCTCGACCCTCAACCCTCTACCCTCAACGCTTAACCCTCAACTGTAGACACTGGGCCCTCAATCCTTGACCATCGTCCCTCAACCCTCGACAGTCCAGCCTTCACGCTTGACCCTTGACCCTTAACTATACACCCTCAGCCATCGACCCTTCACCCTCGACCCTCAACCGTAGACCATAGACCCTCAACCATTAACCCTCGACCCTCAACCCTCGACCCTCAACCCTCAACCATCTACCCTCGACCATCGACCCTCACATCTTGACTCTTCCCCCTCGACCCTAAACCTTCCACCCTCGACCCTACATTCTCAACCCTTAACCCTAGATCCTCAACCTTAGACCCTAGACCCTCAACCGTAGAACCTCGACCTTCAATCGTAGAACCTCAACCGTATACCCTCGACCCTAAACATTAAACCCTAAAGCCTCAACCCTAGAACCTCAACCCTCAACACTCTACCCTCGATCCTTGAACCTCAACCCTAGAGCCTCAACCCTCAACCCTAGAGCCTCAACCTTCAACCATAGACCACCAACCGTAGACCCTCAACCATAGACCCTCAACCGTAGGCCTTCAACCTTCGACCTTAGACTCTAGACCCTCGACCGAAGAATCTCGATCGTAGATGCTTGAACCTTAACCCTCCATCCTCGACCCTCAACCATTCACCAACGACCCTCGACCCTAAACCCTAAACCACAAACCCTCAACCTTCAACTCGCAACCCTAAACTCAAAACCCTTAAACTTGGCCCCTCGACCGTAGACCCTCGACCCTCAACCCTTGACCCTCAACCCTTGACCCTCAACCCTAGACCATCAACCGTAGTCCCTAGATCCTAAACCCTAAACCCTAGACCTTAGACCCTCAACTATTGGCCTTCAACCCTCGACCCTCAACCGTAGTCCCTAGACCCTCAACACTCGACCCTCGACCCTCAATTGTATATCCTCGACCCTTGACATCAACCCTCAATCCTCGTCCATCAACCCCCAACCGTCGACACTCCACCATTCACGCTTGCCCCTTGACCCTTAACCGTACACCCTCAACTGTAGACCATCAGCCCTTATTCTTCAACCCTAGACACTCGACCTTCAACCCTCGACCGTTCACCCTCGACCCTCAACCGTAGACCGTCGACCCTCGACCATTAACCCTAGACCGTACACCCTCAACCGTAGACCCTCGACCCTCAATCCTAGTGCCTCAACCCTAGACACTCAACCCTAGACACTCAACCCTCAACCCTCAACCATCGACCCTTCACCCTCCACCCTCGACCCTTAATCGTAGACCGTAGACCCTCGACCATTAACCCTCGACCCTCAACCATCTACCCTCACATCTTGACTCTTTCCCCTCGACCCTCAAGCCTCAACCCTAAACCTTCCACCCTCGACCCTACATTCTCAACCCTTAACCCTAGACCATCAACCTTAGACCCTAGACCATCAACCGTAGAACCTCGACTTTCAACCGTAGAACCTCAACTGTATACCCTCGACCCTAAACATTAAACCCTAAAGCCTCAACCCTAGAACCTCAACCCTCAACCCTCGACCCTCAACACTCCACCCTCGATCCTTGAACCTTAACCCTAGAACCTCAACCCTCAACCCTAGAGCCTCAACCTTCAACCGTAGACCCTCAACCGTAGACCCTCAATTGTAGACCATTAACCGTAGACCTTAGACTCTAGACCCTCGACCGAAGAATCTCGACCGTAGATGCTTGAACCTCAACCCTCCATCCTCGACTCTTCACCCTCAACCCTCAACCATTCGCCCACGACCTTCGACACTTAACCATCGACCCAAACCCAAAACCCTCAACCTTCAACTCGCAACCCTAAACTCAAAACCCTTAAACTTCTCCCCTCGACCGTAGACCCTCGACCCTCAACCGTAGACCGTGAACCCTATACCCTTAACCGTAGACACTGGACCTTCAACCCTCGATCCTCATCCCTCGGCCTTCGACCATCCTCTCTCGACCCTTGACCCTCAAGCCTAGACCATCAACTGTAGTCCCTAGATCCTAAACCCTCAACCCTAGACCTTAGACCCTCAACTCTTGGCCCTCAACCCTAGACCATCAACCGTAGTCCCTAGACCCTCAACACTCGACCCTCGACCCTCAACGCTCGACCCTCAATTGTAGATCCTCGACCATCAACCCTCAATCCTCGACCCTCGTCCATCAACCCTCAACCGTCGACACTCCACCATTCACGCTTTCCCCTTGACCCTTAACCGTACACCCTCAACTGTAGACCATGAGCCCTTGTTCTTCAACCCTAGACACTCGACCTTCAACCCTCGACCGTTCACCCTCGACCCTCAACCGTAGAGCGTAGACCCTCGACCATTAACCCTAGACCATCAACCCTAGACTGTCAACCCTAGACCATCAACCCTAGACCCTCAACCGTAGACCCTCCACCGTCGACCCTCGATCCTCGACCCTCACATCTAGGGCTGATCATGGGCGGGCTAATCCGGTCCTGAAGGCAAGACCGAGACCAAGATCGAAAATTCAGTCTTCCCTTATGGAGGACCGAGCCGGTCTTTCTTGACTCGGGCCGGTCTTGGTCCTGGACCGAATCTGCCAAAAAAAACTGAATTTGTCCAAACTCCAAATACAAATAACAAACATACAAAGTACAAATAAATGAAGTAACAAACATACAAAGTTCTAAACAAAGTTCATTTTCTCCCAGTATTACATACAAGTTACAACAATACATGAACAATCATGAACAATAACCTCTGCATCATCAAATGCAGTATCAACAAAATTTTCGTTTGTTGGAAACATTATCTTAACAACCTAACAACCTCGTCGCTGTCTACACCTTCGATTACACCTAACAACCTAGCAGTCTACACCTAACAGTCTACTGCATCCTTAATCAGTCTACTAACGATTACCTTCGATTACAACTACTCAGAACTAACGATTACACCTAAATCGATTACCTTCGAGCCAAGACCGACTGGACTGGAGGCGACGAACAAGCCGAGACCGACTGGACTGGAGGCGACGAACGAGCTGAGACCGAAGAGGAGGCGACACCGTTCAAGGCAAGATTGTTGAAAGAGTAGAGCACTTCTATGGGCGAAAGTGATGAAGAGTCTTTACTTTCCCACAACTGACTTCATGCATGCAACTAAAGGAAACAAATCTTCTTAGGGTTGGTTGAGTCTTTTGTATGGCAGAGACATTATCCAGCAGCATGGCGTTTGGTCGCTGGGAGACGGTCACTCCATCCACCCGTTCAAGGATTCCTGGGTTCCATCGAGAGGGAGGTTTATATTAAAGCCAAGACAGGGAAGCACAACAAACAAAGAGGGAAAGGTGGCAGAATGGATTGATCATGAACGATGTGCATGGCGTAACAATGCTGTCAGGGGAGCTATAGAGCCAACTGATACTGTCAGAGAAGCTATAGACTCAACACATTCATTCTGATGGACCAAAGAGGTGATATCTTTAGGTGGTCGCACACCCGGGATGGGACAATTACAATTAGGTCAGCCTATCATTCTCTCTAAGAAAGTCACGAGGGGGACGACTATAATGGAGCTCAGATAATGGCGAATGAAACTTCCACACTCTGGACATCAATTTGGAAATCTAAGGTATGGCTAAAGGTCCAAAGCTTTATGTGGAAACTAGTCTCCAATTCCATTGCGGTGAGATCAAATTTAGTTCGTCGGGGAATCCAAACCTCTCCACGGTGCCCATGTTGTGATGAACTAGTGACAAGAGAACACATGATATCAAGTTGCTCTTGAACGCAAATTATACGGCAGAAAACGGTGGGTTTGAATGTGGGGGGAGGAGCTACGGAACCGATAGAGAGGTGGCTTAATTCTTTAGCCACGACGCAGAGGGGAAGCAGGTCCAGCAACCACCACCTTTTGAAGGGAGAGTGTCAAACCCAACACTAATAGTGCAAGATATCGTTTGGGCCGCCGCTGAGGAAATTAGAGCTACCACACCCACCAACCCTGGGGAACTAGGTGAACTGTGATCAAGCCTGCTTAATTGAAAAATGTTCATACGTTTCAATACCAACTTTTAATACCAAATAATAAAATATCATTAACAATGGGAGAGGCCGGAGGGAGCTAGGTGAACTGTGATCAAGCCTGCTTAATTGAAAAATGTTCATACGTTTCAATACCAACTTTTAATACCAAATAATAGAATATCATTAACAATTATACACTAAATAACAATGAGTTATTTTTGAAAATGACGGTTAAAACTTGAGACTTGAGAGAGTATTCCATTCCTTAACGAATTCTGCAGGAAACTTAATCCCAAGGACCGAATTTCAGATCCTCAAATTTGTAAATAAAAAGTAATCCCTTCGCCTGCAATGATCTTCCTTCGACTGATTACATCTCAAAAGAGAATGAAACCAGATCCAAACACGGAGGCAATAATTAAGAATTGGATCAACAAAACAATGAGTCAGATGAGCATGTATATGTAACATATTGATATCACCAACTCAGTAATGAAATTACGAAACATCTATGATCTAACCACATCCATGCAAATCTCAGAACATCGCATAAGAAACCAAATGAGCAAACTCAAACCAAGCTAGAAAAATCCAGATCCAATGTAAAAACCTATCATAATCAAATACAACCATGATTTAATTGAAAGAAAGCTATAGTAATAAAGCTATCCGGATGCTTTCTTGAACTCAGTTACTAGCCTGGGCGCAGTCACGAGCAAAGTGTCCAGATTCACCACACTTGAAGCAATTTCCACCGCCACCGCCACTGTACCTTCCTCCTCCGCCTCCACCGCCTCCCTGGGAGCAGTCACGGGCAATGTGGCCTGACTCACCACATCGATAGCAGCCTCCACCGCCACCACCTCCACCGTATCCTCCACCTCCTCCACCATAGCCTCCACCACCGTAACTGCCGCCTCCACCACCGTAACTGCCGCCTCCACCGCGACCTCCACGTCCTCCGTATCCTCCATCTCCATATCCGCCTCCACCTCCATATCCGCCTCCACCTCCATATCCGCCTCCGCCTCGGCCGCCGCCGCTGCGGGTGCCCTGGACAGCAGCACCTCCGGGACCAGATACTTCGACAGCCTTGGTACGGTTTCCGTCGTCCTCAATCACGAACTCGACGGACTCTCCCTCAGCGAGGCAGCGGAATCCCTCGGATCTGATCGAGGATTGGTGGACAAAGAGATCCTCGCCCCCATCGTCAGGGGTGATGAAGCCATAGCCCTTCTGGTCACTGAACCACTTCACCTTCCCCGTGATTCTCTCCCCCATTTTCCAGACGGCGATTGCAACGAAGGAACCCTAGCAGAAACTGTCGCACTGTGTGAGGGAGACTTTGGGGCGTTGTGAGATAGGTTTATAGGCGGAAAAATAATCTGTCCTAGTACCCAGATCTTTCGCTTATACAATTTCTGTACATCAATTTATAGTCCCGTACTTTATCAACCTTTTATTTCTGTCCCCGTTTATTTATTCTTAACAACTTCATGGTTCCTGTAAAATTTGTGTGACGGCCTGGTGCGAGGTCTGATTCGTTTTTCCCATGGAAATATTCACAATTAGATTCAACCAATAACTGAAGGTTTGATCCGATACATCCGACGGTCATGCGCTAACGTAGGTAGGATATCCAACCGTTGAATGTGGATTTTCAATTCTATTTCTATATACAATCCAATCCCTAATTACTATTATTCCAAAAGTTTTGTAATTGATCCGAGTCAAGTAAACATTGGGATATTAGGTACACTACATCAGTGCAATGCCCAATTGCCAATGCAATGGCCGGCTTTTTATCTCTATTCTCTACCTCTCTCCCTTCCCCTGTCTATCATGTCCCAAGAAAGAAATAAAAACTGAAACTTCACTACGCTAAAGTTTGGTTAAGTGTAGACATACCTCCTGAGATGACAGCTGATACCTGAAAGTCTATTCAAAAAAGAATTAACCCGACATCTCCCTCTGTCTGTCGGGCATATGCCAGAAGTCACTATGGAGACCTTCTACATGTTCTTCTTAGCAATTCGATTCCTTCCTTCAGTATCTTGTAGCATTGAGACAATAATCAAGAAGAGGATCAACAGACCAATGAAACTATGAAATAATCAATCTTAATCCAAGGAACTGATTCCGTGCGCTCACCAATGTTCAAAGTTTGAATTGGTTCCCTGTGAAGACGATGTTGATGTTTTCAACGAAGGAAAGCTTGACCAATGTGTTCAGATTTCGGGTTGGATCCCACCGTGAGAGCGACCCAAACGCTGTCGTGAAGTTCCTTGTGTAGGATGATTCGGCTATTCTAGGTGAAGAAGTGTGTCACGGTGGAAGTAGTAATGGAGTTTTAGTTGCCTTTATCTTTACATGTGGTAGTGAGTTGAACCAATCATCGAGCTCCTAGTCCTGGCTGGAGGTCTTTGGCTGTCAACAAATGGCAGAACCCCAAGAGTGCTTACGTTAGATTAGAAGCAGCTTTCTTCTTGTCCTCCATATTTCAATACAAAATTTAAATAAATCTCAAAACTCAGTTTACAATGATGAAAAAATGATCTGGTTGATTAACATAAGTTCTAATTGATTCGAAAGTTCCTCCTTTGCAATAAAATAAGGATCATAGTAGTGGATTTTACTTGATTGTGTAAAACACTCTTTCCAGGTATCTAAAAACCCTCTACTATCGTCTCCAAAAAGAAAGAAACAAAATCAAGTAGAGGAATAACAATGGATTGATTACATAGACAATGGCGAGGAAAATCTACACAAACATTAGTGTTCACGATTACAACTGTGGAATAAACCACCAACATTAGTGTTCACAGATAACGCCCAACTTATCGATCAAAACTGTCTCTAACCAATGTTCCAGATTGTCTCTTCTTTCAAGAACTAACATAACCATAATTGGACACAATCGAATCAAACAAAACTTGAGTACCCCAACAGCTAAGAAAAAGTAAACCTTTTCTAAATAACTTCTCATCTTGCAGCTAATTACGTACCCGATCCAACAACATTCTAAGATCCTGCTGTAGAGTTATCATCAGCAACCTCCACAGACTCTTCAACATTCTCAGCACTGCAAGCAACTATCAAGGCTCAGACAAATTCTCATGCTTTTAATTCCAAACTGTTCACTCATATGTTTTGATGTATGATAATGATGCAATACCACAAGACAGACGTCTCATAACAAAGTAAAGTAGCTCAGGATGCAGATAATAAAAACACCAAACTGCAAAAAGGACTTGTGCAATAAGAATAGCTGACGCAAACATACTTACGAGTCATCTCAATTATCTTTAGCTATTACTATACTGATAAATTCAGAAAGTTCAATTTAAGTGAGCACACCTGACACCAACAGCTTCAACGATAAAATGGAAATGGAAGTTCAACGGTATCAAAATAATCTCAAACCGAATCATTAAAGCCCCAAAGGATCAGAAAATAGGCATATCCAATCATCCATTGGAAGGAGTCCCCATCCTCAAAGACAGATAAGAGAAGAAAGCAGACAGCAAAAGCATACGGCAAAAATAACTTTATATACAATAACCATAGTGATTTTCGCCTCTCATAATCGTGGACTTTGAATATTCCAATTCAGTTGACATCTTTCTTAGCTTGTATCTTCATTGGATGACATTTTAATCACTACGGTATCATAGTTATGCGGATTGCCTCAATTCATCCTCGGCAATGGCCCAATTACCTGCTAGAGACATGCGCACAAAAGGATTTGCAGCAGCAACCAATAGCACCACAGATTAGATTTCTCTGTTAACAATTGAGATTAAGATAACACATGAGAACTGAGAAGTATACTTCACTAATCCATACCGTCTACAATATACTATACATCATGCTCATAAATGTGGTAACATAATGTTAGAAAAACAATGATCGACTTTCAGAATAAAGAACAGCATAGTACTTGAGGGTTGTTGGACTTAGACACATTTACATACTATATTATCAAGAACTGAGTAAAATCAACAAACAGGGAGATGCTGTCTATGTCCGACACCATAAAATTGCCAAGCAATAAAACAGGTAAATGAACTACTTCTAATTTCAGAAATCATAAGATACTGCTTAAGCACTTGGAAATTGAGCAAACCTAGGAATAGCAGCCTCCGCAGAGTCAGCATCATTCTTTCTCCAACTCTTATCTGTCTTCCCATCATGTTCCTTTGGTCTCATCCTTCCATTTCCACTCCCTAAACGTCTCTTTCCAAAAGACCCTTCACCCTTCTCTTCCTGAAGCGTGATTGCTTCGAGGTTCTCATCAATCTCCTTCCAGTCCTGCCTCTTCTCCTTCAACACTTCCTCTCTCGGCCTCGCATCCCCAAATGGACTCGAAGCTTTGAGTTTACTGGCCGGTGATAACCCCCCAGATCCCTCAGTCACTGGCAGAGTCCTTGGTTGCAGAACTAGCTTTGGCCTAGATGAATTCCCCGGGATGCCCTCCTCTAGAGGCTTCCTACCCCAATTGTCTGTATCTGTTCCGCCCTCACCTTGCCTTCTGCTCCATTTATCAGGATCCACACGACCCTCGTCTTGTGCACGCTTACCCCATCTATCAGAGTCCGCACCGCCTCCGTTGCTCATCCCCTCGAAACCTGCACCAAATCCTCTTCTTTCTCGGCTAAACTCGCTGTTGCTGTTGCTGCTGAACCTGCGAGTCTCCATAGACTTGTTAGATCCCCAGTTATCAGATTCGTCAGCCTTGGAGTTGGAATTGAAGAACCCACTGCTCCTCTCTCTTCTGTCAAAGCCACTCCCCGGGGGCGCCCCAAGTGACTTCTTTGCAGCACCCCAATCATCGATCTCGTCAGCCCTAGAAGGAGGCAGTGGTTCCCTTGTCCTGGATTCGTCAAACCCGCCCTTACGGTTGTTTCCTTCATCCCCGTACCTTCCCGCGCCATAAGACCTAAAGCCTCCGCCTAGACGGCTCCGATCAAGCTCCTCTGCCGTGCGTTCACGAGGCCCTTTAGGGAGGAGAAGCAGATCCTCGTGGGTGAGGCCTCTGGCAGCTTCGGCCTTCCTGGAGTTAGGAGCCGAGTAGGTCGAAAACTCCGCAACTGTGAATGTCTGTCCCTTGTTCTTCTTCTTCGACGTCTTAGTGGCGGCAGCGGCGGATAGGGATGGGAATTCGGCAGCAGAGGCGTTGGCGCCAGGGTTGGGCTGCTGCTGGAGGAGCTCCGCCTCGTTCTCCTCGGAGTCGAGGGCCCACGCGCCGGGCTTCGACCACGGAGACGCAATTGCCGCCATGCTTTCGATTTCTCTCTCTGCGCCTCCTTCTCACTGATTTGCGATGGATTGCGTTGGGTGGCAGCTAAGGTGGAGAATTTATATTAAGGAGATTATATAGTAGGGGAAGAAAGGGTTCTAATCGGACGGTGTAGAGTAGCCCTGGAAGATTTGGAAATGGAAGGTATGTCATTAGATCCAACGGACAGGATTCCTTGAGAATCTTTGGATATTGCGTGGGAAGGAAGAATGTCGTAGTTCGAACCACAAAATTCCCCGGATATATCTAATCCCTCTCTGTAAGGTCTAATATGAATAACCAATTCAGTGTTCTTCAACTGTCCCTATTAAACATTTGTATGGGATGCAATTTTCGACATCAGCTCCCAATGGTATCACTACATAGGATCCCTGCAAATCTGAAAATATAAATAACTCGAAGATAGTTGTGAAAGATTCCGCGAATCGAACTGGTTTCCCGGTTCAATACACACGCAAAGCATCACTTACTTGACTTATCAACCAAAGATCTCATCCAAATCAGGATACAATTACAAACTCGTTTTCTTTAAAAAAAATATATATATATATATATTATATTACATCAACCAGAAATAGAGGTAAGAAACTATGGGATACGCCGGGTACCTCAGAGTAAGTCCTCGGCCTGCAGTAGTCCCGGGTAGACTACTGATATTATCCGTTTCAATGATTCTAGGGACGATTTTAGGAAGTCATGCACAGATGTGGCTGAAACAAATCATACGGCAAAATTAATACCACTCATTTTAGAAGAGTGACAATACAGGTTGTCAGTGAACTGAAGCGAGTTCTGACCTTTTATGAAGGATTTGAGTTCTTTAGAGAAATCCTCCAGACGCCCTGAGACAGGTCTTATGCCACAAATGTGCAGTACACAGAGCTCTAAGTACAAAGCCATGTCCACAATCTGCACAAGCATGAGACACAGGCACTGGTTTTCTGGGTCCATTTGCTTGGTTCTACTGAAATCACTCACTTCAGTCAAGATAGATATGGCCTGGTCCTAAATTCATTATAAGGTTGCAAGTGAAGTAGGATTCAGATAAACATCATCAAGAAAACATGAATCATTAATATATTCACATGATGAACTAAACTTAATATATATATATATATATATAAATGTCAAGTTGCTAGTTGAACTTTTTCACTACCTGAACTAATACCAAAGTGCAACTTGCTAACTCCGTTTACTTTTCTGTAAACATGTGGTGCCCTAACTGGACATCATGGGTCGCCTCTTGTGGATTTTCCGTCCAAAACTCAACACAAGATGGACGGAGGTAGCGAATTGCTCTAAAGTATCAGTATAGGTAGGAAAATGTCTAAGAAAAAAGATCGACTAGCTCATTGGTGTAATTTAACCTTATATAGTTTGTATGATTCATTAAGTTTGGGGTCAAACCTGCAGTCCATGTAATATCTCAGGCATCGGTAGCTCAGGAAAGTGGGCAAGGTCTATGAAACCCACTTCTTCAGCTCTCTTAGCTGCACCCTCTGCTTGTAAGCAAAGGAATTTCAACAAAAGAAAAGCAATCTTGTAAATCTGCAAGGCAACAGTATCGGAGAAATCTGTTGTGGAGATTTGATCCTTGACAGTAAGAGCAGTAGAGGTCGTTGAAGACTTGGAACTGGAGGTATAACCGAGGGGTGAGAGGGAAAACCATCCTCTTTTGCTGTTGAAAATTGATGGCTTCTTGAAGGACTCGACCTCCTCTCTGGAACTAGGAGGGCACAAGAGAGGGGCATTACTAACGGGCTCTCCCAATCGTTGGTTTCCTCTGCTAATAAAGGCCAATAGATGGATGCACTTTTCCCTAAGCTGTGAGTCCATTTCTTTCATGGCTTTGACCCAAGAGCTCCAACACTTTCCTCCCACACACATTAACATGAGAACATACTCCGTCTCTCTTAGTGCAGTAAGAGAAGTCTTTGTCCTCTGCTTTTTATCTGATTGGAAGTCTGGAGGGTCGAGATAACGACTAACTAGCAAAGCTTTCTCTATAAAGAAGTAGGGAATATCGTTCTTTACAATATCAAGGCAAGAAGAGCTTTCACCGAGAGATTGAATAATCGCTGCCATTACAGCTAGGCCGAGCCCACAGCAATGTGTAGATTCGTCAGTTCTGTCGGATGTATCGGGAATATGATTAACTGCTGAGAACAGTGCTCTAAGAACTTGAAAAAATCCAACACCAAGTAGCATCTCTGCCCCGACTCTCACACGTGAAAGCGTCATAAAAAATTTCAATATTGTGGGACGTGGGATTGGGGAATTTCTGTCTTGGAGCTTGAACACGAGATTCTGCAAGGGCAGGTGTTCTTTGATGATGGGAAACCATGTGGGTGGTGTCAAGAAGTTCCTCAGTATTAAATCCAATGTGATTAGTGAAATAGTGCAAAGCTGGGGCATTTGAAGGCAGTGACAAAGAATCGAGAGATGCCCCAAGCATAAGTAGACGAAATCAGCTGAGTCTTCAACAGACTCAATATCAACTGCTCCACTAATATTGATTTGGTTGCTACTGAATTCCACTGCTAGAAGAATCATCGTAAGGACAAGCTTCATGGTGGTTTTAGTACCTGTGGCTGATGGAATGATACCATTCAACAATGTAAGGGTGGAACCTGCTGTTTTGAAGATTTGTACACACACTGCTATCGATGGGGGTCTTGTTGTCTGTTGCATAAAGTGAATGATGAGTTCGGCTTGTGCAGTAAGAAACTTGGAGACGTGTTCGGGAACTTGTAGAGTAGGAGTTAGTGGTTCCAAGGTTGACTTGATAGATCGACAGACTTGCTCAATGGAAGAGAAAACCAGTTCGTCAGGGATCTTTTTTGTAATTTGAGAAGTTCCATCCAGTGTCTGCAAGAATTAAACATATCATGTTATATAGGTAGAACGTGATCCAATCAAATACGCTCTTGATTAAAGAAGATTGCATATAATTCATCTTTTTCAACATTAGTGTTTATGTTTTCTGTTTATTGAACACTAATACATTATTCGTAATTCAAAATCCAACTAGAAGGATGAATATCCAAAACCAAATAGCTTGATAGACTTACACCATCCTCATATACAGTAAGGAGAGTCGTCAGTGCTTTTAATGCAGATAGCTTTGACCTCGACAACAGCATCATTGCGTTTGACTCCTCAAAGTAATGTAGCATTGTCTCTCCAACTGCTTTAGATGCTTTCCAGTTGGAATAATCCCATAAATCCAAATTAATGTCAGCTCTTAAGCGTAATGTATCAAATAAGTATACATCATTTGAATAATCAGAGAAGTTGCTCTCGCACTTCTGTTGGTAATTTTGCCAAGCCCATGACCCAAGCAGATAGGCAAATAACTCCTTGAACGGTCCTGTACTGATTTTACGACCTTCCAGTTCTCCTTGGAGATGATAATAGAAGTCGTTGAGTATTAAACTGACCAATTCCTTGCCTTCACCGGAGCTAAAAAGAATGTGAGTATTTAAGATTTAGATTAGTATGAAAGTACAAATGACAACCAAATAATGGATCAAAAGAATAATGGTTTTCTTACCTATAGCCTTGTTTTAAGTATTGAGAAAGCAACTCAGAAAAAGCAGGCTGGTCCCTTAACTGCAAAAAAAGGAGAGAAAACAATTCATTTAAGAGATTCATCTAAAAGATTGGCATTTGAGGACTATATGCAGTTACACTCGATCAAAAGGTATCCAAACATTCCTTGTGCACTCTACTCAAATGGTCGCAGAAAATAGTTTAGCCAGAACCAACCTCTTTAAACACTGCATTTATCCTCTCTAGCAATGATAAGGACAAAGGCCCTCCATCACCATCAGCTGATTTCACCATCACATGCACCATAAATGAGCTCGCAGCAACCTGAAAAGTTCCATGTTACTCAACATGCTAAGGAGGGAGTTTTATGAAGTCACTAATTCTGCTTAGAAAACATACAATTAATGATATACCCATTTCCGTATTTAAAAAATGAAAAGAATGCCAAGAATACTCTTCAATGACTACACAAAGAGTGGGCAAACGAAGGATGATCTATTAATATGATTATTGATATGGCAGTGTAGAAGGGATTTGGCTAACTTAGTCAACAAGAGTGAGAGAGGCAAGGGCAAGTAGAAAGATGCTAACCAAGAGCAGCCAAAGTAGAGCAAAAGACCTCACCTTAGCACAAGTTTCTATATCAGTATCATGGTCACATGAAGAATACAGCTTGACAAGACTCTGCATAGCAGAGCTCTTACTCCAATTTAGTAACACATCAGCAGGAGCATCTTGTTTTTTGGCACTCAGAACATCAGTACTCGTAAAATTTCCCGATGTTACTTTGGTTTCGGCACCTACTTTCCCTTGAAGCTGTGATAATTTTCTCTGAAGAAAAATGTCATATGCCATTAATTCTAATATTGCAGCTTGACAGTCTAAACGGCTAGCCCTAGTTCGTGCATCCTCCTCCATCGAAGTCTTAAAGTGATTACTTTCAGTATGTACGACATATGTTACTGAGCTAGACAACCACTTCCAGAAATCTTTAGTGTTTTTTACCCGTTCCAGTAGGGCACTGTACTGGGCAGCCCCTTCCCAAAGAACTTTTAGGAAGTTGAGCACAGTCAACAATTTTTCTGGGTTGCTGAAAAGAATAACAGGGGAAGAACATGGGTAAGACTAAGAGCAATGACTTATCAAAAACCTCACAACTTTTGAAAATATTATTTAAATTCCTTCAACCCCCTACCCCACCCAACATCACCATTTAATATTTTTCCCGAACCGACCTCACATCTGGTGCATAAGCTTTATACAAAGATCCACGTTAAAAGAAGAAAAAAAATAGTGAAGATATACCTATTGATAAGCTCATCTGATCTTTCTACATACTGCAGAAGTGCATCAAGTATGCACAAACTTTTTCGCTTGTGTTCGTTGGCAGTGTCATTTACTGGCTGGTTCATGACCTCTTGAACATCAACAACAGCAAGAAGAAAGGCAGGCTGGAAAAATGAAGTTAGATAACCAAAAGAAAAAGTAAATAAAAGTAATCTTATGGAAAGTAACTATTCACTGAGATGGAAGTGAAATAACTAGAAGAGGATCCTAGAGAAATCGCTCAAACACTAATTGAGGAGCAAAAATCGTAGGACATATTTAACATAGCCTAGGAATCAAAGACCCCTTCTCCAAAATTATTAAAGTAAATGAACACGCTGTACCTGAAAGCGTGCTGCAGAGGTAAGCATATTCACAGTAGCTAAGAAGAGAGGTTCATCCGAAGCTGACTGAACCAGTAGTACGTACTCAATTGAATTTCTGAATTCTGTAACCTGACATCAATTACCAAAATCCGAAGGTAGAACTTTGTTAGATGAAAGAACTGTAAAAGATAAGAATGACGCAAATGAGATACTAATTAACCTGTTTCTTGACAAGACTAAAGCAGGGAACGCCAGATAGATGCTGCTGTACACTGTTTGACATGATGAGCAACATTGATAAGACCTTGGCTGAAGCAACTTGTATTTCCTGTTTATAGGAAGAAAATGAAGGGAAACCTTGAGAACTCTTTAGGAATATTACCCACATACATTCTTATATCAACAGATTGAGACAAGAACAAGAATAAAGGATGGATATTGAGTTATCATTTGGATGAAGGAAGAAGGAGTTGATAGACTGCAAAGATTGAAATAACAAAACCAGTCAACAGCTGAATGAGCCAAAAACGTTTGGTTCACTTTTATTGCTCTTCCCAGTTCGCATTCACAAACATAAAACCGCAAAGGTCTCAAGTGCTCCCTCTACATTTGCACTGGGACTAGAACTTAACAATCCAAAATAAAGAACTAATCGATTGAAATAATCAGATTTGCTGGAGTACCGAGCAATGGGACTTAACAATGTGCAATACGTCGCCCAAAGTTCATGCTATATATTCATCATTCTGAACTCCTAAAATTGATTACAGATAGGAACGATTTGATGGTATTGGTTTGACAACTCTAAATAACTATTCATCTGTTACATTCAAAAAAGTCATATCTGAAACATTTGCACTATTAGCATAGAAATGTGGGCAAATGAGAAACAACATTTTGACACCAACATGATGATCATTTCAGGGGTAAATGCTTGCATGACATTCCACATAAATATCAAGTTGACATAAGAAAAAAGAATACATACAGCATTTCGAGCAAATGACATCAAGGACATAAGCGCTGTAGCAACAGGTAACGGTTTGGTTGTAGATGACAGCATGGCTTGGTGAAAGAGAGAGAGGCCAGAGAAAGTATCCTGGAGAAGGAAAATAAATAACAGCTGAACTGATAAATAGGAATCATCAAATAACTTAAGATTTCTTAAGTCTTAAAGCATACATACAGCTGTACAGATAAGCCAGACCATTATTCACAAAAGAGAAAGCCTTTTCATAACAAGTTCAGAGTTCAGACCCTTCATCTCAATCTGTACTTTTACTTTTTCCTACTATCCGGTAATGTATAAGTCGCTCAAAGAATCCCCATCATTGTTTAGTTGGGACCTTCTTGCACCAGAACAATACTTTTTTTGAACAATGGAAGACTAATCATAAGTCAAGAGGGTGTGAACCAAAGAGACTGACAAAAAGGCCTACTGGAACAGTACTAATACTAGATACTTCCACTGACAATTAGAAATATAAATAACAAGAACTTCCAGTTTCCTGATTTTTCCTATTCCAATTGACCTAGCCTAATTCGAATTGTTCCGAAGAAAAGATATCCACGGAGCGGTTCGTACTATTCAGATATTCACGACCAAGACTGTATTCCCTTTCGGATAGGCCCTGAAAGGAGAAGGAAGGCTGGAATGCCAACAAGCATCTAAGTATTGTCCTTGAAGACGGTAACATTTCATATGGTATAATGTATAAACCCACTTTAGCTTCAAGTATTCTCGAGATAAGTTAGCAACTTAACATGTTAATATAGAGTTAGTAGTAAATGTACCTTAGAGAATTTGGAGAGAATGGAGCAAAGCGTATCTAAAGCAGAACATATAGCAAGTTGTAGTCCTTCAATCTCAGTCATATCCACTAGACGATTCACGTACAGTTCCTACAAGAAGTGAACGTTCATTGGGAACTTCATAACACATCTATGGCATAAAACTTACAAACAGACAGCAGTTCAAACCTCTAAAGCTTGTGATGTTGTACAAACAATACGGAGTAGAGTGCTGTGGATGGAGGAATCATTGAGCAGCAAATCCTGGATAACCACTCCCATTTTCTTGGAGTATGAAGACATTTCAATGCATTTTCTCACCAATTCAAATACCTAGATTTAAACAAAAAAAATTAGCAAAACATGCTTTCCAGCTTCTCCTTTGAACAAGAAAATATGGCTTATAAGTATCAATTACTTCTGCAAGTAATAGTGAATACTTTCTCCTTGAATGTTATCTCATTTTATTTATCTACTTGTGTACGCTTTCAGGTACAGCGGGTTATTTAAAGTAGGTTTAATGCTAATGCAGTAATAATCATGGCTCTGGAAATGCACATGGGAATTGTTCTTTCTTCTTTGCAATAAACAGTGCTCATATCATTGCTTTTTAAAATATATATATATATATATATTAGTTATTCAAATTCCTTCATAAGGGAAATATGGTCTTCAAATTCCATCCAGTATTGTCTGTAAATTTATAAGTATTCTGTTTCCTGTTTACTTGTTCCTCAGACCTCTAATTCTTTACCACAAACCAAACACTCCAAAACCCGTTTAGATATAGCATAATCTATCCCATTTGACAATCTAACAATTAGTTATGGCATGACAAAAATTGCAAGCCAGCTAGACAGGATTTTCATTGCTCAAACCTCTTGTTCATAGTGAATGTATTCTTCTGCATTTATTTTATTTTGCTGTTCAATCAATTAAACTTGCACCTCATGTTTCATTTAAGTTAATGAGTAGAGGCTTACTTATAAATAAATAAATGTACAAAAGGAGCTCCAAAAGGTGGCTCATACCTTTAGAGTTACTCCCCAGCGAACACGCCTCACCTTATATTTCCAGTATTCATGATTAACAAGAATGTGCTGTAATGAAAATATAAGCAAGGCAACAACAGTCTCGCTCTCCAACCCCTTTTCCACAAGTTGAGCAGCAAACTCCAACACTGCACTTGTTCACACATACAGAAAAATTATAATGGCCGCATGACCAATAAAAGAGACCTGATATGTTACTATTTTTGTTTACCTTGAGTCATTAAAAAAAATATTAAAATATTAATACACATAGATACACATGCATAGAGAATACAGTAACAGCAACGTTGATGAAACTACAGACACGTAGAACTGAAAAACTGCAAGCATGATAGAAAGGATCTACTATCAGGCAGAAAAATCAGGAAACATGATAGATTTCAGCTAGAGATGCGGTTTTACTAGGCTATGCCCCCAAACATATATTAAATGGTTCAATTAAGCTATCTTGGGATCTCCATACGGCAGTTTCAAATTACAGAATTTGAAAGCACATAATGGAACCACATAGTTTACAGTGTGCTATTTCCATAATCCCTAACGAGATTTATTTGTAATAGATCTAAGTACAGACGCTGCGAGCAGTTTACCGTAATAATGAAACAAGATGCAATGTACCTGAAATTGCCAATGGACATTCATCATTGTTCTGCTCACAATCTATTAATATCATTTTTGCTAAGGTTCCAGAAAGAAACCATGGTCTGCAAGAAGAAAAGTGAAAACATATGTAGTATGGTTAGTGTTGTCAGATAGAAACTAAGCCAATCTACAATCATAACAAGGCCGGGTACAAAGGAAGAACCACAATAGTAACTATGATAGTACATAGCAAATTACACCAAGGAAACAGAAGAAGCAATATATGGCAAATGCATAAGGTCAGATGGTACGATGATGGAATTTCCAGTTATCCTCCGTGTGATATTCATGCAACTATTATATACTACAGTTGCTTGATGATTAATAGATTTTTACCATATAAATGGAACCAATGGGGTAGTCCCACTTTTGCAACACCTCAAATAGCATAATAGCACACCAAATCTAACAGATTCTGCTGTAGAAATGGATCAAACAGGCATCTTGGGGCTGTAAGATTTACCTAGATGAACCCGTGAATTCAATTAGAGAAGACCTTTCTCCTGAAGCCATGTCAAACATATTAACCTTTAATGCCACGACAGCCACATTTGATGGAGAACTGATGCACAGAAAAAACAAACATTTTCAGATCAAAAGTCATACTAGGGACTGAGATTGACATTGTAAAATGTAAATATAACTATTAAATGAAAACATGCCCATTGCAGCAGTCATATTGAATACTGGAATCCTAACCTACCATTTTACCTATGAGATAGCTTCCTCGCACTCTGACACTCCTCCCTTCATCTTTAACTCATGGACTTACATTAATTTTAAAATTTTATGCCTATACAAATATAAACCCTTTATGTTCACAAATATTTCATGCAGCAGTCAACACTGGTTAAGGCTTAACTTCATTTCATTTTAAGTTGCAAAGCCTTTAACATTCATATTTATTGTATTCATGCTCACTGTTTAACTACTATGCTGAGAGAGAAAAAATGAACCAGTAAAATTTGCAGAATTATACTATTGTATCAGCAACACCTGCATGGATTTGTAATAGCAAAGACAAAAGGTTCTAGAATAAAGCAAAAGCAATTTGCAAAGTAGGTAAGAGTTACCACTTCAAGATCTTTGCCAAAATATTGATACCCATGGAAGTCATAGCAGCATTACTTGCATAGGGACCCAGTTTTCTTACCAATGAAGCTATGAGCTCAACTACCCTGAACGCAGTGAGAAAGATTATCTCACAACTACACAAAACAAAAGTAATATTGAAAATGAGGATATTGATAAGTCCTTTAGCCTTTAGGTCAACAATTACCATATATTCCTTAATTGAGCACTCCCAGTTGGTTGGGCATATAAAGAGTTGAGATTCATCAAAGCAAAACTGATACCCTGCACATAATTCGCCAGAAATGAAAAAGAGATAAGAAAAGGCACGCTCAGATGTCCGTGTACATAGCTCCAGAAGAAAAGTCAGGCTGACTTTGGAGAAATTTATCCACAGATGATTTTTCTTCAACATAACTCAAACAATTAACTTCTGCTTAAATAGTCACAGAAGGACAGTTTGGCAGTCCCATAATTAACAGTAGAATGACATTTTTATATGAGCACCCAATGCGGTAGTAAGAAGTTCAACCACACATTACCGTATTAAATGACACCATCCTATTTAGTAGGTCAAGGATAAGATAACATTCTTTACTCCTGTCCAAGTACATATGTTGAGCCAAAAGCAGGAGCATAACAAAGACTCCTGATTCCTTATACTGCATAAAAAGCCAACATAAACAAGCAAAAAAGAAATTAACTTCTGAAGCAAACTGAGCTTACAGTTTGAATATTTTACAGGTTTCATCTAAAATGTTGGAAGACATTCTTCAGTATGTCAAACAACTTCTGCAATGAACATTAGCAAATAAATTGATCTCAAATCTCGATGAAAACCAAATAGCAGTTACTATCCATATTGCAAATTTGCATGGTAAAAATATAAGTGCTTGAGGTGGAGAGCTAATACAAAAAAGTGTACATGTAACTCATTTGTATTCACCGTGATACAAACACTACAAAATTTCAGCTCAGCTTTTCATTAAAAAAGTTACTCGGGTTGCGATGCTATTGCAAAGTCTTATCCTCTCTCCAAACACTCCAGAGACGAATCATCTCTAAAATTTTAGGACTAACTATATCCACTCCTATTCCATCCCAGGCTTTCAACTGCAATCAACAGGTTCCACCATGGCCTTTATCTATCTAAGATAGCAAAGCTGATATCCAGAGCCCGCAAGTTCACTTGCATTGCATACGGAGATGGTTAACAGATTCTTCCTTTTCTTTACGTAGAAATAATTGGTTTGTTCCCTGTGACTTGCTAAGTAAAGAAACACGCCTCTATGAGGTATTTGTTCTCATATCCTCAATCAAGCACGTCAAGTAAATATTTCAAAGGACTGTCTAGAGTTGTGTTATCACAAAGAAAGCTTACGTACATGGCTAGAGCCCAATCAGCTCTAGTAAGGAAGATCAAGAAAATTCACAAAAGGCTCAAGCTCCCAAATCATGTGTGTGTTGACTGAATACACACGCCAAATGCCTACACTTGAATTTAAATCCAAACAACCCTTGATGGAAACATCCTTATTTCTTGCTTTGTATTAAGCTTCGAAACTGTCATATTAGATTTGATTCTCCTATCCACATGTCATGTCAAAACATGATAGGATGTCATTGGTAGCTTCATAAGGATTACATCATTTGAACTCATCCCTACCTCAAGCTATGGTCTTCCAAACACCCACTTTTTGCGGCTGCCTACTCTAGTTAGTTAATCAACCTTGCCTATGTATCCCAAACGTAGCCACCACCAACCTCATCCACAGTTGATCTCCTTTTCAACTGAATATCAAAAGCCACACATGAGAACTCATACCCCTTACTCAACTTAAATGCAAATGTGTTTCTTTTCGCAGTCTTACACTCATCTTCACATGCCAACATGGTATAGCTGAGCGCAAACTACATGGGGTAATGTCAAACTATGATGTCTTGAGTTCAATGGTGGGGGTGAAAACACAAGTCAGGCTTTCCAAGCTCATTTGCATTCAAACAAGATTGAGCGGTTTTCTTGTCCGCATTCTCCGTCTCGGAATGGAGTTGCCAAGCAGTATTATGTCACTTGGTTGACACTATGTGCACTTAGCTCAATCATGGTCACATGCCTTCCACCTTTTGGGTTGATAATCTTCTCACTACAGCATAGGTTATTGTTAAATTTGATATCGGGGCCGAGTCACATCCAAATAGCAACCACATTATACAACTTAAGTTTCATCCTAAAAGCAATTGGTGATAGGAGGTAGTTGTTGTATATATGGTGTCTAATGTTGTTGTAAGCCACCGGTGTGGTATTAATCATCATAGTGGAATTCAACACTCCCCGCACTGTAATAGCTCGATTAACGCACGACACCGGATGGGACTCAATAAATCCTCTCTCACGTCCAGACCTGATCCGGACTTTAGTTGGGACACAACAAACCCACATCGGGTACCCATAACGGGAAATAATCCAAAATCTTTAAACGGAACCGGCTCTGATACCATGTTAAATTTATTATCGGGCCAAACCACATCCAAATAGCAAACACATTATACAACTTAAGTTTCATCCTAAAACCAATTGGTGATAGGAGGAAGTAGTCTTCTTGTATATATGGTGTCTAATGTTGTTGTAAGCCACGGTGTGGTATTAACCATCACAGTGGAATTCAACAGTTATAAACATCCTGCTTCTTCCATTTATTTTCAGTAGCCATATTGTATATTGTTCAGAATATTTATTGCATAAGACCCTGGCCAAACCTACCAAATCTAGACCAGGAATCACTTACTCACCTAGACATGGGCATGACCAACTAAAAGCGTAAATTCAACCTTATGTGATCTGAACCAACATGAGGCTGGCCATTTTTTTCTTTTGGGTCCTTGCACTTTCGATGTTTTCAACTTTTCCTTTAAAAGTAATGAAATTCACACCTATAATTGATTTTTAATAGTTCCCCAGCCTCAATCTCAACTCTCAAATGATATAACTGATGGAAGGACCAAATCGGATCACCCTAAAAGCTTAAAATAATGTAATTTTCTGTAGGAAGTACACAGGATTATTCAATGAAATGCTTACCTCCCAACGGACAAGGACAGTACTCCCACCAATTACTCTTAAGATATTACCACGGCTTTTACTAGGAATCAGCAAACCCTCAAGCCCAGGTACAGGCAATGCATAGACTGTCTCAACAGTTTGAGAAGCATCATCAAGCAATGACTCATTTGTAATCTCAAACAGTGTTGATATACCGACAGATTTATCCAGGAAGTTGTACCTGGAATTTCAGGAAATAAGCGAGTATGAGATGGACACGTAAAGAAAACAAAAAAAGAAACCAGCAATTACGAAAGTCATCTTTTTCATGATTTCATCTGATGCATGTTAACATCAAATGAGTATTTCATTCAAGAAGATTAATTACAAATAATACCCATCAATACATGCCAAATATCTACCCCAACTTGCAAACATTATACAGAAACACACTATCAAAGAAGGGCTCCTAGGAAATGAATTAGAATACTGAGTCGAGCAAAACTATTAATGGCAAAGTTGTGAAGTGTAAACTCTACAAACTACCTGCGGAATAGAAAATAATCTAAACAATTACAACAAAAACAACTAATACATTTATCAAGGTCACAACCAGTGGGTTAAAAATGGCTGCAACAGCCAAAAAACAGATATATGTTTAGCCTGTCAAAGAAATGCACGTTAAAAGAAGTGCATGGAAGGCTATACTCACACACATTCAGCAGGCCAATTTCCTTCACAAAGAGATGATAGGAACCGGACAAGTTCCATGGTCTTGTAGGGAAATTCACCCTCCACATTACAAAGAAGACATCGGATAGGACCGTCAATAAAACTTTGCTTGTCCCAGAATTGCATGCAGAGTGGCTCCTGCAGAGGAAACTCATAACATTAATTGAGCACACGATGAGTTACGGAAGAGCTTTGAAGATAATCAAAAAGGTAATAACATATATCAAACCTCTCCACGGTAAACTTTGCAGAGAATATCCAATATCAAATTGAGTGTGCTATCCTCTAGCTGCGTCAACAAGAAAGTAGATGCTATGATATTCATTTCAACCAACTTTTAAATCTAAGTCAACAAGAAATTAGATGCTATGATATTCATTTCATCCAACTTTTAATTGCAAGTCACCAATTAATAATGACAAGTCAAAGTACCTGGCTGTTGAGTTCATACGAGGCAATAAAAGCAGAAATCAATGTTCTAAGAACACTTCGATAACCAGCAAAAGGTCCCTTCAAAGACACAAGAAAGAGAGATGATGCTAAATTAAAACAAAAATAATGCTCCATCAAAAAAGGGAAAGAAGTCCGATGCATTTAAACAACAAATAAGAACTTTTCACCAGAATGCTAGAAAGTAGTGAGAATTTCAAACTCATTTTATTCGAAAAATAACTTACTTCAGATTCTCTCAGTATGTCATTCTGAAGGACCTCCTGAATATAATTCAAAGAAGCAGCTTGGAAAGCTTGACGAACATAACCAACATGGTCAATATCCTGAAAACAATTTCTCACACAACTACATCAAAGGTAATATAAATAGTAACTAGCACTACAGTTACTGATCCAATACATACCATCAGGATACTAACTTCCACTTTTTCTGAAAGGGACGTAAGAAGGCATATAAAAACTGCCCAGGTTAGATACAACGGCCCTGCATCTTTCAGGTCAAAGGCGTTTAAAGTGGAAATGATAGCATCCATCTCTTGGATATCTGACAATGAGAAAGCCAACGCCCCGCGCCTAGACAGAAAAAGGGCCTATTGGTCAAAACAAGTAGATAAACCTTGAAGAACTAAACTAAAAAAGCCAAACATTGCACGACGGCATTATTTATTAGACTGCAATCCTTGTTCTGTAATAGAAAAAATCTTGTTTCTTTATTTTATGTAGAATGATGAGCATCAATCGGATATTTGTCAAGAGAGCAAAGTTGGGTTGGCAGGAGCAGAAAGCCTCCAAACTTCTAGCCCTAAAAAGGACAGGAAAAAATACAGAATGATCTATTTAGTTTTTTTAATGTTAATGAATGATCTTATTTATCTCTGAACATATTGATCCTTAACTATTTGGTACTTCTCATGGGATTGAAGAACCAAAATGCTAAAAATACCATCAATTTTGTGTATAAAGCAGCCAATAGAGGAAGCATCCAATAGAGGAAGCAGCATTAAAGAGACTTGAACACTCTTGTACATTACAGAGACTTGGGATTTGGTGGTAATAGCTACATTAATCAACAAGAAGTGAACAAACAGAAGCAGCAGCAGCAAACCAACATGTTTGTCTCATCTTTTGGACAGAGAGGCATCTGAGGGTATAAACTGAAAGCTTAGACTTGTACAATTTGTTATAAAGAAAAAAGATAGAAAAATTATGTATCCATGGGAACATCAGATCTTTTAGTGAGTTCATGAATACTTTCCCCTTCCTGTTTACCAGTTTCACTCGCTAGATGCTCTTAAGTAATGAAATTTGAACAGACAAATGAAACTTCTGCATTAAGTGTCGAGTGTGATAAAGCTTTAGTAAAAATTGCATGATTGCATCAAACTTCTACCTGAATGGAGTTCCATCATGAACCATTTGAAGAAGATTTTCCAAATCTAATGTTTCTGCAAGAACGAGCAGAAGCCGAACTTTGGAATGATGAGAAGAATATAGTGCTTCAGCTGATACAGCAAGCTTCGCAAAGTTATAAGTCCCTGATAGGATTCCCTGTGATAAAGTCGTTATTCAGTAAAAATATCTTCGGAGTAAATTCTCCTTAGAAACAGATAGAAGTACCTTGTAGAGCAGACACAATTTCTTCCATTTTTCGGCATTGCAGATACAGAAAGGCTCATAATAAGTCAGGAACAAGATATCCAGAACTAGATTATTTTCATTTAGTATATCTTCCGCCCATAAAGTGAAGAGGTCAATATCCTGCCAAAGATCCCAAGAATTGTGTGAATTTGATGGTAGGCTCTATAAGTGATCCCTACCCATATCAGACACTAAAGATAAAGCTGATAGGTTGTGGACCTTTCCCACTTATTTACGATACCTACTCACTCCTTCTAACCAATATGGGTTTCCATCCTCACCCTCTGGTACATCTTGTACAACCTGGACATTCTTTTCACTATAGGTGTTTGCTTAGCTCTACATTGGGTTTATAAGATAGGCTCAGACAAAATGTGATAATGTTTCATGTTAAGACAGGAATGGTTACAAGGAAATTCTGTCTTTTTCCTCTCAAGCAACTTTGACAGGAAAAAGAAAGTAGGATCTCCGATTTACAAATTAAATAGGAATATGAAAATAATCTAGCACTGGTGTATAAAAATTCAACATATTTGTGAGATTATTTAATATATAAAAATACATATCAAATGAAGAAGAGAAGACAGTGAAATCATAACAATGTAGCTTTCCACTTACCAAATAATTACTTGAATACTACATGTGCAGGGACAGAGCTATGTTAGGGCAAGGGGGGCAATGCCCCCTCAGCTTTTAACGTTGTGTGAATTTAAACCTAAAAATATGATTATTTTCAATTTAACCCTTTAAAGTCTTATATTTGTGCCTTGAATTTTTTTTTTTGTTCAATTTTTTGTCACTACTCTAATTTTTGCCCCCACTTAATTATATTTCTGGTTTCGTCCTTGTACATGTGTATAGATAAAATGCATGGAAGTTACATGCTCAATCAACTGATAATTGAAAAGAAATCTAGCCAATTAACAGTTAACACACCATTTGCTCTGGATGAGTTGAGGAAAAATGGTCCTCCAATAGAGATATCAATTTACTATCCAGTCCAGCAGAAATTAGTTCTTGCACTTCCTCCCGTATAGCACGGCCTTCATCACATCCATCTTCTATACATACTACACCAAAAGTAACGGAATTAGGGAGGACAATATGCTTATGTATATCATGACATTCTCTTGGAATACTTCTAAATGTGGATGTTCATTCGTTTCCACGGTCCCATATTAAGCCAGCACCCATATTAGGCCAACACTTTCTTGCTCTAAACCATAAGACAGCACAACATTTCAAGCGCCCTCGAGGACATGAGGAGGAGAACAAGATTTCAATAAACTTACATGCATGTGTGAGAATCCGCCTTGTACATTTCAGTAAACACTGCCGCTCGATGTAATATTGTACCGATATCTGCATGCCATGTTTTAAAAGTTTATTATTCAAACAATACAACTGTCTGAAATAACAAGAAGACAGCAATATCATGCAGCGTGAATAGCACATCCACTATTAAAATAGTTGTTTCTCCGTATTTAAAATAATCACTTTAAGAAGTATGTAAACAGTGAGATTTAGTAAAGCTACTAACCAAGTGAAGAAATTCTGGAACAGCAGAGTCAGGCAAGTTTCCGTGCTCTGAGGACCTCTCCACAAGAATGTAGGTTTGCACCTCATCTAATCCCTGAAGAAGATGGGGAAATTATATAAATGGCCACAAATTAAGCGGTCTTAGGTAATCATGGGGTTAAAATTCAAGAAGTAAAGCACCAAAATAGAATAATTCACCATAGAACACTCATGTCAAAACACTTACTAAGAAGGGACTAATTTTCAAGGTCCTGTCCTTGAGTTCAGGCCGTACAGTGAGTTCATGATACCCAATCTTAAGCTGCTGCGAGTTCAAAGCCTCTCTGGACTTCGCATTCGGAGGCTTAAAGCAAGAGACAGTGTCCACAAGCCATGCTCGATTCTCCTTCAGCTTCTTCACCTAATCAGCAACCAACGCCCTCAGATCAATTATCACAGACTACAAATGCAAATGCAGACAGAAAATCATAAATTACCAGATGCTGAGGGAGGTCAGATGAGAGGGACACGTTTTCGAGCTCGGTGAGCAAAGAGGAGAAGGAATCCCACCATAGAGAGGCATCCACAGACTTGGAGGTCGCCATTGGAGGAGAGGGACCGTCAAACCCTAGAAGAAGACCACAGTAGAACGAAGCATGTACTGGTTTGAGCCTTTGGCACCTAAAAGGGAAGAAGAGTAAACGACCGTTTTGGGTGGCTTCTTACCGGAGAGGCGGAGAGGAAACGGGCGCGTCCGAACTGAATACGTTTTGAGATAATTTGATTTTCTCAAGAGAAATTTTGAGAAAAGGGAAAAGTAGGGGCTCCTTGAAAAATTAGAAATTGATCCCTAAGTTTTGCTACACATACTTCTAAAAATTTACATTTATGCTAATAACTTTTATCTCAGGAGATCTTATTTCATTTATCTCAGCTTACCAAAAAAAAGGGTTAATTAATTGAAACGTTACACATGTTTGACCAATGTGATTAATTGGTTACACATGTTTTTTTGCGTGACTAAAACGTTACACATGTTCCAGCATATGACTGATTGGTTACTCCGTCACTCAACCGTTAAAATTTTCCGTCTGTTTCGCACGTGTCAATCATGTGACCCTTCTGAAATGACAGAATTGCCCTATTGTTACCTTTCATGACTCTCTCCCTACTTTCCCTCCATTTCTTTCAAAATCGATGTCGTCGTTCAGCTCCGTGCAGGTCCGGGAGGAGGAAAAGGAAGAGGAACGTGACCTAATCGAGCAACATTTTCGGCAGACAGAGCTGGAGCAGCAGCATATTGGAATAAATTACCGTGAAAATATCACAGCATTTGATGACGGCAACATTTTATCGTCGCCAATCCATCTTATTTTTACTGGATATTTTATTTCAAGAACCACCGCTCTTTATCTCTAATCAGATTTAGTTAGTTATTCTGGAATTTTAGCTTCTGGGTACCCAATCTATGGATTCTGTACCTGGAAACGGGTTAAAAGTTAAAGTCTTGGAGGGAATGTGGGTCGTCCATCTATTTGCGAGTATTCTTTTCTATTCGTAATAAATGGGAAATCATTTGTCTAATGCAAATGAAATTTTAGAGGGTTAACATTGTATGATTCTGATTAAGGGTCTCATAAAACTTATATTACTTTTGCCTCTGAAAAATGCAATTGATAGATTCTGTTATATAGTTAGCTGAGTTTTGTGTTCATGTTTCTGTTAATTTGTTAAATGTGGAACTGAGAGGTGGTTTTTCTGATTTTCTTCTCAATCAGGCCAGGCCGCTCGAGTAAATGGTCAGACAATTGAGGGTGAGAAGATGACTTTGGTGACGAATCAGTTGTTGGTTTATAAAAAATCAACTTCGTTTATATTTTTGTAGAAGTAGTTTTCTTTCTGTTGTTTTGTTCCGAACATGAGATCCGTTTTTATGATAGAAACAAAAAATAGGAAAGAAGCATCCCAAATCGAGCAATTTTACTATGCAATAAGTTGTTATTATGTGGTGATAACCAGTTGAGAAAGAATTAGTAAATTTCTTTTCGTGCAGTTGGAAAATCAGATAAATTCCTCTCGCCGAGGTGTCTTAGGTGAAATATGGTCCTGTTTTGTCATCTTCAGTGATGAAAATAGCAGTATGTTGGCATGAATATTTTCTGGAACTTAAAAGGGTTGGCAGGTTATTTTCTGTTGCATTTTTAGACTAGAGCTGCTGACTGAAACATCCTCCTGAAAAATGGTTAATCATCAGACTCACAATTAACTTTCAAACTGCTTACTCCATGATAACTATAGTGCTGCTAAACAAGGAGGCTCATCTTTATTATAACTTGAGGCTTAGCTTTGAGTGTGTAAAAAGCTGATAAGAAAAAGTTCATAGAAAAATATGTTCCAACTGAGGGTTTATGCAAGCAATGATCTTTGTTTTATTGAAAAAAAAAGTTTCTAGATATATTAATTAATTCAGTCCTATGATGACGGGTGGGCATAGGTGCCATGAAAACCAACTGAGTTTTTGCAATATTTGAGATAATTGAAAATATGAGTTTAGTTTTTTAGAGATCAATTTTAACGTATTAATCACATTTGAAGAAAACATACGTAACCATTTAATCATATTACAAGAAACATACATAACTATTTAATCACATTATAGGATAACATATGTAACCATTTAATCACATTACAAGGAACATACGTAACCATTTAATCACATTCTAGGATTACAACTTAGTTTCTTGTGTTTTTACTGTCAGGTTGTGAAACCCATAATTTGAAGAACTGAAACACATGATTTGAAAAACATCAGAACTAAAACCCATTTCAACAAAATATTCAACAACAAATTCAGTTAACACAAAATGTAGTTAGCGTAGCAATGACATCAACTTGTTTCTCTTCTAATTGCTTTGCCCAAGTTCGGTTGCCTGCTCAGTATAGTTCCACCAGTTCTCTGCTCAAATTTGGTTTTGATTGTGTGGCGGTGTCTGGCCGTGAACAGAGCTTGTCCGTGAGGATTGGGAAGCCTGCTCTATTTACACGAAGGAGTTCCTGAAAGGATTATTTATAGAGACATCAGAGCAAGCAACATACTGCTTGATGAACATTTAAATGCAAAAAAACATAATGAGTGTGTAGACGATTTTTGTTAACAAATCAGCCCATAATTTCATTATGCAATTTGGTAACCATCCCCTCTTCAGATTTTCCATAATTTCATACAAATACCGCCTAATTTATCCATTAATTTTGTTCTTCTCATACATGGAAGCTTTATCAAGAAGGCAATGCATTAGAAATAGTAGATCCTTTTGCATTCAACTAGGACTCCTCTGCTGCAAGAAGAGAAAGAAGAAATTCAAACCAGATTCTGGCGGTGTTTTAGTTTTTCAGGGATCAACACTACTCTTTTTTAACCTCAGTAATAATGCTCAATTTTAACGTATTAATCACATTTTAAGAAAACATACGTAATCATTTAATCACATTACAAGGAACATACGTAACCATTTAATCACATTACAAGGAACATACGTAACCATTTAATCACATTCTAGGATAACATATGTAACCATTTAATCAAATTTCACGTTAGAATGAATTCTTTAATTTAGATACTATGTAATGAAACCAAGGATCTGCATAACTAAAATTCAGAATCTGAATAACTTAAACTCATTTCAACAAAATATTCAACGACAAATCCAAATTCAAGAACAAATACATCAAAACATATTATTCTCATCAAAATCCCTGATTCGGTACATCTCTTCCACTCCCACCTCGGTTTGTTTTCCAATTTTGAGATCTTCCTTATTAGGGTTCTTACCAAAATTAGAGTTTTTCACAATCGAAGGAAAAATTGGGACGAAATACGATAAATGCTTGTAATTACCTCAAAATTGAAGCAACCATGGAATCATGGAACCTCCAGACTCACGACCCAATGTCTACGAATGACCAAATTAAAGCCATGGGGCCGATCGGTTCATGAAGGAAGGAGCTAAGGAACTTTGTTCATCTAGAGGATGAAGAAGTGTCTTCTTCCTTTTGTCTGTACTTAATTAATGAAGGTAAGGGTAATTTGGTCATTTTATGTATCCAAATAGTGATTTAACGGTGATTTTTAACGATGAACAGTAAAAATGACCAATTAATCACATGATGAAACATGTGTATCCTTCCTGCACAAGTTATAACCTATTAGTCACTTGCGCAAACATGTGTAACGTTTCAGTTAATTAACCCAAAAAAAAATCTCAACTGAGACATAAGAGCAGAGAAGGTGTCTTTACTGCAAGGAATGGTAAGGCCACCCGTTGGGGAGTCGTAAACGAACTCCTCCTCGGTTCTACTTAGCACGTCCATAAACAAAGGTTGATTCAAATATGAAACTGGAATCATGTATCTTTTCCTCTCTTCTCCCTCTCCCACATACACCGCAATTTGACCTTTCTGTGTGTTTCCCTGATGCTTTGCCAATGGAAAGTGACCGGCGGAGGATCCTCTTCGCATGATGAATAGACATTGTAGCGTTAACAAGTGAGCAGTTGATAAGGAAGAAGATACTGCTGGGGTAGCTACAAGATTTGAGAAAACTTGGGTTGTGGATGAAGTGGTTGTGTTTTAAGATGCCTATATATAACGCCGGGATGATTGAGAGAATCTATGCAGGGTCTGAAATGAGTGGTGAAGACTAAAGAGACATTTATTCTTGATGGCTCTACTAAACGAAGACAGGTTCCGCTGAGCTTCACACGGTTCTGTCTTCTTTCTAACTAAACATCACATAATTGTTCACTTTACTATATGATAGGGTACATGTACAACGACTACATTTATGTAAAGAAAATTGGCATTGACGATCTCCACAGATTTGGTGCCTTTCACTAGTGCCAAAATTCACATGGTTTGTCTTCCAACATATAATCAGTCTGAGACAGAAGATCTGGTTTGTAGGTGATGCTGCGGCAATAAGGGTCTTGAATGATCTGATTATTTTAGAATGCATGCCTAGCTCGAGTTTCAGAGAGGATGCAGAGAGCAGCTATTGTTGTCTAATATCTGCTACCAAATTTGCAAGAAATATTAAATATTAGTGGAGTCTGCAATGGTATCCATTATCTTGAAAAATAACTGCTCAATCAGCAAGAGCATAGAAAGTTAGGGTTTTCTTGGATCTCAAGCTTTCTTTTTTTGATACCATATTCTATCTACTGCTCATGTTGCTCATACTAATTTAAAGATCGGCTATGAGGAGAATGAATGATGCCACTTTTCTTTTTCTTTTTTGCAATCTTCACATGCTTGTATTTTGTAAATTGTATATAGTTGCTTTGAAGCTTAATTCCGGGACTTCTTAAACAGAAAATGTGAAATTTTCATTGTACGTACTTCTGAGACCGGATTGATTATGTAATACTTGGTCGTGAATTCCACATAATTACTCTATCTTTTCCATCCATCTTTTTACTTCTAATATTGAACTTTCAAGGTCCTATTAACTGTCAAAGGAACCTTGTTCAGTTGGTATTATTTGTTTCCAACTAGCAATAGAAGGCAACTGAAATACATTCATATATACTTTCTAAATGAATTCGCAAGAAGCGGTCACATCAAGGATCTGCTTCTCTCAACTCTCTGAGTCACTATACAAAAGTTGCCCTACCGTTAGTTACAATATAACCCTTCTATGATCTTCCTTCTTATTACAATCATTCCCTCATCTGAGAAAAATGAGCAAGGAAGGTGTCTTCACTGCAAGGAATGGTGAGGCCTCCCATTGTGTGCCTGTAACCGAATTCTTCCTCAGCTTGACTTAACAAGTCTTGAAACAAAGGTTTGTTTAAGTATGAAACTGGAACCGTGTATCTTTTACTTTCTTCCTCTCCAACATAGACAGCAACATGACCTTTCTGGGTTTTCACTGATTCTTTGCCAAGGGAAAGGGGTTGACGAAGGATCTTCTTTGCATGATGGAGAGACATTGTAGCTAACAAGTGAGAAGTTGATAAAGAAGATGATTTTCGGATATTTGATGCTTGAAGATTTGTACGCTTAAGTTGTGGATGAAGTGGTTGCACTAAGTGGTGTCTCTCTCTCTCTATATATAATCCGAGTAGATATGATTGTGAAATCTGTGAAGGGTTAGAAATGAGTGGTGAAAACTGAAGAGGCATTTGTTGTTGCTGATTCCATTAAACAAAGACATACCCATATGAGGTTCACATGGTAGGTCGTCCTGTCCTTTAAATAAACATCATATATGATAAGGCCGCCCCCCAACCCTCATCAATATATATATGTAGCTATCAACATATCACGATTCATTATCTGGTAGGGCAACACCTGCGAGGACCACATGAATGTAAGAAAATGGACATTTCTGATCTTGACTACTCCCAAACTTCACATGCTGCTGTCTTCCAGCATATAATCCATGGCTTTCTTTCTCATTCTTTGCTTCTTATGCAAGATATTAGCTCAACTCTTTACCATGTACACCATAGATGTATAATAATATTTTCATCAGTATCTATTCTCCATTTTTTACTTAAGCTTTCTATTTAGTAAAAGAAAACATTCTATTGACGAAATTCATCAAAAATACTTTTTCTGACACCAACGAAACTTTCAATGAAGTTGTGTCAGTAAAGATTTACCGAAAAAGCTTCGGTCAGTAAAATCATATTTCTAGTAATGCTATATATATATTTATCAGGCGATGATATTTATTTGCTTCCACGGAGTTCCTCAATCAACAGTTGATTCCATTGATAGACATGGATAGTACCTGATGGAGTGTACTGTCTACTGTCTAGTGTTGAGAGCTTTTCAATCAACTTTATTTATTCGGTATATGGAGGTTCTAGGTAAAAACTATTTGGCACAAAATAAAAATAGCAAGCATGAAGAAGCAAATACGACGAATGTACTATTTTATATGGTCTAAATCAATCTGCAAGGAGATATCACAGCAAGGACCTCTCCCTCTCTCTAGTACTTAATCTTTCTATCATAAACTCTTCTTATTACATTTATCTTAGCTGAGCGATCATATAAAGGTCGGTGTCTTCACTGCAAGGAATGGTGAGGGACGTGAGGCCGCCAATCGGGTGATTGTACCCGAACTCCTCCTCTGCTCTAATTAACAAGTCCTGAAACAAAGTCTCGTTCAAGCATGAAACTGGAACCGTGTATCTTTTCCTTGTTCACTATACTATACGGTAGGGGACATATGCAAGGACCACAGCAGTGAAAAATAATTGACATTGTTGATATTTATTGTGTGCATAAGAGAAATACAAATGACTGAAGCTCTCAGTGTTTTGATCTGCAGATAAGAAGTTGATCTGCTTTTGTGACCATTGATTTGGCCATAGACACAGAACTTGAAGTTAATCATCATACAAAAAAAAAGTTTCAATTAATTATCTTTGAGATGTGCAAGAAACGAGCGGTGGAAAGCAAATGCACTATGTACGTCTTAGTTTCTAAATCTATCCTTGGGTTCTATTGTAAGTTATATAGTAGATCTTCCATTTTTTACCTTTTTGTTAAAGGAACTTAAAGTTCATTGAATTCCAAAAATTTAAATATTGACAGAATTTTATCATCATCCCATTAACTGGATCAGTCAAATAGCACACCACCTAGTGCCTTATGATGCAAGAAACTAAAGAGAGATTGATCTTGGGAAACAACTGGATGACTCCTTATACTGTTTTTCTTCAAGAACAAAAAGTTTATATGACTGTGGATAAGTTTTCTCGTCCTTTAATTTTTTGGGGATCATGATGAGGAACTATTGCCTTCAATTAGAGAATTTGTTCCCTGGATCGTCCAAAGTTCTTGTTGATAGATGGTTCCATGAATAAAGGTAAAGCTCTGATTATTCTTGGTTTCCTTCTCTTCATTAAGAGAGGAAATACTAGATTTAGTATCTGTAGTTTGTATATAATCTTCTCAATAAAGAAGACAAAATTTGGTAGTACACGTATAAATAAATGCAAGTAATGTACTTGTATAAAATGTTCTAAATCAATCTGCAAGGAGCAATAATGGCAACAAGGTGCTTCTCTATAGTATCTAAGTCACTATACATTTTTTTCTCCTAATGTTACATCATATCTATTATATTCCTTCTTATTACAGTTAGTTCCTCAGCTGAGAAACCAGAGAAAGGAAGGTGCCTTCACTGCAAGGAAAGGTGAGTCCGCCCATTGGGTGCTCGAATCCAAACTCCTCCTCAGCTCTACTTAACAAGTCTTGAAACAAGGGTTGGTTCAAGTGCGAAACTGGGACCATGTATCTTTTCCTTTCTTCTCCAGCTCCCACGTAGACCGCAACATGGCCTTTCTGGGTTTTCAATGATGCTTTGCCAATAGAAAGCGTCCGACGAAGGATCTTTTTTGCATGATGGAGAGCCATTGTAGTGTCTACAAGTGAGTAGTTGATAAATAAGATGTTGCTGGATAGATATCTAGAAAATTTGAAGAAGCTTGGTTTATTGAGTTGTGGATGAAGTGGTTGTGTGATGCGTTACCTATATATATATATATAATCTTAATAGATGATTGAGAGGTCTATAGAGCGTATGAAATGAGTGGTGAGGACTAAAGAGACATTTCTTGTTGCTGGTTCTCTTAAACAAAGCATGTCCAGCTAAGTCTCACATGGTGCTGTCTTCCAACTAAACATAGTATAGTTATATCATCATGGCTTTATCAATCGTAACCAGTCACAAACTTCACATGGCTTTGTCTTCCAACAATGAACCCGTGGCTAAGAGATCTGATTGTTGGTCTAACTGAAATTCCTGATGTTGTTAGGTAAGAGGTATTGTAAGGCTCTTGATAGTTCTAGCAGGGAAGCATGTTATATGATCTATAGCCATACAGATAATAATCTGTTGATAAGTCTTGAGTTGAAGAGCCAACGAAAAATAATGTAGTGCAGAGTAATGGTAAGATGAAAGAATCAGAACAGAGTTAATAGAGATTCAGGGCTAATGCACAATATTTAGTGCGGAGCAGATCATGCTGTCTACCATCTACCATCAATTTTGCAAGAAACATCGTTCAATTTTTCTGCATTGGTATGCGTTAAAAAATATCTCCTTAACATCATATTAATCTCATTTCTTAGCAGCTAGCTATTAGGCAACCAATTTAAAGAGCATCTGGTGAGGACAATGAATAATGTCACTGAACTTGCTTTGCAGCTTGTATATGATTGCTTCGAAGCACATATCTTACACTTTCAAAATAGAGAAGTGAAATTTCCAGTTTACTTGGTTGTGAGATCGGATTGATGTCATTGTTTTCTCCTCCACAAAAAATTACCAATTAAGAAAAAGAAATATAGTCTTTGATGTTCTGCGAATTATATTGTCAAAGCCAATTATTTGTTAGTAGGAATTAATTTTGAAGCTATTTGGAGATCCACGGTCAGGAAAAAAACACAGTAAGCATGAAGAAGAGTAATTGCGATTGAAACTTCTCTTTAATCTTTAAGTCAGTACATACAAATTTTGTCCTACAGCTACAGTTACATCATATCCTTCTAATTTGTTCCCTCTTATTACAATTCTCTTAGCTGAGAAATAAGACCAAGGAAAGTATCTTCACTACAAAGAATGGTGAGGCCGCCCATTGGGTGCTCGTATCCAAACTCCTCCTCAGCTAGACTTAACAAGTCTTGAAATAGAGGTTGGTTCAAGTATGAAACTGGAACACTGTATCTTTTTCTTTCTTCCTCTCCCACATAGACCACAACATGGCCTTTCTGAATTTTCACTGATTCTTTGCCGATCGAAAAAGATCGTTGAAGGATCTGCTTTGCATTAAGGAGAGCCATTGTAGCAAACAAGTGAACAGATGGCAACGAAGAAGATGCTTTAGGAATTGTTAGATATCAGAAGGAAACTCAGGAGCTTGGGTTGTGGATGAACTGGTTTCATTATGTGGTGCCTATATATAGTTGAAAAGATGATTGTATGAAATGAGTGTTGAAGACTAAAGAGGCATTTATTCTTGATGGCTCCAATAAACAAAGACATGTTTGGCGTAAGGTTCCACATGGTGCTGTCTTCTAACTGAACATCATTTTGTTAATCATATGATTCACTATCTGATCATGGGTGACCCTGCAAGGGCCACATGTATGTAAGAATATTGGGATTATGCAGATTTGGTCCCAGATCTTGTCGGTTTAACAGTTTTGGGTTTGGAATATATATACATATATTTAGGACATGACGGTATCTTCTTAAATCAGACTTATCTAGGACGTAATAACATTACGATGCATTCAATTGTTAATGGTAAACGGCAGATGCAACTTGGAGACCTTTTGTCTGGGGAGCTGTTAGGAGGCGTATATAAACGGTATGTACCTACCCAAGCCAAGGGTCACTACTCCCTGATATATCCAGAATAAGGGACACTTAGGTAGGTAGGGTCACTATGCTGTCAAAAAGCCAATACTAGAGGTTTATATTAATAAGATCTTGTTGTATGTGCAAATCGAAATGTGTCTATTCTTACTTGGAGTAGAGCAGAAACCTAAAACAACTGAAAAAATATTTTATTCGTTCTCTTCAACCAAGTTGTCTGTTTCAATTTTCTTTCTCAATGTCTGTCTGCATGTGGCTGCCACCTGAAGAGGCCTTCCAAATCGTGAGTGAGGTTCAGAACTTGTCAAAATGCTTTTTTTAAGTATAAAAGAGCCCGTAAATGTCAAAATCTCTCCGGCATTTTTAGCGAGATTCAAACTCCTTCGTTCATTGAGTATCGCAATTTATTTTAGCTGTTGATCCAACTGATTTTGGATGTCGTTAACTATTATTATTAATATTAATTTCAATTCGAGTCTGTCGTGTCAATTGACGGACTCACCAGCATAGAAAACTTATTGACCGCAAGTCGAATCCTCTCCGAACACTTTCTTCCTCCCATTGAACAAAGTCATGTCTTGTAGGTGACGGCAGAAAAATCCAACCCGCCATTAAAATTACACTTCGTGTCTTGTCTCCACTTCTTCTCAATTGCAGTCCTACAACTCAAAAAACGCAGTTTTCTTCTCTTCTTCGCTGAAACAGAGGAGCAAGAAGATCTGATGAGGCCCCCGAGGAAGTTGATCCACGTCGTGTCCACATGGGTCCGCAGCCAACCCCCAAAAGTGAAGGCCTTTTTAGCTGTGGTTGCTGGCATGGCAGCTCTGGTGCTCCTTAGATTCATCGTCCACGATCACGACAATCTATTCGTGGCGGCTGAAGCTGTTCATTCCATTGGGATCGGTGTCCTGATCTACAAACTCATGAAGGAGAAGACTTGTGCTGGTACCAATATTCTTCCTTGTTCGTCTTTATGGATGATCGAGATCCTAAACTCTGTTGTTCTCCTGATAATTGATTCGGTGATCAAAGTTTCTTAATTAGAGGTGCGATTTTCAAAATTTAATTTGACAATGAAGGAAATTGTTTGATGTAGGGCTGCATGGCATCTTTTTTGGATTGTTGCTTATTATGTGTTTCATCTTCTGTAGGATTCGACTTGGAGTAGACCATAATTGATTTGAGTTAGGGGATTATACATAAAGGAAAAAACATTTGGAAGGGAAAATTGTCAGGAAATCTTTTGGTAAAATTGATTTGAGTAATGGGGAAAGTAAGTTTCCTTCAAGAGATTCAGGACAACTTCAATTGATGTGCAAACGCTTTATGGATACTTGGGCTTGGCTTGTCGAATTGCAACTTGGTATAGCTTCATTATGTAGGTCAATCTACTTATGTCATTCTTGAGTAGGTTGGCTAGGATGCTTTAACAGGCATTGTAATCAAAGCAGAAGCATGTCGCTTAGAAGTGTTAAAGTGGAGAATAGGGAAATAACTTTTTAAGCTGTTTTTTTGTCCTTTAATGAGTCATCTACATATAAAATCAGTAAGATATTCGAAATTTATACCTGTGTGACTTTGATACTTCTGTCATGCTAAGGGGGGATGCCAATATTTTGTCTTGTCACATATTTGCTTGAATATCTTCCAAATTCAAATATCTGTTTACTTATCTTTCATCTAAAATGATGTGGAGGTAGCTGAATCCACTTGGCTATCTACATGATAGAGAGTGCTTGATGAAAATCAGATGATAACATTTACAAATAAATATTTTAAGGATGAATGTCTTTCACTAGTGGCTTAGAGATTGTGTTGCGTCTTTTGAATGCAATCTTAGACTTCTTGCGTCTGTGCAATCTTCTGATGCTCTTCTGTGCGTCTCATGTTCCTTCTCAGACTTCTTGCGATGGAATTGGATGTTCTGAATCTTCTGATTCCCTTCTCCTACTGATCTTCTCTGCGGCCATCTTGCAGGACTGTCACTCAAATCACAGGAATTAACAGCTATATTTTTAGCTGTTAGACTCTACTGCAGTTTTGTCATGGAGTACGATATCCACACTATCCTTGATTTATCTACCCTTGCAGCAACTCTATGGGTTATCTTCATGATCCGTTTCAACCTAAGGTCGAGCTACATGGTCGACAAAGATAACCTCGCCATATATTATGTGGTATCTCATCTGTCAATCTATCAGATTGTTATTTAAATTTTTATTCTTTCAATATTAACATAAAAATGATATCTACAATGTTTTGTGATTATTGTGGATGAAGGTGATACCTTGTGCTGTTTTGGCTCTTTTGATTCACCCATCAACTTCACATAATTTGGTGAACCGTATTTTCTGGGCATTCTCTGTTTACCTTGAAGCAGTTTCCGTGCTTCCTCAGTTACGTGTTATGCAGAACACTAAGGTATTCTTTTTTGCATTATTTGCTCATTGTTGCATTGGATTTTGAGAATAGAGGTCAACATAATTACTAAATTCTCACGTTTGTTCGGCTTTCTTTTCAGATTGTTGAACCATTTACTGCTCACTACGTATTTGCACTTGGAGTTGCAAGATTTTTGGCTTGCGCCCATTGGGTGCTTCAGGTTAGATCTCCAAGACTTCATATCACATAAATTGCCTTCTGGAAGATACTCCCCTAATAATTAAATATTGGTGTGGTGTTGGAATTATAGGTTGTAGACACCCGAGGGCAGCTGTTGGTTGCTCTAGGATACGGGCTCTGGCCTTCTATGGTTCTTATCGCTGAAATTGTGCAGACATTCATCTTAGCAGATTTCTGCTACTACTATGTCAAAAGGTTAGTTGAGTAAATGCCTTAAAACTATGAATTTGAATCCTGTGCATTTGGCTTCAAATGGACTTATTCCTCCATTTTATCGATCTAGTTCTCGACTTGATCAATGGATAAGATTTTGCTACGTCATTTAGAGCTTTAATTTTGATCATGACCGAGAACTTAAAACAGCATTAACATATTCAAACAATTTTGTGTTTTTTTTTTGCAGTGCACTTGGTGGACAACTTATTCTTCGTCTCCCTTCTGGAGTAGTATAAACTAACTGCACATCAAGAATTGTCCATGATGGAACATTAACTTAAGTCGGGTAAACTTGCCATGGTATTCATTGCTACTCGTTTGTCTATTACATAGTTTCGGTCTACATTATTAGCAACTGGAAGTTAGACGCTTAGCAATTTGTAGAATACATGTGTTTGAAATTGAAAGGAGATTGAAGATCTTTCTCTATCAAGCCAAGAAGTGCTTGGTTGGATACATTTCAATTTGTCTTGCTGTAACATTCTTTGATAGTAATAACTATGCCTATTACTGGGCACACAAGCTAATTATAACATCTTGTCTAGGAAAGCCAAATTAGAGCTAAAACAACAGTGCATGTGTTTATTTTCCTCTGCAAATGCTGCTAAAGTTTCAGATAGTGAGGTTTCTTGCAAGAATCCCCTCAAATGTGACTCCAGGTCCAAATGCAAGTATAAGCCCCCATTCATTCTGCTTCTGTCCATGTTCCTTCATCTTCAAGCTTTCTTCAAGCATGTACTCCAACACGTAAACTATGGTGTTGCTGCTCGCGTTCCCGTAATCCATCAAGGCTCGTCTACTTGCGCTCAGTTTCTCTGGTGTCAAATCGAGTCGCTTCTCCAAACGGTTCAAAATTGCAGGACCACCTGGGTGGACAGCCCAAAAAATCTTGTTATAGTCCTTGTCAGAGAACCCAACTGTGTCCATCAGTTTCCCGCAGAAACCCTCGATGTTGTCCTCGATTACTTGAGGAAGCTCCCTACCCAACTTGAAGCTGATCCCCTCCTCCGTCAGCCTACCATCAATTGTCTTCTCCGTGTCAGGCAAGAAATGTTGGATACTAGGCTTCTCTAGGGTTAGGTCAGGGTTGGATCCGATGATCATGGCTCCAGCACCGTCTCCAAACAGTGCGACACCGACTAGATCATATGGTCGATTGATGCTTGGGGGCCTGAAACCAATAATTGTGGTTTCAGAAGTGGTGAGCAGGACCCGACTCCCAGGGTTATTCTCCGCTATGTCTTTGGCTACTCGAAGACCCGCCACGCCCCCGGAGCAACCCATAAAGTATAGCATGACCCGTCGAGTCTCCGGTCCCAGCCCGAGTCCACGGGCCAAGTAGAGGTCTCCACCCGGTAAACGAGCCTCGCTCGATGAGACATACACTATATGGGTTATGTCGGTAATAGGCCTACCCCACTTCTTGATACATGCTTGGGCAGCCTCGATAGCCATCTGAGTAACAGCGTTGTTGCAGATGTCTAATCTTTGAGTCACTGTTGGGTGGCCCTCAGTGGCAAGCTCCGGATACTTGTTTAGAATCTCTTCGGACATGACCACGTACCGTGTTTTTACCGTGGTTGTCTTGCCTGTAAAAAACACTTCATAATTATCCGAACGTGAAAAGGTAGAGGATCAAATGCAGTTAGATTTTATTACAGAGCCTGGTGAGCTTTTGCTTGAGTTCGGGATCGTCGCAATTGGTGTTCCTGAAGTATCCATCGACTAGAAACTCCTGCATCACGAGTTGGTGCGGAAAGGCCTTTCCGAGTGCAAGAATCGTGGCTTTTCCTTGATTTCCATTCTCCATTTTTTCAAGAGATGCGTGAATAAGTGCTGCAGATGAAGAATTGGCCTTGTTGGCTTGAGTTGTTGGAAGATGCAGCCATGGAGGAGACACATTTATACGACGGTGAATCAGTGCAGCAGTGATTAATTTATCATCAATGTGGATTATGCGTTTTGAAGAGATGATTAGAATACGTATTTAAACAGGAAGGGAGGTGGTTTAGTTGAGAGGCAAAGGATACATGCAAGTCTTATTCAATGCTAATGCTGTTGTTGAGGGGTTGGTGTTGTTCTAATCTAAGCATCGAGGGTTGCACAAAATACATAAGTATGTTTGCAACCCGAACCCATGTTCCGACCTGGACTGGGTCCTGAATCATCGAGTTGGGGTCCATGTCGAGCCCCAATGTCCATACCCTTAAGATACTTGGCTTGAGTCCTAACCTAGAAAATCGATTATCTTGGCTAGGTTCAAACTGAGCCTCAACCGTACTTGCCTACTTGGACTTGGTTGAGACAACTTTAGAAGTATAGAGTCAGTTTAGCATACCAATAACTTGAGAAGAGATTTGGAATTGGAATGGGTGAGTAGGCCATAAGTTTATACTAACCGAAGTTTAAGCCTTGTATCAAAACGAACCTGAGGCCCAAATGATGCGAAAGAGGCTTTATCAAGTGATTTATTTATTTTATAATAAAAAAGACGAAAAGGCATAATGCATTACAATATCATGCAAATAGAAGAATGGTCATTAGGTATGGACGAATTATTAGTCATACAATTACAGTGACATTACATTTTAATAACATTACGAAGCTTGCCTCAACTCTTATCACTTTTCTTCTCGAGTTGATTTGTGGAATCATGTAGAATATTGCAGGTTATTCAAATGGAAATGTTAAGAAGATTCGTGCTCTACTTGTGGAATCATGTAGAATAGTAAGAGGTGAACATCTTTAGATGAGTCACTGAGTGTTTTGGACGGGCCCGATAGTATTGCTGTTGGCGCGTTCTACTTGTACTTCATTAAAAATCATCCCGATGTTGAAGTATATATATATATATATGTCAAGAAAAGGAAACAGAGGAAATGAGAAGATGTATTCAGCAGAAGCCTCAAGCAGAAGACGCTGAGGAATTTCTACAAATGACTACTTACAATCTGTTTCTTGTGTATTAAGCTAACAGCTTGACCTCCTATTTATAGTTGAGGAATCAGTTATAACTGACTTAACAGACTAGAACCTTCTAGTTAGTTATCACTTGGACTTCTACACTTCAATACACCCCCCTCAAGTGATAACCTTTCGCAACTCAACTCTGGCATTGCTGTTGTCGTTGTGATATCTGCAGAATTCTTCTTTGATTCGAAAATGTCTTTCACGCCCAATTTACTGAGAAGCTCATGATGTTGCTGACCTCCCAATGCCTTAGTAAAAATATCGGCAAGCTGATTAGTAGTTCCAACATGCTCAGTCTCTACTGCTCCTTCTGTAATGTGATGCCGAATAAAGTGACAATCGACTTCAATGTGCTTGGTGCGTTCATGGTACATCGGATTTGCGGCGATTTGCAGAGCAGCTTTGTTATCACAGTACAACTTTGCTGACTTCTCTTGCATTTGTCCAAGCTCCTTAAGCAAACCCCGAATCCAAATAATTTCAGCAATAGCAGTTCCCATGGCCCTGTATTCTGCCTCTGCAGATGAACGAGATACCGTATTCTGCCCTTTAACCTTCCATGAGATAAGAGCCTCACCAAGTCGAACACAAAAACCACTAACCGATTTACGAGTCATCAAGCAAGAGGCCCAATCAGAATCACAATAAACCGAAAGCTTTAACTCATTTCTTGCTGGCAGAAATATCCCTTGACCTGGTTTGTTCTTCACATATCGAACTACTCTCAGAGCTGCAGCATAATGTGACTTCTTCGGACAATGCATAAATTGGCTAAGATGTTGCACGGCAAAACTTATATCTGGACGAGTCATTGTAAGATACAACAATCGACCTACTAACCTCCGATAAATCTCTGGATCATCAAATAAGCTGTCCTCTTCAGAAGATGGAAACAATGCATCATACTCAGCCGAGGTTAGCTTTAAATTCTGCTCTAGGGGTGTTAGAGCAGGTTTCGCTGCACTGAGACCTGCATCAGAAATCAATTCCAATCCATACTTGCGTTGGTTCATGACAATCCCTTCCGAGGAACGAGCTATCTCAATCCCCAAGAAATATCGTAACTTTCCCAAGTCTTTGATTTTGAATTGCCCTTGCAAAACTGACTTTAACTCAGCTAACAAACCAGCATCAGATCCTGTGAGAAGAATGTCATCTACATAGACTAGCATTATCACCATTTTCCCTTCTCGTTCTTTGGTAAACAAAGAATGATCATACTCACTTTGGTGATATCCATGAGATAACAAAGCATCCGTGAGCTTCTTGTTCCATTGGCGTGAAGCTTGCTTAAGTCCATACAACGACTTTCGCAACCTACAAACTTTGTGTCGAGAAGAAACCAAATCAGATCGGAAACCTTGCGGAATCTCCATAAACACCTCTTCTTCTAAATCACCTTGAAGAAAGGCGTTATAAACGTCCATTTGAAGTAATGGCCAGCCATATGCAGCAGCCAAAGCCAATACAATCCTCACCGTTACCATTTTGACCACTGGAGAAAATGTTTCGTTATAATCAACACCTTCAGTCTGGGTATACCCTTTTGCCACGAGCCGAGCTTTGAATCTTTCAACGGATCCATCCGCATTATATTTGATCTTGTAGACCCATTTACTCCCCACAGCTCGCTTTCCATAAGGAAGATCAACAATCTCCCAAGTCTTATTAATTTCCAAGGCTTGCATCTCAGATTTCATCGCTTCAACCCATCGAACATCAGCAGTGGCCTCCTTATAAGTTAGAGGTTCTTTGAGCTTGGAAACAGCTCCAAGAAATGCCTCATAAGTAGGAGAAATCTGTTCAGCAGACACAAAATGTGTGATAGAATAAGGGACACCTTCCTCGTTAACATAATCATGCAGCCACACAGGAGGATGATGAGACCGAGAAGAACGACGAGGAAGCTGCTGTTGAAGCTGTTCTGGTAAAGAATCATGTTCAGATGAGGAACCATGCTGCGATAGATCAACCGCATCCTCTGCTCCAGATCCTCTGTTAATTGACGAAACAGATGATTCAAATAGTATATCACCTGGCATATCAGCACCATCAGCATTACCAGAAGAAACACTAGTAATAGAAGTCGGATCAAATGTCGAGACTGTAGGAAACACATTCTCTTTTCCAGATGAAACTTGGGAAGACCGAGAGAATGGAAAGATGTGTTCATAAAAGACCACATCTCTACTAGTGAAAAACTTTCGTGACTGCAAATCAAGAAACTTATAACCCTTTTGCGTGGTTGAATAACCAAGCAAAATGCAAGAAGTTGCCCTCGCTGCAAATTTATCTTGAACTCCCAAAACAGTAGCATATACAAGACATCCAAAAACCCGAAGATGAGAGTAACTCGGTGGCCTCTTATGCAGAATTTCGAATGGTGATTTGCCATGAAGAACTGATGATGGAGACAAATTGATGAGATATGCTGCTGTAAGCACACAATGTCCCCAGAAGCATAGAGGTAATGAAGCCTGAAAACGCAAAGCACGAGCCACATTTAAAAGGTGTCGATGCTTCCGTTCAACCACCCCGTTCTGTTGAGGTGTCCGAACACAACTGCTCTGGTGTACAATTCCTCTATCTTTGAACAATCGATCACAGCTTGAGTTGAAGAACTCCGTTCCATTATCAGATCGCACTGTTTTGATTACCACACCAAACTGCGTTTCAATTAGGACCAAGAAATCCTTGATGCGAACAAACGTATCACTTTTGAGTCGTAGTAAATACAACCATGTTGCTTTGCTGAAATCATCCACAATCGTCAAGAAATACCGAAATCCCTCTGGAGTAGGAATACGATATGGCCCCCATAAGTCCATATGAACAAGATCAAAACAAGCCTTTGATGTTGTATTAGATCGTGGAAAAGGTAGACGAGATTGTTTTGCAAGAGGACATAGATCACAATGCATAGACTGTTTATTCATATCATAACCAATCTTTAACAATCTAAGTCTATCAACAGGTAAATGTCCCAAACGTAAATGCCAAACACTGGAATCAACTTTAACAGATGCCTTATTAGCTGATTTTGACAGCACAACAGAATGTCCATTATGAGAATCAACTTCATTCAGCAGATACAATCCATTAAGCTCCGTTCCAATCCTCATCGAAGTCCCAGACGAGAGGTCCTGAAGATCAGTTCCATTAGAAGAAAACAGCACAGTGCATGACAAATCATCACACAGTTTGGAGACTGAAATAAGGTTGAACTTGAACTCAGGAATATAGAGAACGTCCCGAAGAACTTGTCCCGTATTCAACACAAAATCTCCAACATGTGTTACTTGAGCACAACTCCCATTGCTCAACTTAACTCCAGAAATTCCAGATTTACTAATCCTCACATTAACAAGCCAATTCAGATTAAAAGTCATATGGTCGGATGCTCCCGAATCAATAATCCAGCCAGTATTCTTAGAAACACCAGAAAAACAACATTTTGCATACATACCTGCCATATGAGCTCTGTATTCACCAGAGACCGGAGAATCCTCCACAGATACAAGACGAAGCAGCTTCTCTACTTGATCTTTAGTTAAACTATAACCCGATGTATTCGGGATAGCTGTTGCTGATCCAACAGAAGATGCATCAGAAGACAAGGTCGACTGATCCACCAAATGCGCAGCCGAGGTATGTGCTCTGGATTTCTCAAATTCTTTTCGTAACTCCGGATACTTCTGAAAACATCTATCTTCTTTGTGTCCTTTCTTTCTACAATGGCTGCAGAAAATGGAACTCCAATCCCGACGAAAAGATGTGGATCTCACTGAATATAAACCAGTCGATTGAGATGATTCGACTTGTGAAGCTTCAACCGGATTTGGCATGAATCCAGTGACAATTCGCTGATTCTCTTCTTGAACAAGGATATTATAAGCTTGATTGATAGTTGGCAAAGGTTTGGCCATCAATAAATTGCTACGTATCGCATGGTAAGATTCATTCAATCCAAGAAGGAATTGAAACAACTTCATGTTTTCCTGAAGAGTCATAAACTCAGCCAATCCTCCACAATCACAGTTAGGCATTCCAAATATCGCAGTGAACTCATCCCATAAGGTACGAAGACGAGTGAAATATTGCGAAATGCTGGAAATACCTTGCTGTATAGTGCAGATTTCACGATGCAAATGGAAAACACGAGTTCCGTCCACAGAATCAAATCGCTCGCGAAGATCCTTCCAGATTTGATAAGCTGTAGGAATATACAGCACTCCACTCACTAATTCAGGCGAAACTGAATTCATTAGCCATGTTCTGACTACTGCATTGCAACGATCCCAACGCTGTCGCTGCTCTGGAGGAACCGATTCTCGTGTCATCGTCCCGTCGATAAATCCGATCTTATTCTTTCCCAAAATAGTCGCCAAAGCTCCACGACTCCATAGCTGATAGTTTTCTGGTCCTAACAGCTTGAATGAAACCAGAGAAACGCCAGATGAATCGCTCGGATGAAGATAAAGAGGATCGTCAATGGAGACCGGTGGAATCGGCAGCACAGGTACAGCTTCTCCTTCCATTACAGCAAAAGAATAATGAAGAATCGAGATAGATCAGATGCCAGGCTCTGATACCATGTCAAGAAAAGGAAACAGAGGAAATGAGAAGATGTATTCAGCAGAAGCCTCAAGCAGAAGACGCTGAGGAATTTCTACAAATGACTACTTACAATCTGTTTCTTGTGTATTAAGCTAACAGCTTGACCTCCTATTTATAGTTGAGGAATCAGTTATAACTGACTTAACAGACTAGAACCTTCTAGTTAGTTATCACTTGGACTTCTACACTTCAATAATATAAGCATGATCTCTCTTCAAGGTTGCGATGACTCCTTTTAAGAAGGTGTTAGAGAATGAAAATATTGTGTTATGCAAACTCAATAATGGTTGAATCCTTTTGTATGTGAATGGTCGTTGATGATTGGTGGAGTGTTAATTTAATTCTGAATGTAGGAGGTGAGGAAATTGATGATCTTCCTTCAAAAGTGAAACAACTAAGACTCTTAGATCAACTGCTCAATTGTTTTTGGTATATATATGGCTTATTGTATTAAGTAGAGATCAGAGGAATTACCCGACACGGCGGCAACCACATGGCTTTGCTCATTTATTGAATTATTATTACGTTTCCAAAGAACTCAATTTAGATATTATTATATACTTTATTATATACTGCATGCATGCAGTATTTCAGTAACATAAAATAATATTCAGTGGCACTGAACAAAGCTGCATTGGAAGTTGGGAAAATTTGACTGCCGTACGAACTCCAGGAAATTTCCTAGCTAGGATAAGAAGTGTGCTTTTCCTTGCCATATATATATATATATTAAAGTATATTTGAGAGCATCTTATCTTAGTTAATTAAAATAAAAGACACGAGACTTTTATACATAGAGAGACCAACTTGGGAAAGATGGAAAAAAGGATCCTAAAATAATAAGGACAAAAGAAAAACAGCCCATGGTTTTGCCATTTTATTGTATGTGCAGTAAGACTTTTAGATCCAGAAAACCATCGAGATTCATGTTTTTCTGTGCATGCCTTTCAGTATCTATATGAGTTATATATTGTCATCTTTTTCCCTATTGGCCATTTCATTCTATATATAATTCATAAGCCCATACACTATAATAAATGTACGTACTAGTAGTGCAAGTATATATATATATATATATATTTATATATATGTGGTTCTTGATGCATGTTCTTTTGGTCTAATTTACCGTGAGAGCAGTTATGGTGTACAGTACAGACGTGTACCCTTCGGGAAACGAAAACTCAGTAGATTCAGTGTAACATGCATGAGGTCATATTTTTACATTTTCGAGATAAAATTAGGGTTTACAGGTGCAGTATTTTTATCCATAGAAACCTGATTAAAATCGAGATGTAGTTAACTAGTTATTCTTCAATATTGGGATGGAGAAGAGCTTTATCTATTCAAAGTAGATCAAGAAGGAAGGGTTAAAGTCGGTTCTACTACGGTCCACCGTTGTTCATAAGAAATATATTCAAAATTGACAATTCAATAAATGTATTTTACTTCGTTATTGTGGGAAAAAATTACACATTATTTAGTAGTATTACAATATTGGTTTGTTTTAAAAGAACCCTTATTTAATTTTCTTGTTACCTTTTACAAAATATTTGTTTTAATGTGAAGAGTTATATAACATATGATATAATGTATTTCTATATATGGTCATTAGTGTAACTAGTCTTTATATTGTATTTTCTGTTCTCTTAATTAGTTAATAAAAGGAAGTGGCTAGGTTGGGACAATCTATGCCCTGCAGACACTATACTATTTTGAGTGTTTGAACTCTATTTTCTTTGCATGAATTGGAATCCCAAAATCTACAGAGACTCACCAGCCTTGCACAGTTGCACTGATCATACGCCTTGGAAGCCCAATCCAAACAAATACAGTGCAAATACTAGCTAGGTTTTTAATAACCGACAGAGAGTAACAATTAATAAGACCACATATAATTATATTCAGTCCATCCATTTACAAAAACTATATATCCTTAAATAAGCATCTTCACATGATGAAATCCAACGCTTCCATCCATATACATTGCTTCAACGAATAAGGTCATCATTTTTACGGTTTTACCGGTCATATTATTGCACGCCTTCTCCCACTTGTAGTTGTACCTTAAATTATATTGGAGGGGATATGTAAGAGCCAGCTCCCTACAAACTGAAACTTTAATTTCTATGCTGATCAGACACTCTTTCTTTGCGTCTCCTCCTAACAAATTAAATGTAGTAAAAATGGATTCTCATCATTCTTCAGCAATTTAGAGCACAAGTTAGGCTGATGAAGTAGTCCTCACTGCACGGAATGGTGAGGCCGCCCATAGGATGCTCGAACCCAAACTCTTGTTCCACCAAATGTAACAAGTCTTGAAACATAGGGCTCTTCAGATACCACAACGGCACCACAAAACGCCTCTTTGTTTCCCCAACATAGACTACAAAGTGGCCTTTCGGGACATGAGCAGAGCTAGCTGTGAGAATGGATCGAATACGAGCAGAAAGCGTTCGATGAAGCTTCTTCTGCAATGCTTGAGACATTCCTAGTAGTAGTAATAGGAGGGAAAGAGCTAGCTAGTGTGAGAAACAAAGGATAATATTGATAGAGAGATGCTGATATATATGTCAATTTAAGTTAGTTATTTACAAGTGTTTATATAGAGACAGACATTAGGAGGCAATACATGCTTCTTATTTATTTATTTAGTAGTAGTAGTGTTTTATATCTTACGAATTATTTTTGGAAAAGTTGAATGAAATATATAAATGGGTCTATTCAAACATATCAGGTGACTGAAGAGCTAAAGGTCCACATGGGTTTTGCCTTATTTGTTTCAAGACATAGTGTGTCCTACAGGTATGGACATATCAACGGCTGTTGTGGTCGTTTTAACAGAGACTTTCACAGTGAGGGAAAGTGAATGGTTAGCTAACTAATTAATACAGCAAAGTCAAACTATATACATACTTAACTAGTCTTTTTAAATATTTGGTTGGAAGAAAAAAACTATATCACTACCTGTCTGAATGTTTGATTATTCAATGCACCATCCATAATGGAAATTAGAAATTTACCCTACAGCCTACAGGACTGGTCATGGTACCGAATCAGCGTTGGTAACACAATAAGCGTTCTCGATAGTTCAATTCATTCGTTTTGTAAGTTAGAAAAATTTCTGTTGAATTTAAATAGTTCATATTTTACTTATAAAAAGTCCAAATGAATGAAATCCTACTAGAAATGACTTGTTGATTATAGTCAGGGTACTTTCTAGATATTGAATAATATTCGAAGGACAGGTGCATATGAGGGAAGCTTTGAACTTAGCCACATTATTTCAGAACTCCAACCTAGCTAGTTGTCTCTTCAAAACGTAGTGCCCAACAGCACAGACCCAACTGACCCTTATTTGGGACAGGAAATGACCCTTGGCCTTGGCTGTAGGGTAGGCACATGCCGTGCATGTCCTCCCACCAACTTCACAGACAAGAGACTCAAGTTGGCATGTGTCGTTTATTATCAACAATTGCCTCACATAATGTCTTTGTTCTCTTCTTTTTAAGTTATTTGTGCGATTTTGTTTGTCTTAAAGAACCTCTTTGACTAGTATTTGGATAAGGCTGATCCTTCAAAAGTATTATGGTGCTCATAGTTTTAAATACTTAACCACAGTTTGTTCTTTTCAATATTCAACATATTAAATGGGGTTAACAACCGTATTCCATGTTTTTCACAAAAAAAAAGTTACAAGTTGTGCCATTTTATATATCAACTAGTTAAAAAGTTCGACCTTACTCAGTTTGTAAAAACAAATAAAAAATTCTGAGCTTAAGATCATTACACATAAAATTATTGCAGTTGCAATATATTACTTCTTCATGCTTCCTATTTTATTTATTTTCTGTGCCAGTTATTTACCTTGGATCTCCAAATACATTCAAATGAATTCCTATCCCAAAGAAATGCCTCTAACAATTCACAGAACATCAAGGAAAACAATTATATCAATCCTGTGTCTCACAACAAAGTACACTGAACATTTCACTTCTCTGTTTCAAAAGTGTAAGATACGTCCTTCGTACATAGCATAGAGAACTGAACTAAACGATTTGTGTGTACATTCGGTTATATAATAAATGTGTGAAAAAATGGTTTCAATAATGTCTTAAGTTGGTTGACGTGGAGTTAAAGAAATAAGTATCCCAGTTGGATTTCATAACAGAAACGTATAAGTTGGCTCATTCAATACTAATGTAATACCCAAGTAGTATCGATCCTGCTCAATCTGAGCTGCGCGCGCGACGAGGCTTTAAAATTCAAAATCACTCACTTCAAATTATATCCACTATATATACCCACCAATATAATATTATCAGGGACTCCAAGGTATCCATGCATAGTTGAAGCAGCTTACTGACAGCTAGCTTTTACTTGATCACTTACTTACTTCTCTCTTAAGATGCATCACTGTGTTTACTTACTCTTAAGGCCAAGTAGAGGCTTCCCAATGAGGAAGTTTCATGTATTCGTCGGTTTCGTGTTGTTGATATTTTCATGCAATAATCACTTCTGTTATGGGTTTGATCAAAATGATTGGACTACCATGGTAGATGGACTAGATATCAAACCAAATGAATTCCTATTCAGGTAATCATACCATTTTCTTCAAGTTGTGATTTATAGTTTTGAAGAAATGCACTTCATTCTTCTACACAATATAGTAACTATATAGTTCTTTACCGATGCTGTGTAACAATTGTTCCTCGCGCGCCTCAGGGCTTCCACATTCTGTGCCACCGTTATTCAAGAAGCTGCTATCGGCCCTTTAGAAGCTAACAAAATTGTCCTTCAAGAAGACATCACTGCCCTCAATTTCGGTGTCTTGCTGACTCTTGGTCGGTTTTTGCTTGAAATAATTATACTTCCTTAAAGTATATAATACTATCTTTTCATGGACACCAAGATCAACAAGTTATGCATGCTAAAGTTGACCTTGCAGTGTAGTTTGCTGCTGCGAACCGGTATGCACAATCAAATTCTCGTTGCTCGTTTGAGCAAACCTAATGTCTGATTAAAGACCAATATGCATCTGTGTGTTTGTAACTGGAGACAGTGTTATTGTTAATTTATCCGGACTTTTTTAGAAGAAAATGTAAGCTCGCTTAATATTCATTTAACTTATGGGTGGGAATATGAAATTTCTGAGCTTATGATTTCCATAAGTGATGTTTCCTTAGAGTTTTTGAATTCTGCATTGTCCTAACGTTATTTACAAGTCATATGTTTTATCATTGCTACAATACGTAGTATTTTATGAGTACTTAATCTGATAGGAATAATTAATGTGATGATTGACATGTTTTATTTGTGTCTTTTTTTTAATATGAAGATATTAGATTATATAAATATCATGATTCTTTATATTAGAACATTAATTGGTATCAAAGTTGTGTTTCCATAAAAGATAGATTTTGGAATTCGTTACTCACCAGTTTATCATAATAAATATCGGTCATCACTACTTTTAACTTTCATGATGGATTTGCGGTGTGACAAGTTATGTTACTTGTGTATAAGTTTTTAATTTTTTTGTTGCATAAATAACTCTGCTATGTGGATATCAAAATTCAAAAGTGAATAACCGGCCTACCATCTTCACCATCAGGTTAGTCATATAGTGAGCAGCAGACTGATTGATCTGCTGTACACACAAATGTGTTCAATTGAACAAATGCTCATAGGAAATACGGTTTGCAAGTCCCTTCACAAAGTCATATTCTGCAAATTTCAATAAAGTAGAGGACCCTCCTGAACTACTATATATATACTATATATATGAGTTAGTCATTTGATCAATGGAAAAGAAGTGAATGGTGAACAGCAGTAAGTCCATATCTGCTCGTGCTATCACGGTCATTTCGTTATAATTCCATTAATTGTCCCTCCCTTTTGTGTAATGATCAATACCGGGTATGATCCTTCTTTTCATGCTTTATTTGATTCGTGCAGGTCCGTGACAATAATCTTCTGTTTTTACTATTATATATGTGCATTATTTGTTATTCCAAGGGTTGATGTGTTTTTTCTCAATATTAAGCTGGTGGCTTAGTATTAGATATAGACCATAACTGAAGTACATTATCCATCAGATTAAAGCTGTGTTTGCATCGATACCAGGCATGGCAATGGCATGATCCGTCTTTTCATACTTCAATCAAATCTAGACACCATCCTGTTCATGCGGGTCCAGGCCAATAATTTCCTCTTCTAAATAATTAAGTATCTGCATTATTTGTTATTAATCTGCAGTGCTAAAGATGGATATGTAGACCATATTCATGATTAAAGTACATTATCCATCAGAAAGCTGTGTTAGCATCTATATATACTAATACAACCCTACTATGATTCTCAAATCAGAACCAGACACCGTCTCATTCCTGTGGGTTCGAACCAGTAATCTTCTGTTCTTAGCTATCTGTATTAACTGCTACTTAAATGTTCTATATATTTGATGATTTTATATTATATATCCTTTGTGGGGTTCTTTCTAAACTTCAGGCTTTTCTTTTCAAAGTTCGAGCACTTATCACATTCAGATTTGTTATGCTTTTAATTAGAATTGATCAACAATAGCACTCTTCATAACACTTGCAATACCAGTACAGATTACTGTGGAATTGGTCTCGATTGGCTGTCTATGTTTTTCTGGTAAGTCCTCTGCACTGTCTCATTAAATTCATGTCGCATTTATCCATATATGGTAAATACTATATACATGGACTACATAAAAAGAACACTGTCATGTTTATCCAGATAGCTTATTAAATGTTATACATAGAACTCAGATGTTAGTTCCGGAAAGAACTGTTGCAGGAGACTCTCGTTGCAGCTGGACACAGAAATGTGCGTCTGAGTGAGAGAGAGATTAAGGGCGCGTTTGTTTTGTGGACATTTCGTGAGGGGAAGCAAGAGTAACATGGTCATCATGTGCAAACTCAAGCCTATGTCACCATCAAATTCCTATACACACCCACTCTTGATTATGGTCATGCATGCTTCCTTCCTATTATAGCATAAGCATTCGTCGTCCTTTGCCTTGAAAGACACAAACCATAAGTGATTGGACTCCTATTATTATATGTATGGTGACATATATTATTCATTAAACAGAGTGTCATTATATGGAGTTCTATTCCGTATGAAGCATTTTTGCTGCTATGTATTAGAAAAGTGTTAAACCCTAAACATTCAGTATCTAATTAGAAAAACATATTACCAACTAGTTGTAGTAAGCAATGATATTCCTTTCTCGATTATAAATCAATTGATATATGTGGTTGAGTTTCGAAAAAGGACAGATGTTGCATTTTAATTCAAGTGGTGGGCCTTGAGTTAGTCTCTCTCACACAAAAGTTGTCCCAGACAAAATCCATCACAGAACATGCAGCTCTTCTCATCCATATATAGATGAGAAACATCTAGAGCAGCAACCCAAGGTTTATAACCATTCTCACATGCCACCTTTGCCTGCTTGTACTGCTAGCTTAGCTAAAACAATATTAAAGTTTCTTATTTTAGTACACAATGAAGAAAATAATGCAATGTAAATGCTAGTTAGTTGCGATACAGTTATATCCGAAGCAATCCATTATTATTATAATATCATCCATCTATGAGTTAACCTTATTAATCACTAAGTATAAATTATAAGTCTTCTTCTGTCTGCGTGGATGTCAAAAGAAGAAGACGTTGCACAAAGCTTACATCGATTCGTTTTTTCAAGATATAAGCACTGCCATTAAAATCTGAATCTGAAGTAGCTTTCTAGTCCAGTGAGTCGCTTTCTCATCCTCAGAACATGATCCCTTTCTCTCTATCTTGTCTTGAGAAGGGTGGCCTGCAGGTTGTGTGAAGAAGATGTCAGTGGCTAGCTAGAAATGAAGGTGTATTTAGTTATCTGCAGGAGTTCTTTGGTGAAGTTGTGGGATCTGCAACTGAAATGGTTACTGGTGATGATTGATTCAAGGAACAGTTCAAGAATACAATATTGGGGACACAAATTTTCTGTGAATATGTGACTACCACACTGCAATAGTAATGGATAAAGCAGATATTTCTTTTTTTTTTTGGCTTATTCATCCATATTATTAAGTGATCGATCAAGTGTTTAGACAAGAAAACATATGATTAGAAAAAACAATATTTTTAATTTTGTAATATCTAAAAGTAATAAATCCTGATGAATTAAATTAACAAGTGGGACACAAGGTTGTAATATTTACTTCCTCTTTTTAATCTATTTACTATGCTATTTTCCAATTTTTAATTAAATATGTTGAAATTTGGCATTTTAAGGAAATAAATATGTTGACTAAATATATTATTTTGAATATGTATTTAAACTAACAAATAAGAATTACCCAACCATGTAATCATAATAAATAATATTACTATTTGATCTGATCATGTAAATAGAAAAGTACACTTTTCTAACCAAATCATCTATTTAATGTAAATAGAAAAGTACACCTTCCTTATACCAGTCATCTTTTAATGTGCATCGCCTTTCATTCCCATTTCAGGTGCTTTACCAAATTAGTTTCCATCAATCAAGTTATTGTCCGCCTTCAACAAGTACAGATGAAGTACATTACATAAAGGGTAACAACCATGTCCATTATTGTTTGAAAGTGGTTTCACAATTTTACTCAAACTGTAATACAAAAGACATTTATATATCAGATAAATTAATTATGATAAGATGGATTTGTTTGGATAATTAAATAGAGAATAAAACTAAAAAATATTTACTTAAATTAAGTTGTGTAGACTGTAGAGTAGAGTTTTTCATCTTGTCTTGCTTCAACGCTAGAGCTAGCTTTATGTCAGAGTTCCAACTTAGAGATCCCTTATGCATGTCTCAGTTACTTCTCCAAAATACAATTGATAATTATTGATCTGGTTTTTTAAGTGTAAAATATATATTCACCAAAACTGTTAGTTGTTATAATGTACAAATACTTCAGTTCACAACTGATCAATATATTTTTAAATCAAATATATTTTAATTTTTGAACGAACCATTATATTATAATATATTTATGCATGAAAAGTTTTGTTGAGAGAGATATGTTCATAAATAGCACCTCATACACCATCCTATCAAACACACCATTACCTTCTCTATCGAACATTCTCTTCTGCTCTACTCCCTCTCTGGAAGAACCCTAACAATGGCACACAGAAAATCCAGCAAGCTGCCAAACCCAGGAGTCCTCAAGCAAATCGTAAAGAGTTGCTCAAGCCTCGGCAAGACCACCGAGGTCAATAGTGGCCTCCCATTGGACGTCCCAAAGGGCCATTTTGCAGTCTACGTGGGTCGGAACCGGTCTCGCTACATCATCCCCATCTCCTTCCTCTCCCACCCTGAGTTCCAGTTCCTTCTTCGCCGCGCAGAGGAGGAGTTTGGCTTCGATCACGACATGGGCCTCACTATCCCTTGTGAGGAGGTGGTATTCTGCTCCCTCACCTCCATGATCCCATGACTTTTTAGCAAGATGGATTAGTCGGCTAGTTGCATTAATCCGATTTCTTCCGTCGGGATTCTTCTAGCTAGGAGGGTTCACAGTGATCGGACGGATCTAACCCTAATCTTTACCCAGGGGCCAGGAATGGTTTCCGTCGGTATAAACTTTAACATCTTCACTGTTTTAGGAATTCTTAAATATATTTCATCATGGTTATTCCCATTCAAGATGATAAGCACAATGGCTGATCTTTTAGACCTACTTACTTTCATCACTGATAAAACCCTAGTTAGTAAAAGTGGGGGGCAGAGATATGCATAACATTAATATTAGGGCACATAATGTCCCCATTATATTTTTATTTTTATTTTGAAATAATTGTATTAGCATGCATACATTATATATATTTATGTGGAAAGGATCCAATTTTTTTTAATAAATCTATGTCATTATACCGTAAGATGAAAAAAAATAATATACACACGGAAATCAAAAACTTTAAACAAATTATGAGTTTTAGCATTTATGTTTCTTTTATTTATCAGTCTTTAAGAATATTAAATTCTCTGTGAGTAATTATTATTCATCTAATTTGTTGGTAGGAACGAAGCTGTTTATAGTTGACTGAACAATTGGTTTCTTGAATTTTCAAAATAATGTTCTCAAGTATATCATCGTGTTTGGTTTTACCTCCCTAAAACTTTAAATTAATGTCGTTGCACTCATATTTAACTATATATATATATATATCCTATATAAGTATTATATTTTGGGCTTTGGAGGATAAAATTTCAGTCCGAATCGATATTTATGGGAGTTGGGCACAAACAGAGCTATATTAGATTATTTTTTTTGGGTGGACTGAAAAGTAGACATTTTAAAATAACAGTCAAAGAATTGGGCCATTGACACGGGAAAAAATAAAAATCTGGTGGGTCCTGTCTACCTGGGCTTTAGGAGTAAAGTAAGTACCCTAGATCTCTCGAAGTATTTTTTTTTTGGTCAATTATCTCTCGAACTGATTGTCCGATTTTTGCCCAAAAATAACTATTACACGATTTTGTCTATTTTATTTATTTCATACTTAACAGTTTATATTTTTTGTTTGCTGAATAATAGGGGGGGAAATTTTCTGTAATCGTCACTCTACTCTAATATTTTAAAAAAAATGCACTTGGAATAAAAAATCTATTTTTAATTAAAAGGGAAATACAATGGAACAAGCAGAATCTGGAATAATTAAAACTACATAAAAACCGTAGAATTAGTCCAAGAGAATCTCCGATTCAACTCGGGATGACACGGCAAAAACCCACCGATAGAATCGCCATCTCCATAGTCTCCACAATTCCCCACCCCACAAAAAAAAATGCGACCGAGTCACACCGGGCCAACTCAGTACACCAGCTAAACCCTACTGAGCAGGGGCCGCGACTCGCGGCGGAACTCAGCGTCCCTCCACCTTGCGCCGACGTGGCAATTGTCACTACGCAGATCCTCCGGAGCCGCAATGCGGAGGGCAGCCTCGAAGATCGTCTCGTCGCATGGGATGGAGAGCGGACCGGGGTGGGTGAAGCCATACTCCTCCTCAGCTTTAGCGAGAAATCCCTGGAAAACTGGGTGATTGAGGAGAGACGCGCGGACGACGTACCTTCTCCTGAAGTCTCCGACGACGACGGCGAGGTGTCCAACCGGGACGTCCGGTGGAGGATGAGCTTCAGCGTTGTGTGCCTTCCACCGCCATCGCTTGAGCTTCTGGCGGATCCGGACTATGTGAGGGATCTGGTTGCGCTTCTCCATTGGCGTCCTCTCTCTCTTTGGTGCTGCCTGGAGAGCGGAGAGTGAAAGCTCTGGCTGGGGGTGTAATTATAAAGCGGGTGGAAAAATTTAATTACTATGGATAAAATAAAGGGAAACTTAAATAGCCTCCGAATTTGGAAGTGGAGCACACGAATTTACCTAAGGGTTAATCTTTGACTGTAAAACAAATCCATGTGCGCCCCCCCCGAATAATTCGGCTGGACCTGGTTAAAGTAAAAGTAAAGTAGCCCATATTATATGGGCCATATATGTTCTATTATTTATTATATATAGGTAATTTACAAATTAATAATCAGAACTTCATACTAGAGTGTGGGATACTCGAAATCGTGTGTTTTCGCAATTTCAAGCCGTTAAAATTATAACCCTGGCTCGTGCGTTAAAATTATAACCCTGGCTCGTGGAGATAATTCGTTCTAGATTAAACTCAAGCTGATACCAAACGAAAAAGGGACATAAAAACAGAATCGAAATTGGATTTATAACCAGATATTGCACCTCGTTGAAAGCAGAGGTGCCTCCTAACTAGTGAAAAGATGTCGATGAACAATCCCCACAAACACTCTTCGTGAATCTAAAATCTATAAACTGTTCGCAGTAAAATGGAGATGTTTATGTCAAAACACAAATCTGGTAAGATATCCTACCAAATTCATTATTTCATGGTAAAGTCAAAATCATCCCTCAATCCCACATTTTGTGTTTAAATTCCCTGAAGAGAAAACTCATGACAATGAAAAAACAATAACTCTCTAGTGATGAGACTTGGCTTCTGCTTTCCTTTGTGAGTTTGCCTTTGCCTAACAAAATGGAAAGGGAATCAGTCAGCATTTTGATCCAGCAGTTCCGTGAGAGAGATTACTGAACAGAGAGATGCGATTTAAATATTAAAATCCCGTCTAAGTTCAGGTATGATCATCATCACCCACCATGAAGCAAAATTAAGTACATTCTCCTATCCAAGTAATCACTTGCATCTAAAGACTAAATGTTGGAGAAATACGTTTATCCCCCTGAGTAATTATCGCAAAAAAGAATTACACGTGATAGGGCTTTTACAGCTTCACAATGTTGTTAACTGTTTCTACAGATTTGAGAAGTCTTAATTTGATATCTAGCTTTTTAGGAACAGCTTCATTAACATACTACATTCTTTCTATTATATGTTTTCCTATCAATCGTCTGACGTCTGAAGACATGTTTTTACCCAAATTGTCACTCTTCTAGGCCTAAAGAGACATAGGCAAGACAAGGACTAGAAATTGAAAGAACAGTTTATGTCTCTCAACATAGTTACCACAACATCCTATCCTCCAGCTCCCCTGAGAAACTATGAGTGTTAGAAAATAGTTTTATTTAAAAGTTAAAACGAAAAAGAGTAGGACGTCAACGTGGTGTTTAAGAGAATGTTCCGAAATCTAGTTTGATAAGGCCATTATTCAGGAAACCAATCTTAATGTTTCTGGGTACTTTAAGGTAGTGGTACTAAAACAATTTTCTGATTGATGTTGACAAATTAGGCAGTCACAGTTACGGATTCGACTTTGTCCACATCTTGCTTCTGAGTTCAGTTTCAAAAATCAACATCCGAAAAAAAAAGGCACTATATCCTTACAGACTAGCGGTTTCCTAGAATCAGCATACTGAGCTGATGGTTAGTTTTAGTATTACAGACTAATCTAGTAAAACTCTCTTGTAGCTAAGGAACACGGATAGTTCTCTGTTGATCCAACTGGTGGCATTTCAATTATCTATCTTAAGTAGACTCTTGAAAAGCAAGAATATTTTTAAATACAATCAAAGGCTATCCCAAAGTATTCAATCTTAGATAGTGCAGTCACTGCCTTATCCAAAACTTCGCATTGCGAAAGCTAACACGAGCAGAAAAGAAATACTTCCAGCAGATACTGAACTTCTATGAAGCAAAACAGAGATTCACAGCATACGAGTTACCTTGAGATACTTGAGCTTCATGCTCCCATAAACGAGTCCGAAGGAAAAAGCAGAGGCACGAGCGACCTAACGATACCAAATGCAAGAAAAATCATTAAATTCTTGACACTCAATGCTCAATCAGATACACACGGATGAAAATCTCAAAGATCTGAATTATGCAAATCATCTCCGCGTGAATCGCCGGATCAAAGAGGAAAAATCTTACTAGAGCTAGCGCACTGGTGCCAGAGTAAGGTCCTGGTAGTGGCGCCATGGAATCGAGAGGCCGATGAAATGAAGAGCTCAAAGAGAAGATGCAAATGAAAAGGAAAGAGAGGCGACGGAGAAGCTTTGGAAGCCCTAGAGAATTTGGACTTCGAGCTTGAAGTAGAGCGGTGTTTAGGTACGGTCGAGTGTAGTCTAATAAACTTGCTCCGCCAATCACGCGATCCCTTGACTGGATCCAAGTTGACGAAGGAAGATTTCAACCCAAGGACAAATTAAAAGGGAATTTCACTTGTGTACCCTCAACTTTTACAGAGGAACTCGTAACCTAGACTTCTAATATTGCAGCAATTGACCGTTACTCTTTTACGGTTGCACTCATAGTAGCAGATAACTTTATTTTCACACTCTTACGGTCTTACCTCTATAAACATGTGAAATTATAAGTTCGAAGTAGAGACTTTTGAAGAATCGATCAATGTTGAATTATGGGTAATCAAAAGCTACTTTATGCCCCTAAATATGGGGGAAATCCATGCTACTATAATACACAACTCGGTTCATAAATCATAGTTCGAACCTTTCTTTTTCCCCAAGCAAACAATCTACCTAGGGTTTATGTACGGAATTGGTGGCAGCGAACTCTTGCTATTGATCCACCCAAGCGATCTCCGGCGACTCGAAGCTGCAAAACTAAACCCTAGCATTCCCTTAAGAGGACTTGCTTGCTCGGGAAACCTCGCCACCTTTGAGATAACCGCGGCGCTCTCCTTTATATGTATCATATCATCTGTCTTGCTCCATAGAAGATTCACCAACTGAAGCTTCCTGCCCTTTGATCCCAAGTCGATTTCCCATTTCGTGAAGAGACTCTCTCTTTCTTCTCTGGATAGTCTCCTGCCCATCAATCTGCTCAGTTTTGCCCTTTCACGGTGAAGATACTTCAAGCTGTTATTATAAAAGGAATGATGTATCAGTAGTGCCCTAGTTATATCTATATCTATATATATGTATGTAATGAAGCAAGAAGTGGACAAAATTCAGATTAAGGAAGCCATCGTGTATGATGTAAAAGGAACCAGGGACTCTTCAAGGACAGAAACTTGTTGCCCAAGGTATTCAAACTTGGGTACAGAAGTAGAAAAAGTAACCTGGAATTTAGAGTGACAGTGCCGCCATCAGCCACCACTATGGCTCGACCTCCATCTCTCATCAGCTCCTTCATGAAAGTGAGCCTTCTGAGCTCCACTTCCATGTAAATCAAATCTGAGGGTTCACCGCGGAAGAGCAGGAAAAAATAGGTTCGATGGACCAATGAAACACAGCAAGCTTGCCACAGTTCTATTATCATTCTCTGCTTCATCTCAAACTCAACTTTCCAAGTGGATGGATCCATGGCTTCTCGCTGCATTGGGTAGAATCTCACATTTCTCAGCACCTCCTGATCAATGCATATGTATCAAAAAGTGTTTTTAGTTAAAGGGTTCAATCAATATTGAGTGAAAATTTGGGGGGAAAAAAGATCACCTTTTCTGTAAGTTGTTTCTCGTAGGCATCAGCCATTTCCTTCATTCCAGCAACAAAATTTTGGACAGTTGTGATTTCCTCATCTGTGGCTCCGCCGATGCTCGGGGCAATGGAAGTAGTGTCGGTCGAAGATTGAGAGTTATTTCGCGATAATCTTGCCTTCTCATCCCCGTGATTTAAATGAAGATATTTGTTTTCGAAATCACTAGTATTCTGCACATCATCTAGTCTCCTGCCATGGCTTCCTTCTGCAATTTCACTCCTTTCTGTAATTGTCATATTTGGACTCGTCACTTCTTCTTCATTCAAAGATTGGGTGGTCACAATCAAATCTGCTATTGATGGATCACGAGCTTCAGAAATGCACTCTCTTTCTGCAGATTCGGTGCACGGAACATCCTTGCTGAATCCATCATGATCTTCTCCATTAGTAACCGTGTTGCTGTCACCGTATGAATGAGATTGAACAGATTGCTGTCCAACAGATGGGGGAGAAGATCTTTCTCTAGTATTCACGCCGAAAGAATCTGTCACAAGTGAAGATTCCGACTCCGAACATTCATCTTCATCTTTCTCATTAGGATTTTGACCATTTTTCATCTAAAGGATACAATTTTGCAAGAAGGTTTAAGCATAAATAGGACTGAATCGTAAAAACAATGGCATTTTCCCTAGAAGTACTTACCAAGTGTTTTTTATCTCGTTCATCTTCAAGCATTTGTAGCAAATCTTCAACCCGAGACTGCGCTAAATCCCTCTGCTTGGTTATCACCTTGACCTCCTTTTCCAACTGCGGTAAAATAATCAACAAACTTAATTAGCCATGACAATTAAAAGTTAAAACTTTCTTGCATCATACATCTTCAAGAAAAATACTACAAGAAATAATGAAAAAACAATCTTTTTAAAATCAGGATTATAAAGTACAATCGAAGAGGACGAGGGGTCAGTAAAATTAATTACAATGCATTAAGTAGGAAAAATGTTATATAGCTTTCAGGGATTTTGATAATGTGATGTTTAGAGGGTCTACTATACTTGATCAACTCCCCTAAAACTGAAACGGCTAAACCTGAAAATCGTATGGATATTACTAGAATATGTTGGAAGAAGAAAACCTTTTGGATCTGTTGATCTTTCTTCCTCAGCACTGCTGAGTAATCATCAGGTGCTGCAACAGGACCAGTACTCTTCAATTCACTTTCTAGTCTAGTAACTTCTTTCTGCAAATGCTTCACAAGAGCCTTATCCGACATGACAATATTCACTTGTGCTTTCGTAGTCACTTCTCTTGCACAACAAGCAAACATCAATGTGTTTCTAGTTTGCTCAACGTGGCTTCTTGCGGGGCTCAAAGTACAGATAATAGCTGTTCTTGCATTTCCACCAAGGGCAGGCTGCAATATGCGGGTAAGTTTGGAGTCTCTGTAATTTATATGTCCATTCCTTCCATTGCTGCAACAGGAAATGAAACCAAATTCATGGATTAAATTAAAAATATGATCTTTAAACAGATTATTGTCTGAAGAAAAGTTAATATCTCGACCTTAGCTTGCGAATAACAGTGCTCAGAGTGAGTAAACTACGATTTATGTGGCAACCTTCCTTCAATCTTGTTCCTGCAGATAATGTCTGAGAAGCACGTTCGCTACCAGCCAAATCTACGAAATTCTGCATTTTTGAAGATTAAAATTTTCAATTTCTGGATCAAGAAATGCAACACTGATCTTTAATGAATAAATCAATACCACACTGGCGACAAGGGTGGTTGAGCTATCCTTGCCTAAAAACTCACGGGAGGTACTTTCAACTGTCTGTGGAGGCAATTAACAACACCATTTTTAGCAAATTAGTATAAGATTAAAGAAGCATTCATATAAATGATGGGGAATAATTTTGTTTTGTGAATTACCAATCTGAGAATCTGATGCGATCTCGAGCTTCTCTCGTTCAGTGAGGTCTCTCCTATCTGTCTCTGGGCTGCAAAATTACCGAATATCTCGCTTAGCAATACGAAAAATGAAGAACATATAGAGTTCATACAAAAAGAAAGAATTTTGAAAGAAAGTGACAATTAGTTACCTTCACAGAAGGAGACTAGTTCATTAAAGTGGTTCCAATCCCGTAGAGTTTCCTCTGTTACTTTCTCCACAATAATCCCTTTCTGGTGGCAACCTTAGCATGTTTATATATTTTTTTTTCATTCAATTATTAAGAATGAAGATGTATGAATAGAGCACAAACCTCCGGGTCGTCCCGTAGCCTGAGTGAAGAATTATCGGCAGTGAGGAGGTCTCTAATGGCTTCATTGTAGATTTCAATAGCAGAGAACTTCAAAACAAAAACTCTTTCTTCATGCTGCCAAAACTATATATATTAAGGTATAGATCCAAATGATCCCCAAAGAGTAGAAACACAACAAACTAAGGAATTCTCCTACCATATTTATATAGTCGAATATATCTGCTAACGCAAACTCGGTTATTCCATTCATAGTATATGTCTTGCCACTGCTTGTTTGGCCATACGCAAAAATACTAGCTGGAGAGCAAAAGAGAGATTTAGTCAGTGATGTTGAGAATGAAATGAAATGGATGAAGCGGAATACACTTACAATTAATGCCATTAAGAACTGAAAGAGCAATTTGCTTGGCTCCTTCCTCATACAGTTGCCTTGTTGTGCAATCGCCACGAAATACTCTGTCTATCCAAAAGATTTCGATCAAACCATATCCATAATGTTTCTACTTGAAAGATCAGCAGATTTATGGTTACTAATGAACCATTTGAGTGGATAATGTGCTTACTACTAAAAACCATATTGAATGTGCATTGAAACCGCTAGGAAATTTCTCTCAACAGATAAATGAAATGTTGTAATTACCACAAAATGAAGCAGTTGTATATATGTATGGACAGAAAAGGAGAGTTTTAGGGTAGAAATTAGAAAAGGACATTTTCTTACCAAAACTATATGCAGATGGAAAAAGAGACCCTTCTCTGAGGCTGTTACGATACAGTATCGTGGTATTGTTAATGCATTCCCAATCAGCTACTTCATTTGCTGCAATCTCTATATCACTTAAAGGCCTTAACCTTACTAAGACGAGAATCTTCTCCTCTCGAGCATAAAATGGTTGAATCTTTTCCATCTTCTTCAGCTCATCCACACTATTTTGCTCCATCTCGAGCAACCCTGTTTATCCTTTCTGAGCCTACCACGAATGGGAACCAAAGTTTAATTTGAATATTTAAATTAGATGGAAAAATCATTAGTGTACACAATTTTGATGTTTACTGCAAGGTGGTTGAAATTGCTAATTTTTCATTATGTTCATTATCTGTTGTTAGAAGCTAATGATGGGTGATTATCCAACCACACCAGAAAAGGGCACTACCAACAGAAGAAGGGCCATGTGGTTTGATCAGCAACTATACGCTAATTATAGATATTTCTCCAACCACTGTAAAATGGATTAATTAGTTAAAGGCTCTCTCTTGTTGCGTAACATTGAGATCTCTCCATTGCTTCCTCTTTCTCCAGCTCTGAAAAATTCTTTTAAAAAAAAGAAGAAAAATAGCATCCTATCGATGTATAGAAGAACCAATAACTTTCCTTGGAAGCGACTTACTATGCTTAAACACAAGGAAATGTAATAACAAAAATCAGCATGTTCTTAGTTTTAACCATGAATTTCAAGTTTATGTCTCAATCTTATCTAACTGGGTACTGTCTTCATCTCTGTCTCTTACAAAGACTTCAGCTTTAGTAGATATATATAGACGGTGTTCTAAGGATCTTACTTCTTTCCCAGTATATGCCTGTCTCTGTCAAGGGAAGACAAGCCAGTGGAGACCTCTGAATCAACCTATCCACTGTCGCCTCCACCCCCCAGTCGTCGAATCGACGATTTCGCGCATGCGGTGCAAGTAGCGATAAGGATTATCGTGTTACTGTATAAAAACTACTCGGATCACGACTGCCAAAGCTACGCAGTGAATTGAACCTTTTGGAAAACAAGAAACAAAGGAGAGGATCTGAACAGAAACCTGGCAGTGAAGCAAGGGAAGGCAATGGGATTGGATGGAGTTAGCTTTCAAGGGGCATTTTTATTTTGAATAAAGAGGGAAGGGAAATTCATGACTTTGATTGCGAATTAATTAAAGGAGTCAAAAGTGACTCCAAAAGAAGGAACATGGAGAGTGAAGAAAGCCATTGGTTGATGAAATGCAGCGACTTTAAAAAAAGGACAAGTTGTTGTTAAAAACTTAAAATTGAAGTTCGATGTTTGATGGTGCAATGCAAATTATGATTTTGCAGAGAACGACCCAGGGAAGATGAACAGTCTCCAATAAAATGCAATGCAATCCACCAGTACGATTACAGCCATACTTCCATGTCACGCATGCTTCCACGATCTTCAAGAACTCAAATGGAGGGAAAGAGACGAGGTAATTAATGAGGATTCAAAAGGAAAGTGATAAGGACTCTTCTTGGGCTTCCCTTGTCTTGCTAATACAGTTGCTAAACAAGCCCTAAAATTTGATGCTTTTAGGCTTTCCTTTCCGTTGCCGACCCAATGCCATCGGCCTTTTCCTTTCTCTTGCTTTCTTTCTTTAAAATAAATAATAATATAGTTAATGTGTAGTTAGAATTAGAAAGAAGTGTGTTCACTGTTCCATCCACAATTAAAATTAGGTGGCATAACCAGTTCTAGAAAGAAAAAAAACATTCAAATTTTGGATGAAAATATGTAATTTCCACCTTTTTTTAATATATATTGATACAATTAAATACATCGCGTTGAGTTATCATTTTTGTTTAATATGTGATTCTGTATATGAATAGTGTTTCTATAATTTGAAAAGTATACAATAATATAATATATATCTATGCTGGTGAAATTCAAACTTTATTTTTTGGATTATAACTCGTTTTACCGGTTGATCAAACCAACTTTTATTTTTCTTCTGAATACAAATATAGTGGTGCAAATTTAGATTTGAAAAAAATAGCTTTGGTGACATTTGACAATAGAGTTGAAGTTTTGGGGTGTATTGTCACTATTCATACAGTCTCAACGATTGGTTGACAAGAGGCTGGACACGTGAGCCGTTTCTTTCGTGTTGGGGCGGGCAAGCCAAGCCGAGCCGAGACAACGGAAGGAGAAGCAGCCATACTAATTTCCAATTCCACACCCTTTTAAACGACATACCAATTTCAACAACAATTTCTTGCTTCGACCTCGTCAATTCCACCAGGCTACGCAAGAAACTTTGATTACCGAATCATATCTGTTCAATTTCGTCAGTAATTTCTTCCCACCGTTTGCAGATAAGATACCCATCTCTCTGATTATTCTCCTCAGCTGACATGATCTGAAACCGTAGTTGGCTTTTGATTTCTGGGTTTCTGAGTTGATTACGTTTGGATATCTAGCCGGAACAGATTAATGGCGGCGCTGAGGGGCGTGGTTCATCTGGGTGCGAATTCGAGGTTTTGCTTGGCAAAAGGTCGGGCATTTAACGTGCATTGCTATTCGGGTTCGACTTCGCAGATCAGCAGAGTTGATTGTAGGCAAATTTCGCAGCTCGTGAAGCCTGGGAAGCGGGCATTTCTGGTTGATACTTTGGCCCTGGTAAGTTTCGTCTTTATCGATAAATGTTCCCATGTTCTTAACTTTCCAGATTACGGTCTCGGTTTCGCTCCAAGATGTGAAATTTGTTTCATTTCCTTGTACTCGGAAGTACCAAAACTGTTCGGTTGAGTATACAAAGACATGAAACGAGTACTTTCATCCGACTCTGCTGCAGAATAGATTATTGTTGATCTTATAGTTGTAGTGATTCCAATTTGAGCCGGGTTGACATGAACCATATGATTATTGATGGAATTAAGGATTTCTTGCAACAAAGTTGAATATTTGATTACATATTCCAGGTGAGGCGTTTAGAGTCGCAAGGTGTACCATCGAAGCATGCCGAGGCAATCACTTCTGCAATTACAGAAGTTCTGAATGATAGTTTGGAAAATGTGTCTCATTCTTTTGTTTCTACAGCTGAGATGGAGAAGGTAGGCTATTTGAGCTGGTTCGTTTCCGTTTGATTGCTGGAAATTTGCCCAGCTTAAGATTGACAGCAGCTGATAGATCTAACTACCCTGCGTTGCTTCTGTAGACCATAATGCTTCAAGAATCAAAGCTCTCAAAATTCAAATCTGAAGTAAAAAGTTCTCAGGTACAGTAGATTGCTTTTGAACCTGTCTAACTGAAGTAACACGAATAGCTTCTATTATCTTTTCCGACAGTTCATTATTTTGGGTGTACTATTTCAATATTATCTGATAAATTGTTGTGCTGAAATTTGCAAAATATATATTCCTTATGTTTGTGATCTTTGACCACATGATAGCATTTGCCTGTTATTAATATTGAATACCTGGTTATGCTATCCTGAAACTTTTTTTTCTTCCTACGATCTGTGATTTTTTGACCACACAGGAACATCATTTCTCTATGCTGCAACAAGAGACTGAGAAACTTAGAACTGACATAGAGAAGATGCGTAGTGAATTGAGGTCGAACTAATTTAAATATTTCATGGCAATAATCTGTCTTAGGAATTATGATAAGATCCTTCCTTTTGCATCATGACTGAATGATTTTACTTTGATCAGATATGAAATCGACAAAGTCACTGCTGGACAAAGATTGGATTTAAATCTCGAAAGAGGGTAAGAACAGACAAGCCTTCAATATCTTCCTGTCTGTTGCATCGCCTTTTCTGCAGTAGTATTTCATTATCTTCTTATAATGCAGGAGGATTCGTGATGAACTTGCCGATCAGAATGCAGAAACCAAGAATCTGACAAACAAGCTCGATCGGGTTAGTTTACAAAACCCAACTTGTTGCAGAAACGGTGAGCTTTCTATATTTTTCTTTCTAAAGATAGATGATTCTCAATCTGTTGTTGATTGCAGGAAATCCATGCATTGAAAGCTCATCTAGAAGCAGCGAAATACGAGGTGATCAAGTATTGCATAGGTACCCTCGTCTCCATATCAGCTGTCGGTCTAGCTGTTATTCGCATCTTGATATAGGACAATCTCATAACCCGAAAGAAACCCGAATGTCATTTTTTTAAACGGCAACTGGGTGTCCTGGTTCAACTATTACAAGATTCTTTCCAACAGTGAAGAAAATCTTCTGTTAGGAGTTGCTCTCGTGTTTGTTAATTAGATTTCAATTGGTCGGAGTCGTTATTGTTCATTGTTTTGTGGACATTACCACCTTTGTTCTGTAATATTGGTTCCACAATTTGATCAATGTGATGTTCTGACCACAGTTTAATGTTGTTGAATGAGATTTTGGGATCTTCCTGAGTCGAACAATATAGGTTACGTACGGGTCAATTTTGTGCATAATATTCATCAATTACAGTGCTAACAACCAATGGAATCCTCACCTCATGCAACTCATATTCCCAAACCAACCTCCCAATTGAGTACCTTCCTTGGACCCTAAGCAACGTGTAAAAAAACACCTTAAACTTCTGTCTCTTCACAGTTGAATTGCAGAAACAGTGGATCCTCCTTCACGGGAGTCCCTCTGCCGGAGCTTTGACACAAACCATGTAGACCGAAGGTTCTTAACTACTCTCAACACGGTTGTCTCCGACAATGACAATCGGGTTCATATAAACGAGCTTTACTAGAACTTCGACAGTCTTTAAGCACTCTCTCAGAAGGCAATAAGTAGAGTGTCTTCCATCAATTAACAGAAAGGACTAAAACACGACAAATACTCAAGTTTGACGGTCAATCTGGTAAACTACACCCTCAAGGACTAAACCCCTTCCTCCATACGATTTTGAGGATCAAAATTACAGTTTCATGCATTTCTACACCTAGGATTTGAGCTACTGAACATTTTGCTCCGAAGTTACAAACACTGCCTTCTTTTGCAGTATACAAATTACTTAAGAAACTATCTCATCACTTGACCGCATAGCAGCTGGAAGAACATTGGACATCATCTTGTTCTGGTAGGAACAAATGAATTTGTGGCTTGATATGCGCCACCTCATGAAACTCGGTAAAACTAATGAAGAGACAACACCCACCTAAGTAGCTTTTAGCTTCTCTACTTCCATGTCTTCTGAATATAGAAAGCTCTTTGGAGAATTCAGGCGCTTCAGAGCAAGGAAGAATCGTGCCTGCGTTTTTAATTCCCAGGGACAAAGTCAGTAATGTTCTTGGAGTTTTACAAGGAAATTCAAGCAGTATACAGTGAAATGACTGAATTACCCATTGAAATCCGCCAAGAACGCACCAACAACCTTGTAAGCCGAAGCCCTTGTTAGTCACAGACTGTTCAATGGATGAAGATGCTTTTCAAAACTCTTAGTAGCTTATTTTCAGAGGGGTGGTGGTGGCAATAACAGAAATAAGGTGATTACCAGTAGCACAAGAGCACCCAGAGAAAAGCATGCACTCATCGATCCACTAATGAATCTAAGATCTCGCCCCGCCTGCAATTAGGTAGATAGATCAAACAGGCCTAACAATTGTAAAAATAGTTTGCTTTTTTCCAGCAAAAGTGTGGAAAAAAAAAGGTTCCATTGCAATTAGATACATACCAATAATGTACCCTCAAGGCTAAGTGCAGCTGGAGTCACGGATAATGATATAAAATAGGGGATCAAAACCTTGTGCATCTGCAAGAAAATAACAATGGGTATATTCATCGGTCCTTACTCAATTCCACATCGAAATAAATACATTTCTAGTAGGTGGTAACAGATAAAGCAGTAATAACCTCACGGATGACATTATGGTCACTTGTAAAGATATGGGGGAACTGCCAAGGAACAAAAGTTCCGACAAACCCTAGCATTACTCCAAGTATAGCTGAAATGATGAGGAGGGACTTCAATAACATCCGAGCCTGTTTTACCCAAGAAGTTAGGTCTTGATGCATATGTTTGGTTATACATCAATGTGTTCAAGCAAATATCTTTTTACCTTAGCCAAACTTCGGTTAGCTCCATATATTAACTCGGGCATGAACGATTGTGCGGTTTGACATAGTGGCTCCCCCCAAACAGTGCACATATAAAACGTTTGAAGCATCACCTGAATAATGCAGCATGCTTATATCACCACCACCACCACCCAAATAAACAAAAAAAGATCATTTACAAAGTGGCTGAATATGTACCTGGTGAGCAGCCACAGTGATTGTACCCATTGACGTAGCAGCATATATCAGAAGTGAAAAGAAGGCTATCTGACATCAAAATGCTTCATTAACTTAGAGACAGGCTATTTTTTTCTGACGTTATGTAGGATAAAAAAGACCAGCAGATTGAACAAAGCAAAAATTAGAAACCTTTGACATCAGTGTTATGAAGACTGGAGCAGCAAGTCCAAGAATTGTCAAGAATTCATTCGGTGATGGCACAGAGAGAGAAAATGCGTTGTATCCTTTCTCATTGAGGGTTGCAATCATCATACAGGCAGCAACAACCTAGAACACGAGCTAATATAGTGAAAATTACATACTGAATTTAGGATATAATAGATAGTTTGGTGAATATAGTTCATACTTGTGATGCCATCGTTGCCCATGCGGCACCTGCTATACCATAGTTGAAGTAGAGGCAAAGGACTATATCACCAATGCCATTCACAGCACTGGCAACGATCAGAGCCTTCAGAGGTCCCCATGAGTCCTTCATGCCCAAGCTAAAGACCAAAGGAGAACTTAAGCATACAAATCTAACCAATCAAATCACTGACAGGGATAAAGTAAAGGCAGAGCACCTGGCACTTTGAGCTACTAATCCAATTAGAATAGCGGGCCATGCTAATCCCCGAATCTATCAATGGTCAATTAAAATTAATTACTCTTTTCTCCTAAATGCTAACGCTGGATCAAAATTTTCCTTACAAATAACTATTTTTACAATAAATCTAATGAAGGAGAAGGAAACATACCTGAACATAGGTATTAGCGGGAAGGACTAGGTGCACATTTTTTGCACCAGCAAAAGCTGAAAAAATGAAAAATTACAATGCATCAGAACCGAGGACGGCAGTGCTCTTATAACGGTTGAGCTTACAATTTTTTCTGTTAAATAAAAATGGTAAGTTGCTACAATATTGACAAAGTCGCATATGTTGTTATTAGGGTAAGGAGGAAGATTCTCTTACCAGCTAATGCCCATGTACCAAAAAACCTTGTAATAAAAAGCATCAAGAAGCCGCAAGCCAACCCAATAAACAGCAAGATCGATATTTGGTGTTGCACTTCCTTTTTATCCTGCATCCATGTTGTCTCTATCAGTAAAATACGACAGCCTGGTGCTAAAACAAATTAGGACAGTTTATCGTTTTCATCATTCTAGGCTATTAGATTAGCCAAACATCATATACTGCAAGCCTGAATAGTAAAAAAAACGAACTTAAAGCATGATAGTTCAGAACTTATCATGTTAGACAGCAAAAAACTGATGGGATATCATATGCGTGCAAAGTGGAGGCAAAATAACCATCATCAAGATCACAAACCCATAGCATATGCATCAACCAATCATTGTATATAGTAACAGACTCAGTTGAAGACAGTAACCTCTTTGGCCAAGGCAGTAGCAACCAAGTTGGAAGTAGCAATTGAGAGGAACATGAACAAATAGCTCATATAATCGCAAAAAACCGTTCCAGGACCTGCCACAACAGAATAACACTTCATACTCAACATTTCGAGATGAACAAAACAAATGAATGGCACAACCAAGGTCCTCCAGAGATTCTCCCTAGTAAAGTGATCTGTAAAAACACTCTCATGTCATCTGGATTTGCAAAAGGGTCGACGATTTAAGCTCGTTCCTTTCACATCGGATTACTAGTTCTACATACTACAATTCTTCAGAACTTTGAGAAATACCCAGAGAAGCAAGCTCGATTGAGCTCTTCTGGCCAATGACGGCAGTGTCAATGAGACTCATCAACGGCCCACAAATCCACAACCCTGTAGCAGGGGCCGCAAACTTCACAATCTCCTTCATTTGTCTCCACAAGCTCTTCCCATCCAATTCCTCCTTCACCTCATCCACTGGCACAATCTCGTCCTCCAGAGATGGCACAGGAGCAAAGTTACCATCGGAGCCCTCAACTGCGTCGAATTCCTCAGCAATGACGCCGTCACCGGAGCTAATACAGGTTCTGACAAAAGAGTGTGGCAAAAGCTTCAACTTTGATGGTCGAGGAGGTGAAAGTGAATAGAGAGGCGTGTGGTAACGGAGGGAAGATAGAGGTGGAGAGAAGCGTTGGAGTAATGGGGAATGGAGAAGAACAGCAGGGGAGTGGATGAGGGCTCTGCTGGAGAGCTGCATCGTTTCCTTCTTTGTAGGGAAGAATGTGCAGAGAATGAAGTCAACAGTGTTTCACCAATCACCAGCACTGGGAAAGGAAAGATACTTGGAAGAGGAGAGTTGGTGAAGGGCCTGAAGGGGAGGACCAGACAGACACACATATGGGAGAAAGCCTTGGTTGCTTCTGCTTGTTCTCTCCCACGACACATTCCACAGTATCAGTTATTGCATTTCAGTATCCGTAGACTTGTTTTTTTTAGTAATTTAGTCCATTTAATACTTCATGTTTTCAATAGTACGTCCTTGCAAACTGATAGCATGATATTATTAGCCTACATTATATATTTACTTTCCATACTGTATAAGTAAGTATTACCATTTCTAAAGATAAAGGAATGTTCTTGTAATGTATTATAAATATAGACGCTATATAAATAAAATATACATTGCATAGGCTAATATATTATACAAGTTCAGTATGAACTTTTGGGAGAAATTTTTAAAGTAAATTGATGGTAGCAGACATCTCATTTCTAACCACATCAGAATCTTATGTGATTATCGCCAAACGACCAGACCATACCCAAAAATCTTTTATATACCAAATTTCTTCGGATAGACGTGGCATTTTGCTCTTAGCAAAGACTGTAAAGACAGAGCTCCAAGAACTTAAAGCTTTTATTACTTTTTTCTGGGCGAGTAACATTTTCAAGTCAAAATTGGCAGCTCCTCCAACATGGCACACGTCATATACATTGCAACCTGCTTGTTTCTTACATTCTATACTTTATGCAGGTGGTACCACACAGAATTCCAGGGCGTTCATGGACGTATTTCAAATGATATTCTGGAGCTAGAGAAAGAGTAACTGACATTTGTCCCCATTTCCTGTTAGGATCAAACACTTTTAATCTAATGAAAAACACACTTAGGATTAGAAGGAACACTTAGGATTTTTAGAGAGGAAAGGAAGGGAAGCAAAATCAGATTTCTTGTGGTAACACTCAAGTGAGCAACCTCCACACGGTTTATCAAGATATTATTCATGACGGTTACTGTTACAAAATACGTATACATGGAGAAATACAATACAGTATAGTATAGTATATTGGTTGAACCGCGAGACGCGTACATTAATACATAATCGACCATTACATATTAATCAGACTACAATACCTAACAATTCTCCCACTTGGAGACTGATTCCGTCACCAAAACAACACACATATTTTCTAGCATCATCATTAATACCTTCACCGCATCATCTATAGTAACATAACTACAGAAGACCAACCAAGGTTTTGCACAACCCCAGTTTCCCAACATCGACACATTTTGTCAACATGTTTGCTGGATTCTTTGCACCATCTATCTTCTCTAAGCACAAGTAGCCTTCTTCCATTGCACTGCGAGTGAAATGATACCGTCTTCTAATGTGCTTAGTCTTAGAATGATAGACTGGATTCTTCACTAACTGTATGACACTCTGACTATCTGAATACAGAATCTTGTCACTCTGCTTCTTGCCCAACTCTTCCAGATAATCTGCCAACCATATCATCTCCTTCCCAGCTTCAGCTATTGCCACATACTCAGCCTCAGTAGATGAAAGAGCAACACATTTCTGAAGCCTGGACATCCAACTCACTGCAGTATCACCTATGGTGTAAATGTATCCGGATGTGCTCTTGCTAGAGTCTACATCTCCACCAAGATCAACATCCACAAAACCCTGCAGAATCACTTTGTATTTGCCAAAACAAAGTGAAGTACTGGATGTACCTTTCAGATATCTTAGAAGTCACTTCACAGCTTCCCAATGCTCTTTACCCGAATTTTCCATGTACCTGCTAACCACACCAACTGTGTGTGTTATGTCAGGTCTTGTACAGACCATAGCATACATCAAACTCCCAACTGCTGAAGCATATGGAACCAGTGCCATCTGGTCACGTTCTTCAGCTGTCTTGGGTGACTGCCCCTTTGACAATTTTATATGATTTGCCAAAGGAGTAGTCATGGGCTTAGCATCAGTCATCCTGAATCGGGTCACTACCTTCTCAATGTACTGTTCCTGGGATAGACTTAAGGTGCCAGCAGATCTATCCCGAGATATTCTCATCCCAAGAATCTGCTTCGATGCACCCAAGTCTTTCATCTCAAACACAGAAGACAAACTTGCATTCACATTGTTTATCTCTCTCATACTGGATCCTGCAATCAATATATCATCCACATACAAGAGTAGAAATACATAAGAATCAGTGTATTTCTTGAAATAACAGCACTGATCCTTTTCACTCCTACAAAAGCCACTCTTGATCATGAAGGAGTCGAACTTCTTGTACCATTGTCTTGGTGCCTGCTTCAACCCATACAAGCTCCTGTTGAGCTTGCACACCATATGTTCCTTGCCTGGAACAACAAATCCTTCTGGTTGATGCATATAGATCTCCTTATCAAGATCTCCATGTGAAAATGCTGTTTTTACATCCATTTGCTCAAGATGCAAATTCTCAGAAGCACAATACTCAATAGAATCCTGATAGTAGTTAATTTCACAACGGGAGAAAATATTTCAGCATAATCAATACCTTTCCTTTGTGAATACCCTTTAACTACTAACCGAGCCTTGAACCGTATTTTGCCATCTGGTTCAGCCTTGATCCTGAACACCCACCTATTCATCAAGGCTCTCTTCCCTACAGGCAATTCAGTCAACAACCACGTGTCATTCTTCTCAAGTGAGCTCATCTCATCATCCATGACTTGCTCCCACTTGATTGAATCCTCCACATGTAGGGCCTCATCAAAAGACTCTGGTTCCCCTTCATCAGTCAGCAACAGATAATGTAATGAAGGTGAATACCTATCTGGTGCTCGGATGGTTCTGGATGATCTCCTCAACACCTGGTCAGGTGTCATTTGTTCCACTACGGGCTCTTCATCCACAGTCTCTGGAGTTGTTTGAGTATCTTCTATGGGTGTAATCTTTTGCATCTCAAACTCAACTCCCACTTGCTTCGTAGTTTATTGAACCTTCTGCTCTCTGTCCTTGTATAGGACAGATTCATCAAACGTCACATTACAGTGTCTCAGGATCTTTCTGTTTTTGTCATCCCAAAACCTGTAACCAAACAAGTCAGAACCATAGCCTATGAAGTAACACTTCACAGCCTTAGCATCAAGCTTATCTCTTTTCTCTGGATCAACATGAACATAAGCAGTGCAACCGAAAGTTATCAAGTGTGAGTACTTGAGATCCTTTCCTGTCCATGCCTCCTCTGGAATCTTGAACCCCAAGGGAGTTGATGGTCCCCTGTTGATCAAGTATGCAGCTGTGCTCACTGCGTCTGCCCAGAACATCTTGGGCAGCTCACAATGCAGCCTCATACTCCTCGCACGCTCATTCAATGTTCTGTTCATCCTCTCAGCAATTCCATCATGCCTAGCCTTACCGGGAACTGTCCTCATCAATCTTATTCCCTCGGCAGCACATAATGCTTTGAACTCTGACTTGTCATACTCTCCTCCATTGTCAGACCTCAAACATTTGATCTTCAATCCGGTCTGATTCTCAACTTCAGCTTTCCATCTCTTGAATGTTGCAAACACATCTGACTTATGCTTCAAGAAGTAAACCCATACCTTCCTGCTGAAATCATCAATGAAGGTGACATAAAACCTGGATCCTCCAAGTGATGAAACTGGAGATGGTCCCCATACATCTGTATGAACCATTTCCAACCGCACTTTCTTCGACTCTCTCGGAGTCTTTGTGAAGCTAACTCGTTTCTGTTTGCCCATAACACAACTCTCACAAAGACCCATATCAACAGACTCCAGACCCTCTAGAGATCCTTTTCCAACCAGCATCTTCATTCCCTTAACACTCATGTGTCCAAGTCTGTTATGCCACAGACATGAACCAGAAGCACCCTCAGCAATAGCAGCCATGTTTATACACCCTTCAGTGGTGTATAAGGTTCCAGATTTCGTGCCACGAGCTACAATCATAGCACCCTTTACAATCTTCCACGAACCTTTACCAAACTCTGTTGCGTAGCCTGTGCTATCCAACTGACCAACAGAGATCAGATTCTTCTTGAGTCCAGGAATATATATGACATCCTCCAATGTCCACTGGTTTCCCGATGGTGTCTTTATGCAGACATCCCCTTTTCCTTCAATCTCCAATATCTTGTTGTCAGCAAGATATACTTTTCCAAAATTTCCAGACTTGAAATTTTGAAACAACTCCTTGCTTGGAGACGAATGAAAAGATGCACCAGAATCCAAAATCCAGGATTCAACCGGGCTGTCCACACTAAGGATTAGAGCATCCCCAATGTCTTCTGCTGAATTTACAGAATCAATATCATTTCCTGAATTCTGATTCTGCTTCTTCTTGGGTTTCTTACAGGTTGTCCGATAGTGACCTTTCTCTCCACAATTCCAACAAACCACGTTGGCTTTGTTCAGAGATTTTCCTCGAATCTTTGATTTTGATCGACCATGTTGATTTTGGCCCTTCGAATTGCTTCTCCCCCTTCTGTCCACACTGAGAGCACTACCCGATGAATCTCCCACTTCGCGTTTGCGAATACTTTCACTGAGAACAACATCTCGGATTTCATCGAATTTCAGTTTCTCAGAACCACGGGAACTACTAATTGCAGCAACAATATAGTATCCCAAGACTCGGGCAGAGATGACATCAAAATCAAGGCTTTAATTTCATATTCGAAGTGAATCTCCACATAACTCAATTGACTCACAATCATATTAAACTCGTTGATATGATCAGCAACAAATCCACTTTCAGACATCTGTAAATTGAACAATCTACGCATCAAATATACCTTGTTCATAGCCGATGGCTTTTCGTACATATTTGACAGCGCCTTCAACAGACCGGACGTAGTCTTCTCCTTGACGATGTTGAACGCCACGTTCTTCGACAAAGTCAATCGGATCATACCTAGGGCCTGACGATCTTTCAGCTTCCACTGATCCTCTGTCATGGAATCCGGCTTCACCCCGATCAAGGGTTCGTGAAGATCTTCCTGGTAGAGACAATCTTCAATCTGCATCTTCCAGAAACCGAAATCGGATCCATCAAACTTCTCGATTCCATACTTCGAACTCTCCATCTTCAATGATCGTGTTGAATCTCCTTAGCTCTGATACCAGTTGTTAGGATCAAACACTTTCAATCTAATGAAGAACACACTTAGGATTAGAAGGAACACTTAGGATTTTTAGAGAGGAAAGGAAGGGAAGCAAAATCAGATTTCTTGTGGTAACACTCAAGTGAGCAACCTCCACACGGTTTATCAAGATATTATTCATGACGGTTACTGTTACAAAATACGTATACATGGAGAAATACAGTACAGTACAGTATAGTCTATTGGTTGAACCGCGAGACGCGTACATTAATACATAATCGACCATTACATATTAATCAGACTACAATACCTAACATTTCCTTCTATTTGATGCAGTTCTGCTATGGCAGTGAACCTTTTTCAAACTGTGCATGTGGATTCTATTTACTGCTATATAAACTTGTTTGTAATAATTCTCACTCATTTGGGATCATTGCAGCTATGAAGAGGCTATTGAAGACATCACTAAGAGAATGGCTGCCATGATGGTTAAAGGAGCTTTGGTGATCTTCCTCTGTAATAATTTTAATGTCTTTTCTACAATCCAAGCAAACATATGCGATGTCCTGGCATAGTTGTATGAATTATTCTGCATATTTTCATGGTACACCGAATAAAAAGCAACCAATTTCATCTTTCATTTAGAAGTTGTACAAAATAGTCAGTACTGCATGCATCTGTATTGCCAAAGAAAGCTGCTGAATTGTTACGTGGAGGCTAACTTATCTTCCAAAATCCGATCTTTGATCATATATACAGGTAGAAACTGTGGAAGACTATGATGAGTACTGACACTCTAGTCTAGTTGGGTTTGTCTAAGCTTTTCCATGCTTCTGTCTGGGAAGATCTTGCTTCAGATTCTATCTCCAATTCAATGGGTTTGTTTCTTCAGGTAATTCTCAGATAAGATGGTCAATCTCTGTAATACAACTTTGAATGTCAATTTAAAAGAAGGGTGTGTATGAGTAATTTGTTGGAAACTGTTGTGGGTAAACAAAGGAAGCAACATTCTGAAAAAGGAATGCTAAATAGAAAGAGGTGCAATTTATTCCTGACTCAAAAAAATGAGGATGAGTTTCACACAAACTTGAACTTAAGGACCATTCATTCAACAATAACCGTCAAATTGACTCCACCGTTTATTTACTCTCCACGCAATGTCCTGACTGTGTTGTGTGTGTTTTTATTTGTCGAGGGGCAGATACCAACCTTTTGCAAGTCAGACGTCAATAACAAAATTCTACATTGACCACATCTACATGCCCCTTCTTGAACTAGTAAGCCAGTTTGCGTTTGCATACATATCAATATTTATTTGATGACAATGTCATGTCATTACTAGATAATTGAAGGATGATAATCAATTATTCCCAAATTTTGAGGATAATTTTGCATATATTAATAGGTTAAGGACGCAATTATATTTTTGAAACAGATACTTTTCAATTCCCAGAAAGCGACTGCAGTCGCAGTAATTCCCGCTTTTTTTCATTTGTTATTATATTTATATTATTTTTATCAATATCAAATTCAAAATCTACAGAGAATAAGAAACAAGCGGACACCAAGTACTCACAAAATTCTTCGTCCTTCGTCTTCCGACTCCGGAGTCCGGACTCCCTCCCTCGCGTCTCCCTCTCTGCTACTTTTACTCACTGGAGTCTTTGTCTTGAAGAAAAAGGTTTCTCTATCTCTACAGCATAGCAGAAGCACTGATCCCAAGCTTCAGCTGTCACTGCAGCGGTCCGGTGAGTGGACGCTAATGACGTCATCTTCCCGCGCGAGGAGTAGCTCGCCGTTCTCCTACCGCAAGCCCTCAAGCCCTTACTCTTCTACTTCCTCCACCTCTTCCTTCTCCCACCAGCACCTCATACCTCGGTCCTCCTCATCCTCGGGAACCTCCTTTCACAGCTCAGGCAACGCGCTCGGTCCGCGATCTATAACTCCCAGCCGGGGACGATCTGATTCAGCATACAGTGGTGCTACTGGATACAGTAAATGTTCTCCAGTGGGCTTCGCTAGAGACGATCTGATTGCCGAGACAGTCGACGCGCCTCAGTCTGCTGACAGCATCTCGGTTACTATTCGGTTCAGGCCGCTGAGGTCATTGCAGATCTGAGCTCGTCCACTCAGATCTATTTGATATTTGGCAATTCTGAATAGAAAGTGTTGATTTCTTAGTTGTGCCTTTTGAAATGCGTTTCAGTTTTTCTGATTCCTTTGCAGTGGAAGAGAATATCAAAGAGGAGATGAGATCGCATGGTATGCTGATGGAGATAAGACTGTGAGGAACGAATACAATCCAGCCACTGCTTATGCCTTTGGTACGAAAGTGAAGTTCTAGTTGATGCCTTTGTCAATTTGCCTTCATTGAGTAGATAACAATTCTTATATTGATTTCATTGCTGTAGATAAAGTTTTTGGACCTCATACAACTACACAGGATGTTTATGAAGTTGCTGCAAAACCAGTGGTGATGGCTGCTATGGAGGGAATTAATGGTACATTTTCTTAACTAGTTACAGCAGTTCGGAATGCAATTAATGTAATGGGGATTTCAAGTTTTGCTCGATGAATATGGAATACTCTGTTTATCCGGTTGAAACTGTCTCACCTTATGTAATGACGCAGGGACTGTTTTTGCTTATGGTGTTACAAGTAGTGGGAAGACGCATACTATGCATGTAAGTCACCTTTCTCTTCACTGCGTCATACTTACAGCATTTTTTATGAGCCTTAACGTATTATATGATCTTATCAATTGATTGTTTATCGTATTTTTTAGTTGAACTTATGTCTACCCTGTCTTGCATTACGTTTTGTGGTACTAAATGCAGGGAGATCAAAATTCTCCAGGTATTATACCGTTGGCAATAAAAGAAGTATTCAGCATAATCCAAGAGGTAACTGATTTTATTAGTTTGGCGCTTATTTTCTGTTATATGCTCTCCGTCAGCATCCCATATTCTTTGACTTTCATCACTATTCACTCAGCAGTCTCTTTGCTTTCCATCTTCCTATTGATTGTTAACTGACAAAGCATATATTCTAATTGAATGGAAAAATCTTCTTAATTATTGGTGATCTGGTGTGCTAAATCACGATTCACGTTTTTTATTCATTCATTCAGTAATCAATGTATTAGATTATCTGTGACCATTCCCGTTGAATGAAATTGTAAGCCTAGGTTCTTAGACAATGACAAATCTATTTGGTAGCCTTTTCCTATAGAATTATTTTACCTAATGCCTTCGATTTTAGTATCTGATAGTGGAGATATGCATATATCCACCTGATATCTTGCCAGTTTTTCTATTATCAAGTTGATGTTATGTAGCACTCTTTTGTTTTATCTCCTCTCTGGTTTCTGTTGTTTCTAGTGCTTGAGAGTGCACTGGATTTTGTTTGCAATGGAGTTTTGGTTCATGATGTTAAGACACATGCTTGTGATACTCATTGCAGACACCTGGAAGAGAGTTTCTACTGCGTGTATCATATCTTGAAATCTATAATGAGGTTGGTTCAGTTTCCTAGTAAGACTGCATGTTCGTTTATTAAAATTTAATGGTGGTGGTCGTCAAGGTTCTCATTAAAGGAAAAGGAAAAAGAAATGCAGATGCATTCTCATTACATGTTGTTTGTTGTGAATATGATCTCAGGTGATAAATGACTTGCTTGATCCAACAGGTCAAAACTTGCGTGTCAGAGAAGATACACAGGTTTAGTTTCTTCTTTGTCATATAACTTTACAGTGGAATTAAGAATCCTTAAATTTTGTCATATAACTTTACTCCATGCCGAGTAAATAAAAATCTTTCTCATTTGATTTTGACAGTTTGTTCTATCTGTTGGTTGAGATTGTGTATTGGAAATTTGCAGAAATTAGTTTGTTGCGTTACCCTTTGAGAAATCTTACCCTTAGTCGGATTTCCTTGCTTTTTGACGGTGTTAAGAAAACGTTTCTTAGGGAACTTACGTTGAGGGAATAAAGGAAGAAGTTGTTTTGTCTCCAGGTCATGTACTTTCCTTTATTGCTGCTGGAGAAGGTACTGTTTAGATCCAATTAGTTGTCCTCCAAAATCATGTACAACTTGTTCACTTCTTACTGTCATTTTTGGTTGGCTTTTATGGCAGAGCATCGTCATGTTGGATCGAATAACTTCAATCTTTTTAGTAGCAGAAGTCACACCATATTCACGCTGGTAAGCAGGGCTAATATGTCTTAATGTTCTAGCTTTTATACATTCTCATCATGATTGTTTACACATTTTTCTAACGTAAGACTTATTCCATCAGTCATCAATGATCACTGAGTTCATCTGTTTTCACTCAATAGAGCTGTAAAACAAAATTCTTAGTGTCTTTATTTAATTTTAAAATTGTTTTTTGGGAATCATTCTTAGTAAATTTGATGGTAATGTTAATCTAGGGCCTTTTGTTTGCTTTGTAATTGTACTTACTGCAACAAGGAAATTCTTTCTTGAACTTCTTAAATAGATTAAGAAGTATTTGTTCATTTCAAGTATTGAATTAGCTAGCTCATCTTGCTATTTTGGTGGTTGAAGATGATTGAGAGCAGTGACCGTGGAGGTGAATATGATGGAGTTGTCTTCTCTCAGCTGGTACCTTAATAATGAAACTCTTAAATATATGAACTTCAGTAAGTACAGATCCTTCTTATTTAACAGTGCTAACTCTTTTGCGTTTTGTGTTAGAATTTGATCGATTTAGCTGGTTCGGAGAGTTCTAAGACCGAAACCACTGGACTAAGGAGAAAGGAAGGGTCTTATATCAACAAGAGCCTTCTGACACTGGGAACAGTAAGTTCTTTTTCATACATTTGTACTGTGAGTATAAATTGTTCTTTACGCTGATGATTGCAACACCTTGTACAGATGGTCTGTGGTCTACACTGCGGCTCAGTCTCATGTATTCTACTTTTATGTACAGGTTATTGGGAAATTGAGTGAGGGAAAGGCATCCCATGTTCCATACCGTGACTCTAAGCTTACTCGGCTTCTGCAGACTACTTTAAGTGGGCATGGACATGTTTCGGTGAGTTCTCATTGTTGCCAATTTCTGGATAAGTGATTCAGAGTTTGTATAAAATGTTACGTTGCCGTATTCTCTAATCTTTACCAGGTAGATCTGTCGCAATACCTTCTTGATATGCCCTTTTATATTGTCTATACACTACCACTTGAATGGAATTTTTCTCCTAATTAATTCTCGTTTTTTGGTACAGCTAATTTGCAATGTCACTCCTGCCTCAAGTAACATGGAGGAGACCCACAACACATTAAAATTTGCAAGCAGGGCAAAACGAGTTGAGATTTATGCCTCACGCAATAAGGTTCATATTTTCTCATTTCAGATTTTTTTAATGTTATAGTGTCGTGATAATCCATAGCTCTACTGACAGTATATCAAATATTTACCACCAGATTATTGATGAGAAGTCTTTGATCAAAAAGTATCAACGGGAAATCTCAAGCCTTAAGGAAGAACTAGATCAGATGAGGAGGGGAATGCTTGTGGCAGTTAACCATGAAGAAATTATCAACTTGAAGCAAAAGGTTCTCTTATCTTCAACTGAAATTTTGAAGATATTGCAACTATAAGTCGCTTTTCCATGCTGTTAGGGTAAATCTATCTTTCTTTGAATAGTTGGAAGAAGGTCAATTTAAGATGCAGTCGAGATTGGAGGAGGAAGAAGATGAAAAGGCTGCTCTAATGAGTAGAATTCAAAGGTTAACAAAGCTTATTCTTGTTTCTTCCAAAAATTCAGTTACTGGACGTTTGAGTGATATTCCAAACAAACAAGGCCATTCTGTGGGCGAAGAAGAGGTAAGTTTTTATTGTGATCCTTACAACAAGAATATCTTTGCACTACGATCCATAATGTCATGCATTCAGTCGCATGGTTGAAACCAAAAACACAATCTGCCTGCAATATTTTCTGGAACATAAATTTAAATTCACTATTTTCACGTGAAACTTGAACATGGCATTAATAGAGTCTGTCAATTCCGTGTTTCAAGTTACAAATGAACAGAACAATAAATGCAGATGTTGGAGCATAAAATTGTTTGAAAACAAACATTTTGAACTGGAGAAATCTGCATGTATTCTTGTATTCATTTGTAACTAGAACAATTTAATGCTGTACTTCGGTCCATTTCTCTTAAAAGCAAGTCTTGTTTCAGGAATATTTTGCTGCTTTTATTATTCAGATTTCAGATTACATTATTTTGTAACCTTACTCACTAAATACATGTTCCTTGTCATTTGAGTCAGAAAGACCTTTTGTCATCTACTTCAGTTGATCCGATAGATCTGGCCTCTGATCTCAAGCACAAGAGATCCTCCAGTAAGTCGGTTGAAAATTTCTCTTCTAGAAGCAGCATGGAAGCTGGTGAACTTATCAATGGTTCTAAGCTGACAGTGGTATGTCCACTGGTTCCAGAACCATCAGAAACTTCCTTTTAGTTTAGTTAAATGCTCAGGGTTACTCTTTGCATATGCATGTTACCGTATACAACATCCAGCTATTATTAGCTATTAGTGTTAACATACTTTACAACTAAGATCACATCATACACAACATGTTCTTCATACTTTGTTCCTGGATTTAGCTGTCATTGTTCCTAGTTGTACATTATATATATGCTATGTAACTGAAGAAGAAATCAAGCAATTCATTCAAGTTTATATTTTGTCAATGCATACCTCCGTATCTATAACCCATTCATGGTAGATGGCATTTGTTAGTAAATAAGCTATTACACGTAGTGTCTCAGCAATTTGGCTTATGACTATATCTTCGGTAACTTGTTCAGACATCTGTTAATAAGAGTTACTTCTCAACATAGTTTAATAGTAAGAGCAATCAGTGCGTGATGCTATCCTAGGGATACATTGTTTGTCTAAGAATTGTGGATCTAGTCTCACCTTTTATTTTAAAAGAGATTGCAGTTAGATATTATTACTTGATCTTATTTCCGATCCAAAATCATCTGTTTGTTCCATTTTCAAGATTAGCATCCATCGGTGGTAGTCACTGTGAGTATATATCCCTGGCCATTTTTTCTTAACTAGCAGTTCTGCTAGACCCCCCCTCAATCGTATAGTTCCCATTTATCACTTGCACCACATTGTATTGCCAATGGAGTAGCTGTCCACATTGCATTTTACAAATGCTATGAACCATGCATAAGTGGACTTCCCTCAACTATATTGAACTTCAGATTTGCTGTCCATGTCATTTAATAGTTTTTTCAAAAAACAATTTACCCTTTCAGGGAGCAGTCTCGGTATCAGATCAGATGGATCTTCTTGCAGAACAAGTTAAGATGCTGGCTGGGGAGATAGCATTTAGTACTAGCACACTAAAGCGCTTGGTGGAGCAATCTGTTAATGATCCCGAAAGTTCTAAAATTCAGGTAAGATATGTTCTTTTCACAGATCAAACTATACGATTTTTCTTCTTTTATAAAAACGTTTTGACTAAGGTTCTGTTAAGAAAACCTAACTGTTTTGATGGACATTTGGTGCTATCCATCTTTGATTTCCATTTTCTTATAGGATGGCCCTAATTGCGTAAATATTAAAGCTTTCATATTCATGGTTATCCAGACTGTTTTGCCGTTTATGCTTTTATTTTATATTGGATCACTAATATTTAACTGAAACACAATAATGATCACTTTGACAGATCCAGAATTTAGAACATGAAATCCAAGAAAAGAGGAAGCAGATGAGGATTTTAGAACAGCGCATCACTGAGAATGGTGAAGCTTCAATGGCAAATGCCTCACTGATCGAAATGCAGCAGGTATTCATCCCTTTCCGTCTCTCCTCTGTATATGTTATGTTTATATTTCTCTTAAACGCATATTTTGATTGCAATATGTTCTTTTACAACAGACAGTCATGAGACTGATGACTCAGTGTAATGAGAAGAGTTTTGAGTTAGAGGTGAGTTACTTCATTGGTAGTTCATTTCATCATACAGTTTTCTTCCCGAAACTTGAAGAATATATGCATACATTAACAGTACACACCCTAAGCAAAAGCGTTTGTTTACTTTGAGTTGAAATACTCCACGCTAATGCAGATAAAATCAGCAGACAATCGCATTCTACAGGAACAACTGCAGAACAAGGTTAGATTTATAAATATAAAGTATATGTTTCGGTTCATTGTATAAAGGTTGTACGCATTGAGACTAGTAACATGCATGCAACAGATTGATTCTTCTTAGGTTGGTTTGGTATTTGACAGTGTTCAGAGAACAAGGAACTGCAGGGGAGAGTTGCCGCATTAGAGCAGCTGTTGGCCTCAACCAATGGTGATAAATTGCCAGTACTTTCCGATAGAAAACTTTCGGAGAATTATGCTGAAGAATTGAAAAACAAAATTCAAGCTCATGTGGGTCTTCACTAGGATTTAATTAAGATTTGCTTACATCCGATGTTATTTTATTTTTCTCAGTGCATCGTTTTTGATAAGGTGTTTCCTTCAGGAGATTGACAATGAAAGAATTAAACTAGAACAACTCAACCTTTCTGAGGAAAACAGTGGTTTGCGAGTCCAGAATCAGAAATTGGCAGAAGATGCCTCTTACGCCAAAGAGCTTGCTTCTGCTGCCGCAATTGAGCTGAAGAACTTGGCCAGTGAAGTAAGTAAGTTATCCATACAGAATTCAAAGTTAGAAAAGGATCTATTAGCTGCTCGAGATTTGTCAACCTCGAGAGCTAACGCAATCAACCGCAGAGCTGGGAAAAAGGGTATTAGTCGCGCCGACGACTTTGGCGCATGGAGTCTTGACCTAGATGATTTAAAAGCGGAATTACAAGCAAGCAAACAGCGGGAGGCTGCACTCGAAGCTGCCATAGCAGAGAAGGAATTTATTGAGGATGAATGCATGAAAAAGGTCGAAGAGGCAAAGAGAAGAGAGGTGGCTTTAGAGAATGATCTAGCAAATATGTGGGTGCTTGTTGCTAAACTGAAGAAAGATGGGAGAGGCGGGGTCCCAGAGCCGAACCAAGAGGATAGAGACAATGCTGGACTGAATCACGTTAATAATGGCCTAATATCGAATGGCAGCGACAGCATTGGCGTCCTTAAAGAGAGACAAAATTCTGAGTTGAAATCAGCACAAGAAAGTGGCAAGGAGGAATCTTTGGTTCTTCGTCTGAAGGTATCCATTAATATCCTTAATCTTTGCTACATTGCATTAGACTTGATGAAGATTATGAACTGAAGCGTGTCAATTTTTTTCAGGCTCGAATGCAGGAAATGAGAGAAAAGGAGCTAAAATCTATGGGAAACGGTGACGGAAATTCCCATACGTGTAAAGTGTGTTTCGAGTCTGCCACTGCAGCCATCTTGTTGCCATGTCGGCATTTTTGTTGTAAGTGATGTTTTGAATTCATCTCTGAACAGGCAATGAGTCATCAATTAGTGTTCACTATTAACTGACGTTGCATTGTCTCTGCAGTGTGTAAATCTTGTTCATTGGCTTGCTCGGAGTGTCCAATTTGTCGAACAAAGATCACCGACAGGCTCTTTGCGTTTGCTTCTTGACTCTGCAATTCCTGCCCTTAAATATCAGGTACGCAACTTCGATTTCCTTTTTTACAATTTAATATATAATACAGGTTCATCTATTTTTATTCTTTTTTCTAAAGTTTTTTCACTTGAAATGATGCAGGGCAGTGAGTTTGATTGATTCACTTTCATTGGTTTGCGTGTGTAGCTAAGCTCATCGGAACCATTGCCGTTTGAAAGTTCAGTTTAAATTTTGATGCGCTCCGAGGTTTTGCTCAATAGTCTGCCGTCGATGGCCCAAGGTGAAAATATTGTTCACCATATAAGTTCAATTTGTTAACTGTGTATACATACGATCAGCCCTGGTGTATATAGGTTCAATGGATTGTTTGAGCTCATTTACGCCTGAGATCAAAGCATGTGCCATGTATAAACACTCTACTTTTTGCAGTAAACTTCCGGCTTTATAAGTTCAAGATGCAGCAAAAGAGGACAATGAGGTACTATTGTGGTCGTTTAGAAGCCTTGTTAATTAACATGCTTTTAGGCCGCTTATAACCACTATCTCCTCCCTCCCTTTGGGATTTATTTCTCTAGGGAAACTTCGGTGCTTCATTGGATCCAAGCCGGACTCGTAAAGGCAAATGAGAAATGATGCAATAATTCATTATAATATCTTGCATAATCATGCGGTTATAGTGAAATAAGAATCTATCCTTTGTGAAGCAAAGCAACATCCTCTCTTTCTTCTAACCATTATTCTGTAGAGCAAGATTTCTCACTTTTTTTCAAGTATGTACGGAGTATATATTCCATTGTTTGTGGAGGGACAGCTTTGGCCTTTTCTCAAATGCCTCTTAAAGTTTCAAGAATACTACTAACAGAATATTAATTAACCTACCTACCTTTGCCTACCCATATCCTGTTGGCTGTTGCTGGCTTTCTGCTTCCCGACCCCAAAACCTACCTACCCAGACCTAAGAAGAACACGACTAGGAGCAACTTGTTTATTTTTGAATAAACCAAAGACTACAACATACAATAAGTCATTAGCTAGCTAAGATTTTTGATATGGGAAGACTAAGGGAGTCAACAAAGGAGTCATAGAAGTGGTGGGCGGAAAAATGGAAAATGATATGGAAAAAGTTGAGATTCGTTCGTAGCAGAAGCTGGATTGACAGGAGTCCCTGGAGTTCCAGCAAAAGAAGTCGTCGTCGTTACAAAGTTGAGTTGGGTACCCGGTTGCCGTTTTGAAATGATTTCGGGTCCCTTATCATAGAGAATGCCTTTAAACACATGCCCTCCGATCCTCACAGAGGTCTGATACGCGTAATGTTCGCCCATCTCCATGGATCCAACACGGACACAGCGGAATGTGGATGGTGTCTTCACTTCGGCAGGGAAATTCAAACCCACTTCCATTCCTAGAAATAAACACAACACATAAATAATAATAAAAACACTCATGATATATAAAATTATAAGCTTAATATATTTGCAAAGTAATAGGTAGATTCAAACCCTAGCTAGGCTACTACTCGATGGATAAATCACATGTAGCTGTAGCTGTAGCTCAGTAGCTGTGATATATAAATCACATGTTATTCTCTACAACAGTGGAGAGTATAGTAAAAGAAAAGCTGCAAAGTTGTAATTTATAGGGTTTATACATATAAGCTGTTATTGTTTCTGTATATATGTACAATCAAGAGATGATATAAACAGCTAGCTAGCTAGCATGAATTGTGGAACAAAAGAAACGTATAAAACAGGAGTGTCTCGAAAGTTGCAGATGCTTAAGCTAATTATAAACCTTAATTATCTCGACTAGTGCATCTTGTCTTGTTTAATGAAGAGTTCATTGGTAAATCAACAGCCCTAATAAAGTGTGTAAATGATGAAAGAGCGTTACCAGAAAACAGTGAAGACGTGGTAAGCCGTCTCTTTGTTTTTTGGATGGAGCGATGAGGAGGAGGAAGAAGATGTGAGGAGTTGATGTTTGATGTGCGAGTGTAGGAGGGAACCCAGGTGCTGTTTACATGGGTTTGGCAAACAAAGCCTTTACCGTTGCAGCATCTTCGGTTGGAGCAGTCCTTCTTGGGTTGATTCCCGCAGTCCTCGCACCTCATCATGGCTAGCTTGTCTCTTAATTCTCTTTACAGACACTAGATAGCTACATATATCATCTTCATATTATTAGTAAGTTAATTGCAGATTTATTGGGGATATCGATCGATTCTTTCTCTAGCTTTTGAAGATGCCTTCCGTACTCAAAGAATACTGTTCCGTTATCTCTCCCCTGCCCTACCCTCATGTGCATGCATGTCTCTCTCTTTCTTATATTAAAGAGATTATACGTTAAATACTATAATATGATCATTGTAAAGAAATTTTGAGAGGAAATATTAGACCAATAAACTCAAATACTTGGTCATGGGGTGGAAAGATCTTCCATTAAAAAATATATACAACAGTATTCTCTTTTGGAAGAACAAAATACTGTCTGGGTCGAAATAGAAATCATGCAATCCGATGATCCTAAAAAATATAAAGAGAGTATTGCGGAGGTAATTAGTTTATGTACATACACAAATAACCCTTGTCTTAATTTTCTGTATTATGTAATTTAAATCGTAACATATATATATTTATTTATTTAATTTTAACCATTCTAAATCTTATATTATTTTTATTAATATAATTTTTGCATCTAAACTTAAATCACGTTTTGGTTCCCCACAGTTGTGAAAACGATGGATATCTCGTCTCTCCCAGAGTGTAATTCGCATCAACTGCTAATGGAAAAGAGTTTCGGTCATTGAGTTTTATATGGGCCATTCTTCACCCTCCTCTTTTGGGCCGCTTCTGCAAAATCATTCACCTTCATTAGCAAGCAACAATCAATAGAGACTATAATGTTTCTGGGATGCCACTGTGTGGCCTATCCCAATTCCACCAATGTTAATGCCAAATATTGAGAAGACTACAGATAAACAGATGATGATTCAAGAAAAAAGCTTCAAATGTTGTAGCACAAGATCTTGATGGATGGTGTAGACATTACCTCCATCATCAGTTAAGTAGAAGAAGAAACCAGAGGAATTATACATGATTGACTTTACTGTGTATAGGATGAAGAAGTGTCAGTGATTGTCAACCAAAGGATAATAGCACGATCTAAGACTACAGTTTCTGAATCATTATTCAATAACTGCAGCCAGAAAATAGAGCAGAGAAGATATATCTATTGCATGTATAGCAGTTAGGCAGTAGAAACCATCAGCTGATGAACATGTTGTCAGCATTTTGGTAACATCAGTCCAATCCTACCAAAGAGTGTGGAAGCACGAACGAATTAGGTTTATTAACAACAATCAAGGACCGTCACTGAATCTCTTCTCCGAATTTACCTCAGAAGACAGTATGATTCAACCCCAATCCATGTTTTCCCTGGACGCACCCAGGCTTCATATACTGATGCGGAAACTTCTTCGATGTGTTAATCTTCGCATATCCTCTTTTCCCCAGCTTCCTCATCCTCTGCCTCCCTAACTTCCCGCTCAGGTACCGTGGCACTAACTCATCATCCAAACCGTCGTCATCCTCATCTTCATCCTCCTCGCGCTCGTTGTGCTCATAAATCCTCCGATTCTCGAACAAAGCAATTCTGGCGACTTCGAGGAGATTGGCATTGTGAACGGCATTATCGGCGTCGTCTAAAGAGATGGATCCTGCCTGATCGGAACAATCTGCGGCCTCCAGGACAACGGATACGCATCTCGCGTCCGAAACCGCACCATTGGCTTCTGTAAGTTCAGAGTCAGCGTCTGAGTCGGTGGCGTCAACGAGCTCCCACTGGGAAAGGATGGCGTTAGCGTCCTGCGTCTCGATCGCGATGAACCCGAAATCTACGATCTCTTGCTCAACGAAGGAGAATGCTGAATTCATTCTGTAGAAGATAAGGTCCTCTGTAAGTTGAGGAGATCAAAATCAATAGGGTGTTTGGCAAGGCTGGAAATTGGACACGTGAGGCAACCCAATGAGGAGACGACACGTTGACCCTACCAATTCAATTCTGTGGTAGACCGATTATACCGTACTGGATTATAGGCCCTTATTGATATTGTTCCCTACAAAATCTGATAAATATTACTAATTACCATCGGATGTATAATATAATCGTAGATTATGGACACCTTCATTTACATTCTACAGTGCTAGACAAGAGTGATTAATCTAATTACAAAATGGCAACCAAAGATTTAATGGTGAGTTTGTGGTGGTGGCCAGCCGGGGATCATGTCTTTCATCTTCTCCAACATGCTATTCATGATGATGCACTTCAGCAGTCGTCGGAGTTGCAGAACCTCCATGACTCTCCTCTTTGTTCTTTCCCACATCCAAGCTTAATTCTCCTTCATCTTATCCGATATTTCCCAGGAGGCCACCGCCGCCGGTGAGTGAGTGAGTGAGGCTGCTGCTGCTGCTACTCGTGAAGACCGTCAGTTTCCCATGACACCGCTGCCTCCGATGCCAAACTGATCGTCGGCGAGTCAATCTCCATTTATCTGTCAGATCTGCCATTGTCGTGTTTGTTCTCTGCTTCTGGTTGAGTCAATCTCCATTTAAAGAGCAATCTGAGACACGGTGATGACTGATGCTCATGCATGTTATGTTAGTAGCTGAAGACAGGCCTGCCACCTAGGATGGACACGTAGTGTTTCTTGACTTAAGCTGCTCCTCGGGTTCTTACTCCCTGTTGTTGTCAGAAAAAGGAAGAAGCCCTAACTTGATTTAGCAAATCGAGTCGTGTAGAGAGTGGCCCATTACCTGGTCGAATTTCTACATATATTTTTTAAATACATTATAGTAAATATTTGACTAGATTATGAGGTATCACGTCGGCATTAATAGTACATGGATTTGGGTTAAGACAACATTGAGATAAATATACACAAAATTATAGATAGATAGATACTACAATAAATTCATCATACATATTTATATTGAATAAATTTATTAATATATAGGATATCAACGTAATTTATGCACTTGAATAATTGAATTAATTGGGGGATCACTAAATGTCTAAATCTGATAGTTGTCCACGTGTTCCACTGCCTTTATACACTTATAAATTGTTGCATGCATCAATAAAGTCCCTGCGCAAGATTGCATCGGATTCATAATTTTGTTCCCTCTTCCATGAATGATTCTCTCCTTATTAAATTAAAGTTTTTTTTGAATAATTAATTTTGATAGAAAATCGGATAATTTAATAACAATTCGATGCCTGGTTTTGTTCCCTGACACAAAGTATTGTATAATATATGCATCTTAATTATTAAATACATTGTTTTTCCACCGACTTTTTTATAAAATTTTCAATATTTTATTATTGGTTAAAGAAATATGGGACACTTTATCTCTTTTTCTTTCTTTCTAATCACAGTTATTTTATTTGAAGTTTTAACCATTTGATTCCTGTTCTTTAATTATATATATATATATATCAATCATATTATCAGAATTGAATTTATTATAAGAAAATCATAATGACAAAAGTAGTCTATCGAGCAAAAATTAAAGTTTCATTACCACTATCACTAACTTACTTTAATTAGAACTGTAAAGATTAAACACTAAAATTATTAGGTAAAGAAGTTTCTACATATTTTTTCTAAGTCCATATGTTTACTAGATTTAAATAAACTTATAATTTACTATTATTTCCATTTAATTCTAAATGAAAAAGATACGTGCACACCACGTACGTGATATCTGATTAGTGTCTTTAAAAACATAATTAACAAATTTTAAATAATCCAAAAATTAAAGTAAGTAGAAATTGTTTGCTAAAAAATGTAACTAATAAATTATTTGTTACTTAACCTTAGTATTGAGTGCTACATCTACATGAATTAGGTATCACATGCATTTTTCATAATTACCCAAAATTTCCAACAAAACTAGCCAGATTAAAAAACAATTAACAAATTGTAAGTATCTTACAAAATGAACTAACAAATCGTTATTTAATTAACCATAATATACAGAAAAGATCATCTTTTATTTGACCCAATAACATATCTTGTGCATAATAATAGTTCTCTTGAAAATAAGATATGAAGGAGTTGTCCAATTTGCATACGTAACCCTCACCTTAATTCATTTTTGTGTACCCAAAGCTTGACTTCATTGTCGCTTCAAGGGAATAACGCATAAGGTCTGTCGTGTTTCTCATCTTTTCCCATTTGACAGATACAGAACATGACAAGGGACATACTGGAATTTGATTGGTTGGTAAAAAAAAAAAATATTAACTTAATTTCATACAATAATAATTAATATCTATTTAAGACCACAATTTCAAGTAAAAAAAATTAATCTCGTTTATGATTATCCTTTCTCTCAACCTTCAACATTACTTGGTTTTATATTTTATTTTATATTTACAAATAATGCTTAGTTATAAACATATATAAGCAGATTTTGAATGGTGCAAGATTCATTATAGTCCTACGATAATATATAATTGAGTTTTGTATGTATTGTTTATAGTACATCATGCGAAGTAAAGTACAAAACAATATTAAGAAAATCGTAGCCCTTAATTAATAATAATTAGCTTACCTTCTCATAAAATATATATTGTATTTAAACAACTTGCATCCTTGTAAATATAATTAATAATAGTGTATAAAAATTATACTATACACATAAATATAATTAACTAATTCATACCTAATTATATTTTATTATAATTTAAATTATATTTCATTAGATGTAACCTGATTTAAATGCAGCCCCCACGTAATTGTTCCTTCAAAATGTCAAATAAATGAGGTATTGAATAAAGTGGCATGTCCAATCTTACAAACAAGAAAGGGCGTCAAATCTTAAATAAGCATTTAATAATTATAGTAGGGACGGGACCTACAGCGGTAGTTGGCTCTAAATAAATGTTGTAAATAAAATAGCTAATTAATTGTAACAGTAGCAAAAATAAAAGATATTATTATATTAATTAATTAAAGTGATTGTATGTTATTTTGTGTATTTTTTTAATATTTAATTTAGTACTACGGTATAATCAATTACATTTATTATATAGAATTTGCCAATGTGTTAGTCTCGACTATAGTTTTAATCTGATTTAATATCCAAATAGCTATGCACAATTGCGCGCCCATGCACGTTAGTAATATTCGGTATTCCGGTATCTCCTTTTGATATTCGTCTTCTTTTTAGAATAAGGGTAGATGCTTCTTGTTACTTGTAGGAGTGTTAAATTTCGATATGACTTATGACGGTGATTCGCGGACATATCGGGTTTGATTGAATAAGGGTTAACCCGTAAAGTTTATTCTGATTTAAAATTTAAAGTTCCTCTCATGTTTTGATTGAAAAATCCTCATGGAATAACATTTGACAAAGATGATTTTTTATTATTTTCAAACATTAGGCAACTTTAAAATTTAAGGGTGAATTTCAAAAGCGACATAAAATTTAGGTGGCAATGTCATATTTTACACATTAAATAAACATTGCATTCCATAACATACAAAAAACACAATTCCATTTAGAAACCCACACACATCCTTTACCAATACGAAAATAGATTTAGAAAAACAAACAAAAAAACTAATTGTTATTATACAAGATAATAGGGGTGACTGTGAGATCTAAATGCTCATTAATTAATTTAAGAAAAGAAAACCAAAGCTTTCACTTCTTTTAGTTTAGTCCATCAACTTATTAAGTCATTCGTTTGACGCCCAAACTAAACTCATCTGTCCTTGGTCAGTACTTGAACATGTCGGCAGAGGCCAATATGGGCTGGTTCATGGATGCAAAGCTAATCGGGTCGAACCAACCCTCGCCCAAATCGAACACACTCGAATCACCCGACACCAATCTCCCAAACTCGATAATCTCATTCAACGACTGCAGACGCTGCTCGAGCTCCGACGCCTGGACTGTGAGGATGGAATTCTCCGACGATAAAGCCAGGAAATGGTGCGTTACGACGTTCACGTGAGCGGCGATCCGCTGGTTCTCCTCCCGGAGTTCCGAAACTTTGGCACTCAGATCGTCGAGGTGCTTCTGTTTCCGGAGCCGCGATCGCCGCGCAGACTCTCTGTTCGATATCATCCTCTTTCTCTTTCGTTGATCCATGTCGACGTGCAGATCCCCCTCCGATCCAGAGTTCTTCGTCATCGATCCTCCTGAGGAAGACGGTCCACTGAAGGAAGCCATGTTTCTCGTACAACACAAGACCACAGACAGGTGAAAGTAGTGAAACCTCGGATTATTGACTTATTCAGTAATTAGTATATATATATATATATATAGTAGAGAATTTTGGATGGGAGTTTAATTAGGGTTTCAGAATTAAGCGATAATCATGAAACGTAGTAGAGGAAGTAGAGGAAGACGACGGAGAAGGACTGGACTAAGTGGCTTCGGCGAAGAAATGCAGAATTTATCATAAACTCGAAAAATAGGGTTTCATGAAGAGTTGTAGACATGGATCTCAAACATCAGCACGACTAGGTTAAGCATCTAAGTTGAATCTTGGATATCAGAAACAGAATGAGAAAGAGGATCTGGATGAGGGAGAAGGCTAGGGCAAGGAGATGAGTGGAAACTGGAAGAAGTTAACCAGAGAGAGATTGAGAACAAGAGGAAGGAGAGGGGGAGGGTGGAAGGGAGGGGGAGGGTGCGTTTTATAAAAAATGGAGGAGACGATCCGGTGGAGGGAAATTGCCGTTTTACCCTTATGGAGATGAGTGGAAAAGGCGGAGAAAAAAGAAAGAAAGAGAGATGATTTATTTAGAAATGATCGAGTGTGTTCATTTTATTTTAATATAGCTTGTCTTTTCTCTGAGTACACACAAGATTCATTTTGTTAATTCCATTTTCCAACTACAATTCGATCCCTTTTATTTATTTATGTTTGATCAATTTAAATTTAGAACCACCATAAATTTTCATAATATATTGAAATAATATTCTAGTGGCAAAAAAGAAGAAGGGTATCTTTCCTAATTTCATAGTGGCAAAAAAGAAGGATATCTTTCCTAATTTCAGTTAATTATTTGATTTGCTTTTTTAGAGGAATAAAGAAATTTACCAGTATTGGTAAATAAATCAAAGTAAAAGCAGATATTTGGCAAAAGGTGGAAAAAAAAGGCAAATTAAAATAGACACGGGATACACAGGAACTGAAATATGTCACTAATTTGGCACAGAAAAAAATCATTAAAATAAGAATGATGTGATCATCCTTGATCAAACAATTAAGATTAATATAAAATTGTATATTTTTACATACAAGATTAAGACGTACTAAATGTCTTACTATGTTGTATTTGATTAATATGTTATAAGTGAAACATTAAAATGAAAATTGCAAACTCTGATTATTTATTCGCTTTAAAAAAATCCCATCTGATTAAGATAGTTTTACCAATTAGTTGGTAAGAGATTGTAGAATTTATTCTCATTTAATTTGTATTCTCAATAAAAAATTTGGACAGTAATTCCATTGATTTATTATATTTATATAAATAAATAGTTATTATGTAACTTTAAAAATATATAATTTTAGTTGATTAAATCATATATGTCACCACTATTAATTAATTATTCAACTATAAATATATAAGAGTAATATATAATATGTATGCATCCTAATGCTTGTCTTATCTTATTATTTATAATAACTTATTTTTCATATTTGTTAATGGATTAATATATTGTTAATTCCGCCAACTATTTTTGCAAAAAATATATTGGTGTGGTGTTATTTTATAATAATAACGTATAATACAGATAAAGTATGAAAATAGCTTTTTAGAATGTCTTACCAAATGACCATGATTCTCTTACAAGCTAAGGCTTTAACTTTTATGTTTGGGGATGAGAAGAGAAGCTTTTTTGTTCATCAAAAGCACCGCCTTTAGGGTTTGACGGGTCATTGTTCCAACTCCAAGATCTACGTGAGATTATTTTTATTTATTATGTTTGTTTTTGCAGAGAGTGATGCTCTAGGGTTCCAGTGCCTTCTTCAATCAACAACAATAATTATATAAAAAATACTAAACATCCTTGTCATGCATATTCAATGTGTTCAAACTTAAATAATTCATGTATTCATAAATAAATAAATATTTTTACAATAATAATTAGTATATGTACAAATTATGAAAGAAGAATAAATTGGACCAATGAAGTTTCATAATTGTAAATTCTTACAATTCAACAACCTAAATATTCCTTAAAATGCTTTCATATAGTAAATTATTTTTACGTACATATCAGATCTTGAACACATTTTTAAGTATTTTTTGCTGCACGTACGTACGCTGACAAACTGTTTCCTTTTTGACAAAAGCATAAAAAAAATGATAGTTACTTACTGAGGCAGGATGCATGGCTAATTGGCTATAATAAAAATATATATCCTGAGTTAGATTTAGATTATTATGTATATTAGAAAATTAGTTGAAAAACATCATGGGTAATTTAATAGGTTTCTGAAAACTTTTATTTATATTATAATAATTATTAATTTAGATTTTTTTCATAATTAATTTATTAAAATAATCTGTACTATTAATTGCACACCGGAGATGCCGAAATGGGCAAAATGTCTGTCTTGCACAAGCGCTGCAGCCGTCGGATAAAAAGTAGACGTTTCATTGTTTTATTATTTTCCAAAGGCGAGGGGTAAAAAGGACAATTAAAGTAGAATATTCCTTTTTCTCTCCAAAGCTTAGCGTAAACCTTAAAGTGCTGATGTCTGCAGAATCTGTCTGGGTGGTGCACTGTCTGTCAAATCTACTGTCCTAAATCTATCGTTTAATTACAGTGCCACTGTCTTTTTAATCTGTACGGCTAATTGATATTGAACTTGCGCATGATAACCCCTGAAAATTTTAACTGACTACTTTGGTCCCCAAAGTTTTACAGCACTGTGTAGTTGGATCCTTTGGTGTACACTCATAGCCAGAATTAAACGATAGCTATACACGTGATTAATTATCAACAGTCACGAACCCTAATAAGTTTCACGTTCTAAGTTCAATTCCGATAATGAAAAAATAAATACAAAGACATTATATATATTTGGCATTAAACACTCAACTAAGATTGTTTATCAGTTCTGTACGTAGGTTGATATTTACAAAAAAAAAAAGGCAGATAATTTCCTTTCCAATCATTGCCATTTACAAAATAAATCTCGTGTGAAAATTGTGGAGTGTTTGGTCTGGTGACGCGTCCATGCAGATCAAGCGAGAATGTCCGACCGATTTTCGACTCACCAGAATGGGTTCATCTGCAGTAATGGATGAAGTTTGAGATATGAGGGACCTTCTATATCATCGATGTATATGTATGTACGTAACAACTTACCAACTTCTTCTTCTTCTTCTTTTTCTCGACGTAGGCGACGAGCTCTTCTTGTCGAGAAAGTGAATCTTCAAGAGCCTGCAAATGCTTGAGATAGTTAGGACGCTACTCTAAAGAGCTAGGGGAATCGCTTAAAAACATCACCTTTGAGGTGGAATTGAGTTGTTGCTCTAGGGCTTCGATGCGGCCAAGTGCAGTGGATAGCTTCTCCTCCTTGTCATGCACCACGGCGGTTTCCTTCGTTCTGAGAGCAGTCGCCATCTCTTCCAGAGCAGCTACACGCTTTACCATGGCCACGTATTCTTCCTTTGGGATGGAGTTTTCGGGTGGTGGTTGGGGCTTGGAATCGACATGGTTGATATAGTAAGAGGGGTCGGAGTAGATGTTGCCCTCGGTGAGTTTAAGAGGCATGGTGCGGGTGATACGAGCCATGGTCGCGATACCCATAACCACGGCCATAACCCCGCTGAAGAGATGGCCTCCGAGACCGCCATCTCCTCCGGTGCCTTGCATGGGGAAGCATTCTTTTGCCAATGCAAGTTGTTTCAGTGTTGCACTTCTCATCATGGCGGCTTGCATTGATTTCTCAATTTGAATCTGCACAGATAATTACATAATAATACAACCATTAATTACGTACCTACAGATTTGAAATGAACTGATTTCCTGACATAACATAACACAGAAATATCGACTGCTTAATAAGGTTGTTGCAATGCCAATTTTGATCTTTGAAACTTACATCTTCCTTAACTCCAGGAGGCTGATGAGGCATCGTGTTCTCTGCAACTACCGGTGGTGGTGTAACGGCCGCTTCTTTCACAACAACCGGTGCGGGTTTGAGTGTCTCACATTGCTGTACGATCAACAATTCATTAGGACATGCCAATTCATAGCGACTTAACAAGACGATCTTGCCAAGGTAAAGTTTCCAAGACGACCTTAATTACGTACCTTTGGTTCTGCAGGTTGATCAACTGCAGCTGCCTTCTCGTCGATCGCCGATGCAGTTCTTGTGTACTTAGCCTCTCCATTCCGAACCTTCTGCATTCCATAAAGAAAGCTCATTGTCATACGTACTACATCAGTATACCACGTAGGGCTATATAGGGTTTCAACATGGAGTCAAGAAACATTATTCAACAACCGTCATGACGTTTTCATCGTTCCAAGGGCCCTTATCGGAACGCATGCACCCTCCTTTGTCGGCGCAAGTACAGGTACCGCCCATAAAGTCCGGCAGCTGACTGGTCGATATCGAAGCAGACAAGATCACATGAAAGTTTAACATGCATGATGTTTTTTCATTGAAGAAGGAATCCAGACAGGAATATAATGAATAACTTACTCCGCATCAATGATTTCGAGAAGCTTGCTCTGGTACTTGTTGCCGAGAACCTGACAAAAGCAGGACGAAACCATATAAGCTAAGTCATTTTTTTCTTTCTCTACATACTTTTTAAAAGTTCAAAATATGTAAAACTTTAAAATCTTCTTCTTTTGTGCATAAAAAAAAAACATTTTTTCTTTTGTGGCTTCGTCCCTAGATAGATAGATAGATTGTAGATCGGTATATTAGGTAAATGCGACGCAGCATCATTAGATAAATTTTTCTAAATGCATGCAGAATACTAACATGGATCTTGGCAGTTGTTTTCGGGTCAAGAAAAGATTTCACTGTGTTCCACAAAAGCCTGAATCCTGATCCCGCGTTAATGATGAACATTCGGTTCAGTGTCTGCAACAAATCGAGCCATTGTCTTACTGCTCGTAACACGATCGACATGCTTGGAACATGTCGTTTTAGGGTTATAATTGAGGGTCTCAAAGTGAGGAATACCTCGGGATAGTTATCGCCGTCGATCTTTTGAAGGCGTTGAATGAGGTCCCTTGCTGCTTTGTTGAAGTTCTTGAGCCCCTGCAGCATTATTACCCAACTCGTGTAATTAATCCGGAACACAAACTTTCCTAATATGGTAAGCATAGGAAGATTCATCAAAGTGTACTAGGAAAAAAAGTGACATATATACCACTCCTTGAACATCTAAGATAGTGGTGCTCTGGTCAATATGTTTCTTTGCTGCTACGGAACATGCAGGGAACTTCACGACAAAGGTTCTTTCGAACTCACGTACGTGGTACTGGACATACCGGTCCATTGTGGTAACTTGCATGAGCTTGGTCGGGTCGACTTTGCCGAGTAGCTCGATGTAAATGGGTCTTCCATCCATGTCGACCCCGTGGTGGCCTTGTGGATAGTACGTCAGGACTTCGTCGATTTCCTTGAATTCGAAATCCTAAGAGAACAAATCGATATTATCAAGCATGAACACATCAATTATTTGTGTGCAATTGATAGGGCTTCTTATTCGGCATAGCTTGGATTTCATTATTGGTAACAGTTTTGCATTCATCTAATTATTAAGTACTTGTATGATAGTATCTGCGCCAAACTCCTTCCGCCATTGGATCATATCTGACCACATTTGCTTCGTCTTCTCGACATCGAATTTCCGAGCCCGTAGAAATCTGTGTCATCGAAAACCATCCACGTAACCTTTAAACGCGCGCGGCACTGAATTTTCTGTCATTTTCGTTAACAAAAGTAGTCCAAACCTAAGTATCATGTGATGATCGTCGTGTTTGGATGGTAAAAGCTCGTCCAAGATGAGTTGTTGCCTGAAAGCTTCGACCTGCCGCAATTCCTCAGCATCGATATCATCAAGAGACACGACTCGGCTTCGGTTCTGTCGGCTTTTTGACAGAGAGTTCCGGAACTTTATCGAGGCGCTGCTTCCTTTCTTCCGGAAAGATGCAGCCTTGGTCTCTGAATTTTCCACTTCCATGGTTCAGATTATGGAGAGATAGAGCAGATTCTGCAATGGCGCTAAAGCAAATGAAAGAAAAGGGGATGAATGGAAGAGTGATTCTATGTATTAATTGTTGTTGCCGGCCAATCTCCTTATTGACCGCATTCTTCTCTTTTTCACCATTTCTAGGAAGAGGAGAGAGAGAGAGATGGCCGGAGAATTCTCTGGTTTCTTGACAGAAACAGTACTAGCGCCACACCGAAGAATATTCTGTGCCATTGTTTTAATTTTCTTAAGTCAATATTATTATGAAATAAACTATAACCAAAAATTTAAATTTATGTGAATATATTTAGTTAATAATTTTTTTTTTGAGTGCATTTGATCATCAAACAAAACCCAGTTGCTTTATTTATATTTTAATAGAAAAATAAATTCATAATAAGCAACCTTTGTCTATGTTTCCACTCTCATTTCCTTTTTCTAGTGAAGTTGTACTAGCTTGAGCTTCAAGGCACTGCTTCTTCTTTGCTACTAAAAATTCAACCAGTCCCTGGAGTGTAGGATCAGGATCATCGCCTTTCAGCAACTGCTCCCCGATCTCAGCTGGAGTCACCATTGCCGTTTCGAGTAGGTCTTCAATCTTAGGGAATAAAGGATGTGAAGCGATTTCGAGGTAGTTTGAGGCCAAAGTGTGGAAACCGCATGGAGTGCAGTAAGACAGGTGAATGTGCAGATCCATTCTTCCAGGCCTCAGCAAGGCAGGATCGAGCTTCTCCTTGTGGTTCGTCGTGAACACAATGATCCTCGCATCCCCGCAGCTCGACCATAGTCCGTCTATGAAATTAAGCAGTCCCGACAACGTGACCTAACTAGACATTAAGAGAATGAATATATAAGAAAGAGAGATTGAAAAAAAAATAAAATAAATAAAAACTACTTTTCAATTTTGGTACCTGGCTTGATCTTAAGGCACCACGTCTAGGCGGTCCGGAAGAAGACTGCACCGTCGCCTCGACATCCTGTTTCAAATCGAGGCTGCAATCTATATCCTCGACAACTAGTATTGAGTAGTTCTCTGTTGCTAGCAACAACCTCCGTAGGTCCGCATCCTGATAGATGCTTGAGATTTCCAAGTCATAGATGTTGAAGTTAAGGTAGTTAGCCATTGCAGCTACTAGGCTGGATTTTCCCGTCCCTGGAGGTCCGTACAATAGGTACCCTCTCTTCCAAGCCTTCCCGACCCTGGAATAGTACTCCTTCCTCTTTAGAAACCGATCGAGATCTTCCTTTATAGACCTCTTAAGGTCCGAGTCCATGGCTAGGGTTTCGAAGGTGGCAGGGTGGCGTAGGTTTATGGAATTCCATGCGGTCTTACCCGTTGGGTATCCGCGGTATGTTTCCTGACCTAGAGTATACAGTTGTAGGGTTTTCCTTGATTCCTGAACGACGAAACCTTCTTTCAAAATGAAAGGGAAGTAAGATTTGAGGACAAGATCCTTGTGTTTTCCGTGGAACTTGAGTTGGAAATGTCGGAGTTCCGACAAATTCGGGTCTTGTCCGGTGTTGTGCTTGATCTGGACTTCTCGTGTCACCTGTTAGAATAGAATTCAGATGAATTAAGGTAGGTAGATCATTATTCTATGTGTGTTATTTTTCTAGATTACCTGCCGCCACCTGAATCGTACTCCTTCGAAGACATCCTCGATTTCTTGGTTCCGTCCCATCGTAATGCTCATCTTCGTCTCGTTCACCGGCAAGGTTACTCGATACAAGTCGGTGTTGGGAGATATCTTCTTCCCCAAGTAAAGCTCAGCGGCCTTGTAGATTTGGTTGCCGGCGAGGCCGTCATGCTCCTCAATAATTATGATGACTTCAGAAGAGAACGATTTGAAGATGCTGCGGATACTGTGGAGAAGGTAGTATTGCAGATCCCGTGGTAATAGATCGTTGGCTATGGATCGGACAACCATTGCTGAAGCGGCGACAGAAGCCGCGGTGGAGACGACCGTTTTAGCAGAAGGCATGTCCATGTTGGAGAACATTGTGTTGATAGCTAGCTTGACGACTCTTTAATCTCAAGTACTTCATGTAAGTAGAAATCCTCTTCTTATACTATAGAAAATGTTAAAATTCGTATAAACTATCTATCATTGCATGAATTTAAATGATTTTTCGGTGATTTATAGGCAAAAATAGTTTACTTCGTCAATGTCGCCATGCCGACAATATTATTTGCCCGATACGTTTGTATTCATATGTTTTGTAGTAGGCAAATTCATTCAGACGTGACAAATGCAATAGACAATGGTGGGAAACATTAGCAAATACCCAATTAGCAGAGAGAGAACATTAAAGTTAATGTTTAATTTAATGAATTAAATTACTTTAAAAAAATATATGTTTGTCAAGAAATAATAATATATTAAAAAACTATTGAAAGAATGGGAAAAAGAAGAGTGTGGCTGCTGGGATTCGAGCCCAGGTCTCCACGGCCACAACGTGGAATTCTTACCACTAAACTACAGCCACTTTGTTGTAATTACAATATATATCACAAATAGAAATAGATAAAAGTGAGTTGGGGTGAAATCTTTCCAAGCTTCTCCACTTGTACTGTTGAGCTGAATTTGCTCCGACTTGCTCAAATCTCAATCCCGCAACTCCCTCACTCTATGCATGGTGATGGAACCCGCGATCGACGCTCTCAAAGGCTTCGCGAATCACACGCAGGACCTACTTTCCGGTCTCGTTCACCGCGACGTCGCCTCTTATCGCCGGAATCCGGTACGTTTTCCTCTGCTGGCAACCAACACATAATTTTACTCACTAAACTCTGCGGATTGTGTGATTAGTAGTTTGACTGAAGTTTCTTTAATTTGATGCGTTTTCAACTCATGGATGTGGTCGGTGCCCCGAAGCGCCGTTGGATAAGTTGCTACGCTCATGTTTGAATCCTGAATGTCAGAATGCTTCCCAAATAGCATTGTTAGTCCTAAGATTTGTTTGACAAATGGCATAGAGTTTCAGCGGTGTGCGATCTTTGTCATTTCCCCTGCATATGAAGATGAAATTGTTCTCTGGTACCTATGTTAATGTCCGCTGGTAACCAGTGTCTAAGGCAATCGATTCACTTCAGCAAATGAAGGATCAATGGATTTACACTGTCTTCAAAATGTTGTGCTTGGGAAATTAGCACTATCTTCTGTGATAATTTTTTGAAATTGAACATTTTTTAAAATTATTGTTAAGCAATTTGCAATGAAAATGAAAAGTGATTTCCATCCAATGATTTCAGATTGAAATATTAAAGCGGCTACAGAGGGAATCGTTTTCAGACATCATGAAACTAAGGGATAGGCAAGACAAGGTTGAACGAACTCTTTCGTTCTACAACAATTTTAATAAGAGTCCTCCTGAAGAAGGTAGCACGCATGTAAGGGGAGACGTCAATGTTTTGGGAGGTGTAATGAAGTTGGACGAAGTTGACGATCAGAGCCATGACTCTCTAAGAAGGGCAGGTATTAGAACAGGAATCGATGCAAGGTTCTCTTTTCAAACTAATCTACGCAAGAAAGATTTGCTAGTCGCAGAATTAATTGCCTCCCAAAATGCTGAGGAAAGTTTGAGTAGTCCTTTAGAGTGCCCACCACTTTCACTAGCCAAAGTGTACTACAAGGCAGATATTTCTGAAACGTTCTCAGCCATTGCAATCCCGATTGGAGCTCAATGCAGAGATGTTGGAATTGGTACAAGTTCTTTCTATCAGGTGGAGACTTTAATTTATGTTATGGACAACATATTTTTGGCATTAAGGAACTATAATATGATCTGCTTCAGTTTCTGTACTCGAGTTGTTTAGATGAGCATAAGGATTCAAGGGGTTGCCAATAAAGATTTAACTTCAATGGATCAATCAAACTCCCTCTTACTTGCATATATGATTTTCCTGATAATATGAGAATATAGTTTTTTCTTCTGTCATTTAGTGTATCTATGATTCTTTGACATAGATCAGCGTTATGCATCGAGTATTTTAGGGAATTAAAAACCTGGAAATAATCATTATGCCTTAGTTTATCTGAGCAAAAAGATGTGTTTGGCTTCCTTTCTTCTCGTGTAACGGCTTGAAGTTATATATCATAGATTCATAACAAGAAATTAAACCTTTTGAGGTCATTGTATTTACAGTTTTAGCCTAAGCAAAATCTATTACACAGTAGTTTGTCTATGTAAACAATGAATCCTATTAGATGAATGTTTTGCTTGCTAATATCTTCCCTGAAATTATACTGCTGCAAACTAAAATACAGTAGTTAATGTGAGCTGTTTGAATGAAGATATTTCTGTTTGGCAGGGAAGGGGTCTGACGGATCATTCATCTTCTGGACCTCCAATTGGAAACCAACAACACGGGTCTGGTATCGGTATAACAATGAAGAAATCCAACATTGTTGCTTCACTCGGTCATTTTGTTTCTGGACTGGGAATGCGGATTGAAGGTCATGAAATCGGGCATTTATTGAGTACTTTTGGTCAAGTGATCTGTCAACTCCCAAGAGGAATCAAGCTCACCATGATGGGTCTTCACCAAAAGCAGGCATTCTCTAACCAAGCCATAAGCCTCGGCCCCCTTACAATTCCTATAAGCCTTCCCAAACGACGTAGAGATTCTGACGTGTCTGAAGAACCCTCTAGTCTGATAACACTTGCCCCAAGCCCAAGCCCACGGTGCCTCCCTGATGAATCCACAGGTCCAGCAGGGTGTATTGCTCTGTCTTTGGAATCAGAACTTGATGAGAACACTAAATTTGGTGGTTGGATCGAGATGAAAACATCGGATACAAACACCAAGTCTCTGCTGTGGGGTTGCACTGTCTCTGATGACTCTGAAGATGATTTGGGATGGGGTCTGAGTCTTAGTGGAAGTTCTGAAGGCTTTAGTGGCAGAGATCGGTTCCAAATCGAGCCTTATCTGAAGTTCAAGTTAGGCAATAAGTTTACTGTGAAGCCAGGTCTTGTACATGTGATAGATGGGGATGCAAGATTTACAGCGTTCTTAGTTCGCTCTTACTGGTCCTGGTAATTCCTCTGGAAAGTCATCTCCCACTCCTTGATCTCTCTTGAGAAAGATTATTTGGGAGGACATTCTTTTTGCAAGCAAGAAACAGCCTTAAAAGGATCTGCCAGAGAGCTTGATAGTAGAGTTGTTGAGGCCGGTCGATTTTCAAAAGGCAACATGGGAAAGAGTTTCTTTTTTAATTTCATAGATTTAAAATTTGGTGCTTTCAAGATGAAGTAGCACTGGAGAGGGCCGTCATTGTTGATATTGATGGACTGCAAAACAAGTTTTCACTCAAAGGTACTTATCGATTTCCTAGATACAGAGATTATTAATAGAGTTGGTTATTCATCTTGTTTTTATGAAAGCATGGTTGTGATGGGGTGCAAAGAAAGACAAGGAAGAAAGGTAAGCAATAGAAGACAACAACATTGTGGGTATGCATTATTGTGTGGAGCATTTAGGGCAAAGAAACAGAAATAGTAGTTGGAGTTTGTTGTTGTTGTTGAGCTTTCTACTTTTTTATTGGGGTTACCCTTGTGTGCCTATGCCTCCTCAACGTGCCATCACACTGCATGGTTGATTGTACGTGGAATTGGAATCATATTATTGGATGATCGATCTACTCTACTGGTAAGTATACTTTCCTCTGGAATCCATTCTATCTAATTTTAAAATGTAGATAGTCCTTTCCTCATCGGTGAATCATTATTATGGAGTTGGGAGACTCTTCTCTCAGTTGCTTCATTTCATTAGAGAGAGGATGATCTCTATATGTTGGTTGAGTCTTCCTAATTGTCCCTTTTCCTCCCTTTTATTGAATATCTTAAAGTTGAATATTTTGATTCAATTGAGTTAAATACAAGTTCAGATCATAATTGGTAATTACGTTAGGAAAACGTATGATATCAAATCATGTTATACTTTTGACACTGTTAAAGTAAATGCTAAAATGATTTGACGGTAGTGGCAAAATTAGGACGACTATTTTCTATTTTACACAATATTTCTAAACAACTCTTACATGATTAAGTATATTTATATGATATTTCAATTTATTTTTGAACTTATTTTTTAATAACTTATTAATTTTAAAACTTGATTATGAAATTAAATTATAGAATTTGTGAATTTTATATTGAATTATTTCTTTCATGTCATTTCTTGTGACACGGTTTGTTTCGTGTATATATAATATTTTTATTTGTTCAAAAAGATAATTATGTTTTTAACACGTGTTCCGCGTGTGATCTGGTTAATACACTATCGATGATATACATTTAAATTTTATCTGTATCTGTTTGCGTACAACATCTATTTATAAAATATAAAATTAAACAATACAGACGAATTGTCACCTAGGCAAAATGGTAACAGCCGTTGATTCGCAGTTACTCTGTTCTGTTTGACAAGGAAGTGGAGAGTATCTCAGGGATTTGTCGTCCAAGTCCCCACCAATGTCCTTATCGTTTGGAAAAATCTTCTTGTCCTGACATCGTCCGAGGGGGTCCTACCTCGCGACCACACTGTTGACTCTATAGTTTAATGTAATCATTTACGGTCCATATTCATTCAAATCATAAACACCATCTCGGAATGATGATGATTCAGAATAATTTAATATGAATAGGTAACTTAAAATATTTTTTGATATATTTAGTTTGAGTTCTACTATGGTATACATTTATATATATATTGTAGAATTTCGAGATGATTTGTTGGATTGATATGAATTCATGATGACACTTTTAGTAGGCTTGGCCAAATAAACCGGTTCGGGCGAACTGGTCTGGTCTGGTCTGGAACTGGTTTGGTTCGAACCGGTTCGGCCGAACTAGTTCCAAAACCAGACCAGTGTTTTTTGCCTTCAAATAGAACAGTTCAAAATAGTACCAAAAATCCAGTTCGAACCGGTTCGACTCGACTCGTTTTTGATACTGGTTTATACTTAAATTTCAATCAAACCACTTTAAACCTATATAATGTTAGAACCGGTTTGAAGCAAAATTAAATAAACCGGTCTGAAATTAAACCAAACCTAGATATGTTTTCAATAAACCAAACCTAGAGATATATTGGACTCTCGTATGTTGATGTTGGACAAGATTATAGTCGGTTGTGGAACAGATTTTCAATCGGTTCAATGTGTTTTTCAGTCGGTTCAATGTATTTTTCAGTCGGTTCAGTGTTTTTTCAGCCGGTTCAGTGTTTTTCAGTTGGTTCAGTATTTTTTAAGACGGTTCAGTGTGTTGGACAGAATTTTCATCCGGTTTAGGTTCGATTTGAACCGGAATATTTCCGAACCAAAATTGATATTAAAAAAAACAGACCAGAACAGTTCGAACCGGTTCTGAATCGGTTCGATCCAGACCAGTTCTTTTTTCCTTAAACCAGACCAGTTTTTTTAGAAACAGAAAAATGTACTGGTTTTTTTCAAACCAGACCAGTTCAGTTCAGAACCGGTTCGGGGTCGAACCGGTTCATGAACAAGCCTAACTTTTAGATTGAATCTATTTGGTGGTTCACCCAAAATTTTAATCGGATAAAATCAGAATTTGAGCTTGAGTATGTGTTTGTTTGTTGTGTGTCTTCGAACCAGAACTTATGACCAATTTATAGAGTGTCTCGCCCCTTTTGGACGAAACTTGGCACCAAAGATGTAGCACCACGACAGATTAAACTTAGCGTCAAAGATACTTGCACCACTTCGGATCAAATCTTGACGCCAAAGAAAGTAGGAGTCCAAAATCGAAATTTTCTTTAAGGTAAAAAATAAGTGATTAATTCCAAAAAAAATAATTTATATTGAATTTTTAGAATAGTAACCCCTTGAGCCCTAATTTAGGGATTTCGTCCCTAATAACCGATGAGATTATGATATCATGAATCATAATAAACTCAAGTAAGTGTGCACACTGCACACTTATGACTTATTTGATGAAATATTATGATCATATTGGTCAATCTAGTCAATCCAATAGAATAAATGTAAGTTGTCCATTATATATACATGCATTTACTCATGCATATAATGAATAGAGATGGAGTCAACTAAGCGTTGATGGATTCAATCCTCAAGCATAGAGGAGAGGAGGACAACCATGTTGGGTATTGATAGTGATAGTCCAATAAGGAAAATGCTCCAGCGACCCAATAACCATGAAGGGGGTGAAACCCAGGTTATTCGAACCGACCCCGCCCATACTAAAGTCGATATGCCCCTCGATAGAGTGACCCAGTGTCGAGCCCAAGCTAAAGTGGACGTCAAGGGCTCCATCGCTGGTCGCCATTAATCACCAAGTCGCGGACTCCTACTGCTCGCCATAGGAGTGCTCCCCCAGAGAGAGCTCTACCTATCTTCTCTGGTCCCACCAACCGTTCCTAAAGATATGGCCACGACATCCCGCATATCTCGGGCACATATTCTCTAAAGATTACATATGGTAACTGTAATATTACGCCATAACCGTAATATATGTTATCCTAATTTTCACCAACACAATATTCATTAAGATAAGCTGTTGCCTTTTACGATTTGGTCTTCTTACTCTATAAATACATTTGTTTTACATACATTCATTTTACGCAGGGACACCCCCTCTGTTGCGATCCCCTTCCTGCAGAGTGCAGGTTCACCGGAAATATTATTGTATCCATTATTTATTTTTTTGGCCAGTAGTATCCATTAATTAATGGTGATGGATAGTTGATATCATGTTTTTACCATTCTTTTTCCTCGTCAAATTCAATGACTCATCTGTGTATACTGTATAAGCAAACTTATCATGGAATATTTATTTTATGAGACTAAGTAGTGTCTGACAGCAACATAAACACAAAATATATATATATACTCATAATAAATAACATTTTGACAAGGTTCGTGAAAAATGCTTCAAATTTAAATTTAAAATTCATTTACAGATGATCCTAGTTTGAATATATTAAATTTATAAATAGATCAAATAAATGAAAATACATTCCATTCTAAGCTTCCTCTTTCTGCATTTCGACTTTAATACATAATATTTGAAATCACTCTCATTATTATTATTATTTATTTGATTTTTTCGGATTTATTTATTTTAATATTAGAAAATTAAATTACTACAACTGTTGATGGGTGAAGTCGACAGCTGTTTGGCTCCAAGTGGCTTCGCCATGCATATAGAGGAGAGGTGGAGGTGCCTGGAAACTTGGACACTGGAACGAAAACCACTGTCATTACCAGTGCTCATCCTTCTCTGCATCTTCATCTTCATCTTCTTCCTCGAGATAGAGATAGAGAGAGAAAACTCTCTAATCTGGTATTCAACTACTTTCCTATATTATTTACCAAAGAATAAACAATAACTACTTCCTATATATACGCAACTTGAATTGACAATTTAGCATCTCTCGTGAAGGCCGCACCGGCAAGAACTGCAATCACGAGTTTCACTTGCTTCAAGCTCGCATTTCGACTTATCTTCATCAACGATCTCACCTCTGGTTAGCTATTGCGATCTCTCCTTCATTTGTATAATTTACTTCGTCAACCGTCGGATTCGGGCCCATTCTGTTTAACGCGATCGTTAGTGCGAATGTGGAGCAGTGGCTCCGGTGATCTGGGCATTGATTTCCTCGTACATCCCTAGATTGTGCGACGATTCTTTAAAAAGTTTACCGTTTTAGCTTCGATTCATTAATTAATATACAGTAGAGTACAGGCACGAGTTGGATGATTGTACCCTTAACGTTTGGTTTGGTGTAAATTTAACCCTAAACAATATATGTATTTTCATTTTAGCCCTTTAAATTCTCACAGTTGCCCTTCAATTTATTTTTTCTGCAACTATTTACCCCCCACCGACCTATTTCTAGCTTCGTCCCGGTAGAGTGTGCCGTGAACTGCAACTTTAAGTCGTTCACACTTCTGACACCCATTTCCAGACATTACGCTTATTGAATGCGTTATTTCTTCACATGGTTGTTTCTCGAAGAATTTCTTAACTGATTCGTGTTCCTCTGGATTTTCAGAGATTCGACGACCACCACCTGCAATACAAGCATGTATTCTTGCTTTGCTGCCTCGAGCGCCAATGCGATTCTGTCAACGTCGACCAAAAATGGTCGGAATATCGGATTCTTTGGAGAAGGAACTCGAGGAAGCCTCAGTCCGAGTGCTTGGAAAGATCAAGTGTCAATAACTCTAAAAGCAAATTCAGGGAAAGTAAAAAAGGTTCTCCCTGGAGCTACTGTCGCTGTTTTTACCTCAAATAACTCTCCGGAGACTCTGGTAAGCTACTGATCGTATTCATGCGAAATCTCGATGTTTTGCATAGGATTCGATTTCTTTGTTGGATTATTTTCTGAATTTTGGCAGTGTAATCAGTTAGTTATAGCTTCGACTGCACCACTTTGATTTGCACACCTTATTTTTTATGTAAATTTTGATACGAACAAGTAATGTTCAATCTGGAATTATTCATTCATTATTTTGCTCATTTATCATATTAGCATAAATGACGATGTTCTGTATGTCGATCTCGATTGTTTCAACCGAGTTTGGCGTTAGATTTGATCAAACTGACTTGAATTTATTGTATTCTACTTGTGAGATGGAGTCTGTCAATCTCCCAATGTTCTATAGACAGAGAACAGACCCGAAAAATGTGGCATCTATCATACTGGGAGGAGGCCCTGGGACTCAACTGTTCCCCCTTACAAAAAGAGCAGCCACTCCTGCAGTAAGATTTTTAATAATTTTTTAATTTAGTTGATACTCTATGATCTTATGCAGATTTTCGTTTCCCTAATCATTTTTGTTGTTGGATTATTAGGTTCCAGTCGGTGGATGCTATAGGCTTATTGACATTCCGATGAGCAATTGCATCAACAGTGGCATCAACAAAATTTTCGTGCTGACCCAGTTTAATTCTGCTTCTCTCAATCGCCATCTTGCACGAACTTACTTTGGCAATGACATTAATTTTGGAGATGGGTTTGTAGAGGTATGAGTTTTGAGCAGAGATCACTTCCTTATTGTCCCTATAATTTTCTTTATAGAAACTATTTCGATATATAATCGTAGATATCCCGATCTGTCAGTTCCTGGATTGATGATATAGTGATCAAAAGGTGTTCATCAACTGAATTACAGGTTCTAGCAGCTACACAGACGTCGGGTGAAACAGGAAAGCAGTGGTTCCAAGGAACTGCTGATGCTGTCAGGCAATTTATATGGATGTTCAAAGTATATACTCAAAGAACTCCCACTCTATTACCTTTCATGCAGTAACTTTATGGAATTTCAAAATTCATCATTTACAGGATGCGAAGAACAGCAACATCGAGAATTTACTTATTTTGGCAGGGGACCATCTCTACCGAATGGACTATATGGACTTTGTTCAGGTTAATACATTGCAAACAATAGGACCAGTTGATTTCTTGTTCCATTACAACGGGATAATTACTCATTTCACGCTTCTTTTATACAGAACCATATAGATCGAAATGCTGAAATATCTGTGGCGTGTGCACCAGTTGGAGAGAGGTATGTTTTTTATGTTAAATTTTTAGTTTTCTGGGATACATTTTATGTTGTCTGCTTCATTGCTGGATCTATAGTAACGCACATAAATATCAAATCTTTAATCCCTACAGAATTTGAATGTCTTTTCAGCCGTGCTTCCGACTTTGGTTTGGTGAAGATTGATAGCACAGGGCAGATCATACAGTTCTCTGAGAAGCCAAAGGGTTCTGATCTCAAGGATATGGTGAGCAAAGCATTAGTTGTATCTTAATCTAAATGTTATAACATCTCAATAGGAATTTGGTTGATTCAAATTGATTCTTCTTCGTGATGATAATTCTGATTTGGGTTTTCGTGAATAATCAGCGAGTAGATACAACCACCTTAGGAATGTCTCCAGAAGATGCAGCGAAATCACCATATGTTGCTTCAATGGGTATCTACATCTTTAAAACAAATACTCTCTTAAGACTACTGGAAGAAACGTATCGCACAGCTAATGACTTTGGATCCGAGATCATCCCTGCTGCTGTTATGGAACGTAATGTCCAAGCATATATATTCCATGATTATTGGGAGGATATCGGTACCATAAAATCCTTCTACGATGCTAACTTGGCTCTTACAGAAGAGGTGAGTTCTTGAAATTATTCATATCTTTTATTTTATTTTGATGACTTTTTTAAAAGAATCAGTTCTTGATCTCTCTTGCAGACGCCAAAGTTCCAATTTTATGACCCCAAAACCCCTTTCTTCACCTCTCCGAGTTTTTTACCGCCGACCAAGATGGACAAATGCAAAGTACCAAACTCTCTCCAATACTACTACTGTCTTCTGCTTTGTTTAAAGAAATCTTGCTTCCCAAGTCTCGTTTTCTTCTTTTCACAGATCAAGGATGCGATTATCTCTCACGGTTGCTTCTTGCAAGAGTGTTATGTTGAGCACTCGATCATTGGTGAACGCTCGCGATTAGACATTGGTGTTGATCTGAAGGTAAATCTAGAACTGGGTTTATGATCTATTGTGGTACACTTCAATTGTTGAAGATGGCTATTGAATCCTACTCCGTTTCCCTCTGTTCTTGGCAGGACACTATCATGATGGGCTCAGACTATTATCAAACTGAATCCGAGATTGCTTCTCTGCTTGCAGAAGGTAAGATCCCAATGGGGATCGGAAAGAACACAAAGATCAGGTACAAAACCAACAAAATCCCATTAATTTCACTACAGGATACACAATGATATGCACTAAATCTGTTTTGGTTTTGAAGGAACTGCATAATCGATAAGAACGCTAAGATTGGGCAGAATGTAGTCATCGCCAATAAAGATGTAAGTAAAAAGGAAACTTTTCCCCCTTTTCTGTAATGTTATTAACATTCTATTCTTGAGTATATAGGGTGTGGAAGAAGCAGACCGACCAGAGCTTGGGTTCTACATTCGATCAGGAATCACTGTGGTAGCAGAGAAGGCAACAATCGAAGACGATACAGTTATATAAAGTGATTTGATGAACAAGATTGGATCCTTGTGTTTTTCCAGAAGTCTGATGATTTGGATTTCTTCGATTTTGCACCTGATGATTCAGCTGTATACGTGTTGGGTACCTTATGAGATGTCGATCGCTATGACATCGAAATTCCTGGGTTCGTAAACGTATGAATAAAGATAAATTGTATTATAGATTGTTATAGATGAGTTGCTTTTGAATAATCAGAATGGTTGTCTCTTCATTCTGTCCTGCTCCTTTTGTGCTTGTAAATGAGATTGATTTGCAAAACACAACGTTGATGACAAGCTTCACTGATTATGATATTAAATGAACAATTTCTTAAAGGAATGCAGATAATATCTCTCTCTATATATGGATTCATTTTCTCTGGAAAATCCAATGTTTTATTACTTTAAAATGTAGAAACAAAGGGAGGAGAATAAACAGCTCTAAGTTCTGTTAGAATAACTAATAAAGCAGAACAGTAACGCTTTCTGGTATGAAACTGCAAACGTTTCCTTAACTTCCGTCCACGTAATAAATAAGAAGGAATACGTGGTTCTGTTAGCAATGTTCAACATTTGCATGATGAGTTTCTCTCCCAATGAAGGACAAAAAATAGCAAATGTAGTGAACATTCTACCTCTTAAAAACGTTTTTTAAGAGAGACAATTAATATATTAGCCACAAATTTATTTACCAAAGCCCCATTGTAAATATTTTATATATGAAAATAAATAGGAGTAAAACGAACTTTCTAGACTATACCGACCTAGCTAGTAATTAAATATCTTCCTAGCCTTGCCTTGATAGATTCCAATTTCCAACCTTAATCCGATGCTTTGGAATCGGGATATATATATAATAGCAAGGCATATATTATTCGATACATCACAAAGATATTATATATAGATTCCTAAATATAACTTAATTATTCAGTCATATAGTATTATTCACTACTGAATGAATTGACTTCCAGATTTTAACTAAAAAAAACAATAATTAACAATCTACCTCAATATATATATATATATAGCATTCAAGTATAGCAAATAATTAAATTTTGTGTGTGAAAGAAAAAGGAAAAAATGAGGAAGGGATAGAGCATTTTATCCCTTTTTTAGGACCGATTCCTACGAAAGCAATATTGGACAGGTTGTTGTCAAGATAATGAGTAATCATCATTGGGGCAACACTATATTAGGATATGGCCGGACTACAATGACATGGACACAACCAATTCCAACAATACATACTCATCACCTACATTGGTTGATTGGCTATATATATATATATTATAGTTTGGATGTATGTATGTGTTTAACTATATAATATGTGATTTAGTATACATATATATATATATATTTTGGCCAACATATACATATATATATTGAATGAGTTATTTATAGCGTCATTACTTTTATATCGTCCATTATTATTTTATATCAAAATATGATTCGTCTTAACTATATATTAATACTTGGTATATATTCATAGGAGGAAACCTTCATTTTATATTTCAATTTTCGAGATTATTAAGTTCCTTAAAGCTTAATGGAGTGATGGTTTGTCTTGTATATATTCATCCACTTTGTTCTTCAATTGATGGCCTTTTCTTTTGTGTCGATGCTTGGAACTACTTGCAAAGAATAGCCTACTCTAGCCTACCTAGGTTGGGGAAGCTCTAGGGCAACTTGGAGGCGCATAGAATAGAATAGAATATATACTCACTTTCAAAACATCGCACTCCAATTCATACCTTTCTCATAATCACTATATATATTTATATAGAGATAATATGAATTTGTCTATATGGTATAAACTTTGTGACTTAACTCATTAACTAAATAAGTTGTAGTGAGATTTACACAACCCTAACTCGTTTTACTAGATTTACACAACCCTAACTCGTTTTACTAAGTGTAGAGTGAAGTTAAAAGGCCTAGCTAGTATATTTTTTGAACATACTGTGTGTTGTACATCTATCATGTGGTTCCTAAGGAGACAAATCGCAGAAAATAAAACTCCCACATATATATATATACAATTTCTTTTATTTTCCAACTGTACGTCTGCTTTATCCTCATCTCCTGCCTGCCTGCCTTATAAAAGGACTCAAAATAACCACCACTTCCACCATATCCCTAACCCTAGCTACTTACCTAGCTAGCTATTCTCTAGTCTCTGCACCTGTGCAATCCCATTAATGGCGTCTACCTCCATGTCTCGATCGACGACAGGTTCTGTGTCGTCATGGACAGTGAAGCAGGACAAGTCGTTTGAGAAAGCGCTTGCAGTGTTTGACAAGGACACACCCGACAGGTGGCAGAACGTGGCAAAGGCGGTCGGGGGGAAAACCGCCGAGGAGGTAAGGCGGCACTACCAGGTCCTCGTCGACGACGTCAAGTACATTGAATCGGGACACGTCCCATTCCCAAATTATAGGACCACGGGAGGATGAGGAGGAGAAAAAAGGTTTGATCGATACTCAGCTCTAGTCTATATCTCTACTATTGCTAGAGCCACACACGATTCAACCAATATAATGAATGTATAGAGAGTGTTTTTTGTTGTGATTGTGACCGCACGTGTGTGTATATATCTACATGCATGCATGCATGCAATGCATATATAAATAAATAATCATTACATATATGATATATGAGCCCTTCTCATATTGTACTTTTCACGTGACTTTAGAAATCTCACTCATTTTCGATAGAACTATATATATACATTATTCGTATAGTGGATACTGTATATAGTCTCTCTTTCTCCATTTATATACGTCATCGTTTTTCGATCTGGTAATTCATTTGTTATATATATATATGCAGGATGAAGAATGTGAAGCTCCATTGAGTTGAAGCAGATCAAGTATATCGATCGACTGCATGCTGAATAGATCAAATAAAGAAGCAGCAATGATTCCAATAAAGCTGGTTTTTATATCATATTAGGATATATACAACAAAAATTGTTGCAACTTATATATACATATAATGATGCATGTGTTTTAATTCCATATATATGCGTCTATATATGTACGTACGCAATATAATTAACTAGTACGTCGTCTTTCTATTATTTGGGGTGTATTTTCATTTCAGCTACTACTTACTACTTAGGAGTTAGGGGTGGAAAAACCAAGTGTTTGTTCTAATTATATTCTCAAGTTACTAATTATAAGGTGTTTTATATATATTTACCCCACATATACAATCATTAAAATATGTTTGTAAGCAAGTCGAATTCATTCACTTATAAATTTATAAAAAAAATACTTCTATTGTGATATACGGTCGTCTAACTTGAGGATTACAATTGGCAGTATGTTGTTAAAAAAATAAAATAATTAAACTAATAAAATATATACTCATATAAAATTTAAATAGCAATTTGGTATTCTCATAATTTTCAGTTTTTCTATGTGAAATAATAATATAGCAATTTTGTGCTAGAAGATATAATTTTGTTTCAAATCTCAAAACTACCAATTTCGCCACATATTTATTTAATCAAGTAGAAATATATTTGTTTAGATTAGATTTAGTGATTTTCTAGTGGAAAGAATTCAAACAAACCGGTCAAATTCCGTCGGACCGGAAAGTTTAGCCGGTAGCGTGGTTCGATAGGAATTTGGAACCGCCAAGTCCTCACTAAACACAGCGTAGAACAATCGGAAACTGACATTCTGCCAGTTCAGAGGCAATAGTGAAGAACTAGCGCGAAGTCACCTACCTCTGTTTCTCAGCAATCAGCGAGGCCGTTGTCCTCGCCGGGACGACGCCGTTGGACAACCTTGTCGATACCTTTGTAACCGTAAGTTGATCCTCCCTTTACTCATGTCGACTTCACCTTCTCTGGCTTAGCCGCTTAGGTCTATGCTGCTCGTGCAAATTGCAATCCACTGGGATTGCTATTTGATGTAATATGGATTTTGTACTAGTATGGGAGCTTCCATTGTTTTATTCGTGAATAATTGATTCAATTGAACCGTAATAAGGTTGGTGTTGGACCAGATATATCACCGGAAATTGAAATTTTGCCTTTTGTGATTGGAATAGTTATCTCGTTTAAACAAGGACTAGATTTCAGGATTCATTTTGATAATTATATTCTTAACTGGTATTCTTATTAAGATATAAGGTTTGCCTTTTGACTTGGTTTTGGCAATTTCAGTTGCTAATGTGATCAGTTGTTATAGGAAAGGTAGTTGATTGGATGGCTGCTAATTCAATGTCTGTTGCCCCTTCAAAGTTATATACAGGTTCTAAACATATTCTGGTCTTGTACTTTATTATTGATCCCTGAATGATTTTCTTCTTAACTTGTGTGAATGCTCGTATTGACAGATGATGTTAGCCTTCTTGTGGTATTGCTGGACACAAATCCATTCTTTTGGAGCAATTCTCCACTCCCATTCTCCAAGTTCATCTCTCATGTAATCCTTTGCTATATCACTTCCAGCACCCTAACCGTCTCTTCTTACTGTCTACTTAATTATTTACGTTAAAATGTTTGTATTGAAGTATCTGAGATTGCTTGAGCTTGCAGGTGCTTTCTTTCCTCAACTCTGTTTTTCTGCTTAATCAAATTAATCAAGTCGTGGTCATTGCTACTGGATTCAACCACTGCGATTACATATACGACTCTTCCTCTGCCTCGAAGCGAAGCTCAGATTCTGGGACTCTGCCAGCCATGTGCTCTAACTTTTTGGAAAGATTGGAAGAATTTGTAATTAGAGATGAGCAATCTGCTGAGGGACAACAAGATGCTGGACCATCTTCGCTGCTATCCGGTTCACTTTCCATGGCTCTGTGTTGTATCCTTACGCAATCACGCATCTTGGATTTTTTTTTCTAAGTCTTGGCACGCACTCATACCCTGAGCATGCTGTTTCGTTGGTAACTATAAACATTTTTCTATATTTAATGTCATTGAATGATCCAGACTGTTGTGGGGAAATTGAATTGGAGAGTTAGTTTGGATAATAATGAGTGATCCTTATAATTTTATAACGATAATGAAATCCTCCACTAGATTTTTTCAGAAATTGACTAATATTTCACAAATATGCCTACATTTTGTTACAAAAATGATGAGATTGAGAGTCAGCTAATATTCAATGTATTCCTTCTTGAAGAATTGTTTGCTTATATCACTTAACAGATATTCAAAGGATTTTCCGTTCAGGACCTATCCATCCACACCCTCGGGTGAGTTTCTAATGTAGTGTCAGATCATTCATGTAGTGTGTTCATGTATCAATTACAATCTTACATGTGATAGTAGTTTTAGTTGAATATTACATTGCATGTCGAACCTTGTCAATAATATATTAGTAACTGTCTTTGCTTGGCTGTTTTTGTATACGGATTTTCACTTGATCTAAGATTTTTTTCATAGGCACAAGGAGGTTTAATTATTCAAACTTACAGTTATGGCATGATCTTCAGGATTCCATTTCATTTCACATTATGAATTGTGTTTTAGTATGGGCATGTTAGAGATACAAATTTCATTATTAGGATGTGGGTAGGAAAACAGTTTGCTACGCATGTTGTTATCAATTTATTACAGTTTTCATTTTCTATGCTGTTGTTTTATTTAGATATAAACCGATACAAAAATTGTTGATTTTTTTGTTTCATTCTTGGTGCAGATCTTATGTTTGCATGGATCAAACGATGGACCCGAACAGTATGTTCTGAAACATCTTTTCTATTTTTATGTTAACTTTAGTATGAAAATAATTGAAAGAGTATTAAATCCCATCTCCAGATACGTTGCTATCATGAATGCAATTTTCTCTGCACAACGTTCCATGGTATGCCCTTATTGCCTTTCTAATTGTCATATTTGATCTTTATTTCTTCTTTCTTTTTTTGAATTGTAATGGTTGAGCTTTTCTATAGTAAGGGCTAGCAATATGTTATTGTATGAGTTTAGATTTTGTACAAAAAATGAGATTTTGTTGTTGATTAGTGTATTGCTAGAAAGGTGAGAAATGTGTTGGGATTCATCAAGTTAGTGAGGATGGAAGACTTGTGAGCTCTATGGTAGAAAGTTGTTTTTAGGAGAACAATCACGGTACATCATGAATTGGGTTAATGAATTCTCCAATTCACTGGTAGAACTTGATCACCAGAATGTGTGATCGGTGGATTAAATTTCATTTCCTTATGGATTATTTTTGTTAGCACTTTATTTTATTTCACTTTTTAAATTGTACCTTTTACAATATGATTATACTTGGTAGTTGTAACCTATGCCTCATTTACTCGTATTTTTTGTAGATTCCTATTGACTCTTGTTTTATTGGTGCACAAAATTCTGCTTTCCTCCAGCAGGTACTTGTATTGATCTTTGTTTATTTTTCATGTTGTCATGGTTTTAAGAATTGTTATCTATATTTTAACATCAATGTTATTTTCTTGGAGATAAGGCTTCCTACATAACAGGAGGTGTGTATCTGAAGCCACAAATACTAGATGGGATTTTTCAGTATTTAACGGTGTGTGCTGATCTAATTTATTTACTTCTTACGATGTTTGTGAACCTGGCGTTCCAATCTTTAGACTTAATACAACCTAATTTTCCAATGCAGACAGTCTTTGCTACTGACTTGCATTCTCGTGGTTTTATGCAACTTCCAAAGTCTGTTGGTGTAGATTTCCGTGCATCGTATGTTAAGATTATTCCGCATCATTTAAGTTCTTTATGTTGATTGTAGTTCTTATTTTGAGAACTAAAAAATCTTTTGAATCTTTTATTCTAGTTTTTATCTGACTTCATTTCTTTCTTGTGATTTCTAGGTGTTTTTGTCATAAAAAAACTATTGACATGGGATACATATGTTCAGTATGCCTCTCAATCTTCTGCAAGCATCACAAGAAATGTTCAACCTGCGGGTTAGTAACTAACCGACGAATTTGAACTTCACTCGAAACATGTTGCTATCCTAAGCCCACCCTATCCAAAAAAAAACACTATTATTTGCATACTCTATTAGTAGTTTTGATGTTTTACTTGATACATTTTGAAATATATAGGTGTATATTTGGTCAAGCCCAATCTGATGCCACAACCACTTCCACATCCAACAAAAGAAAGACACCCGAACCATAGAAGATGATGTCTTTCCGAACATTTTTGGTTGATAATGCAATTTCTCATCTTGTGTCTGCGATAATATTGTAAAAGTTGCTGAATTTAGTGATATGACGACTTGTAGAACTTGGATATTTTTGCTTTTAATCTATAGAAGTCTTAGGATTGAATTTTGTCTCATGATGTTAAACTATGAGAAAACAATAGTCAAACCTATTTATGAAATCCGATCAAATGTGCTCTGGTGATGTTGAACTATGAGAAAACAAAGTCAAACCTATTTGTGAAATTCAATCAAATGTGCTTAAATCAATGTGAATACGTAAGCAGTAGCAGAACATTACAAGATCGACCCTTGTCAATGAAATCCTGCTCTATGATCGTCAATGCAACTTCAAATCAGTCAAATAACACAAATCGAATCCAGAGAGACAAGACAACCTTGTGTATCGTACGGCCAAAGGAAAAAAAAAAAGAAGAAGACGGTTCATAGGATTGAACCGGGTGTAATAGCTAGCTAACAGCCTAATAGGGTTTTCAGAATTTCAATCCGTCATCACTACTACTTCATAGCCAGCCAGGGTTCAGAGACGGACGGGGGTGATCTCACTCGGTCGCAACGCGCAGCAAAGATGGCATCTTTCTGCAGATCAGCTCTCATTGCGGTTGCGGGGTCAAGGTCTGTCGTCGCTCAATCCAAGATCGTAGCTCGAAAATCCGTAACCTCGATACCTCTTTCTTCTCCTCTCTCTTCCCCAACCAGAGCCATGTTCTCCGCTGCAAGGTACTGAGAGGAACATCGTCTCTTTCAATTACTGACCTTGAAGCAGCTCCAAGTTGAGAAGTTCGATCGGGATCAGATGTTGTTCTTCCCGATGTAACATATTGTTCCTTGATTGATTTCAGGGCTGCTTCGGCATTGGGTAGCGTGGAGTCGTTGATGCCACTCCACAGCGCCATTGCTGCAGCTCGGCTTAAATCCAACATTGCTGTTGATTCTTCTTGCTGGAGTTGGCTCTCTCAGGGTACTTCCACTTCTCACACTTGCTTCAGTTTTTTTCCTTCCATGATCTTTGACACTTAACGTCATCTAACCATGCTTAATAGTCAATATTTTCTGGATTAATCAATCGAGTCTAGTTTTCAGTAGTAGCAGATTGCTGTTTTGGGGGTACGCAATTTCTAATGTCAATGCATAATCCATTGATGACTTCAACAGTTGTCTAGTCGAAAGCCTAGTTCTTGATTACATAATTTATTGATGTCTTTCATGGGTGCTAGTCGAATGATTAGGATCGGCTAGTTCCTGTTTGAGCTGTTGTTTTTCTTTTCTTTTTCTGACTTGCTCTATTTGGTATATAGGTCTGGCAGTTCCTTTGTGATCAAGCGGCTGGACTCATCAGAGTGATGAGTAGCTAGAGTCGATCTTCATTATCATTTTCTTGGAAGAACCAAACTTTTCTTCAACGAGCTGTTTCAGTTCACTTGTCCCGTCCAAAACTTATGCAGATCAGATCAGTAAACAGTCTATAGAGTCAACGGCTTATGTTGGGTTGGTTATCTTTGTAGAATCTAGTTGAAGTGATGAAAACTTTTCATTTGTTGGATCTTCTTTCTCATTGGATGGATTCTCAATGTTCTTTATTTGCAGTCTGTTTATAAACTTTGGACACACCCAAATACTTAGCTGCTGATCAGATCAGTGCTCTCTGTCTCTAGACTTTGCAGTTCCTCGGTGACAAAGAAGAGCTATAAACCGTATCTTCTTTCCAAGCTTACCGATCCCGCAATAGTTGTGTTGGACATTGTTCTGTTCATTGCAGAGCAATGACAAAGAAATCCTTGCTGCTGTCCGTCTGTTATTGAGGTGGTTTGTGTTTATGATATGAGGCATTCAATGCTCTTCTATCATTATTGAAACCGACCTTACTGAAATCATGCAATTGAACAAACGTGCATGATGTTTGGAAAGTAGGTTATCTTTCTTGGAGTGCACTGCAAGATCGATGTGACACCATTCCATGAGCATAATAAAAGGAAGAACATTACGTTTGAAAATGGATATAATCTTGAATTGTGAAAATATCTCATAAATCCTATATATTGTTGATATATATATATATTTAAAAAAAATGCACCTGTAATAATAATGGCTGGCTAAAATAGTAACTACCAAACAGCCTCTACTGGGCCTTTGTGTAGTCAATAATAATATGGATGGGAAAGGGAAATGGACCCAAAGCAAAGATACTTTCGTCTCTCTTCCCTTTTATCCGCGCGGCTTCGGTGTCTGTTATTCGGTTTTGGTTGGCTCCGATTTCTTCCTTACTTTATATTCTCGTAGCGCCAGGCAAATCTAGGTGTTCTTTCTGGGAGGTCTTGCAATGGAAGAGAAACTGATCAAGCGGTTGGAAGTAGCCATCACTCGCCTGGAGGCAGTATCGTTGTCCGGAGTTTCGTCTGTAGAAGCTGGTGCGGATGTCAATTTTTCAGCGGATCCGGCGATTCGCGCGTTCGACGATCTGATGTCGCAGTATGTCGGTAGGGTTTCTGCTGCGGCTGAGAAGATTGGCGGACCGGTGCTGGATGTCACCAAGATCCTCCACGACGCATTTGCTGTTCAAAAAGAGCTTCTCATCAAAATCAAGCAGACGAAGGTGTTGTACTTGTGACTTCGATTAGTAGTGCTAATTGTATGGTTTCCTTGTGGAACCGTGCTGATATATATATATATATATATATTTACTATTTGTGATGAGCACATTGCTTGTTTGTGCAGTATCGGTTTGGTGGTTAGTTAGCTTTTAATCTGAGTATTAGGTGCTGACATTAATTGTTGCTCTAAGATATGTAACGAAAAAGGGAAAGAATTTGATTAGAGAATGAAATCCCGGTGCTTAGTGCTAAATTCTAATCACGCATCATTTGTGGCCTGGTTATGAGGTTATCATTATGTCATGGCGTGGTCTCTTGGATTAACATATCATATTTGCCTCTATGCATTTTTATGCAGAAACCAGACCTTGCAGGATTGGCTGAGTTTCTTACACCACTGAATGAAGTGATCGCTAAAGCGAATAAGTTGACAGAAGGAAGAAGATCTGACTTTTTTAACCACTTGAAAACTGCAGCAGACAGTCTCACAGCTTTAGCATGGATTGCATATACAGGCAAAGACTGTGGTAGGTGATGAACGTTATTACTTTTTGTGTTGTTCAAGAATAACTTCTTTTTTTATTATCACGCTATCATCTTCTAACATGGGTGGTATTTTACGAAGGTATGAGTATGCCTATTGGACATGTTGAAGAAAGTTGGCAAATGGCTGAATTTTATAGCAATAAGGTAATATTTCTTAATACTTGTGCATCCTAACGGTTGAGTGACTTGAAGGTTTCGTAAGGATTTGATAACTTATGACATACATGAAAAGTGCAGTCTAAGCTAACACTTGCAAAGGCTATTAGCCTATTGAAAAAACTGTAAATGTTAGAAACAGATGTGGTTTGAGGGTGAAGAGACGCTACAGGTGAAATTATTTGCTTATTTCTTATCTAAGTCAAAAATTAACCATTTTTCTGTCTAAGACCTTGTCAAAGTTTTCACTTTAAGTTATACATGCATCTCTCAGTCCTCTCTTCTCCTCTTGTTGCAAGCTTGTAAAATAATTGATTGTTCAAAAACTAGTAGCTAAAGGCTGAGAACTTTGGTGTTAGCTAATGGGTTGTGAGTTTCTTATCTTGCTGAGTTTCTGCTTTCATATTCCCGTGATAGTTGGTGGTAGGCACAACATAGCTAGACATATCTTCTACCTAGTTATGAGTGTGACTATGTTGCTATTTTGGGTCTTAGATATTCAATTTACTTCTCAGGTACTGGTAGAGTACAGAAACAAAGATGCAAACCATGTTGAATGGGCCAAAGCTGTGAAGGAACTGTATTTACCAGGTCTTCGAGATTATGTGAAGAGTTTCTATCCTCTTGGTCCTGTATGGAATCCTACCGTCACTCCAACAACTTTTGCTCCATCAAAGGCAGTATCAAAAACATCAGCAGGTCCACCTGCTGCTCCCCCTCCTCCCTCTGCTTCATTATTTAGTTCCGAACCTTCTCAGGCATCTTCTTCACGCCCAAAGGAAGGAATGGCTGCAGTTTTCAGTGAACTCAATTCTGGGAAACCTGTAACTACTGGTCTGCGAAAGGTCACAGCTGACATGAAGACGAAGAACCGTACAGATAGAACTGGTGCTGTTTGTATCAGTGAAAAAGAAGCTCGTACTGTTTCACCTGCTTTCTCCAAGACAGGACCCCCAAAGTTAGAGTTACAGATGGGTCGAAAGTGAGTAAAACGTTCCTAGTTCTTCATGCGATGGTATGATCATTATGTTGCTAACATGTTGTTCTCATACAGGTGGGCTGTTGAAAACCAAATTGGAAAAAAAGACTTGGTCATTGATGACTGTGATGCAAAGCAGGGTGTATATATTTATGGCTGCAAAGACTCTGTTCTGCAGATTAAAGGTACCTGAATTTATTTTTACTACAATTCACTAAATTATAGATTTCAAGCTTGAAACTACTGAGGATTTTGTGTACAACTTGCAGGGAAAGTTAATATCATAACTATCGACAAGTGCACTAAGATGGGCGTTGTATTTACGGTTAGTAACAATATGGAACAATTTGTTTTTAATCATTTTAAGGGATCTCTATGGATCAGAGTGAGATCTTATTTCCTTGTGCTCTTCCTTTGCAAAATACAGGACGTTGTTGCTGCCTGTGAGATTGTGAACTGCAATGGTGTTGAAGTGCAGTGTCAGGTAGAAACTTAGTACCAGATTCTTTTCACTCAAATTAAGATCATATGCTTTATCTCGATTGCATGGAATCTTGAATTGGTGATATTTTGATGATACAGGGTTCAGCTCCGACAGTATCAGTAGATAACACTGCTGGGTGTCAGTTGTATTTAAGCAAAGACTCCTTGGGTGCATCAATAACAACAGCAAAATCAAGTGAGATCAATGTGTTGGTACCTGGTGTTGATCCTAATGGTGACTGGGTATGTCGGTTATTTTCTAAGTGTTTGGTTAAATACATTTGTACCATGTCGTTTTGGTCTACAACAGAACAAGACGGAATATATTGGGTAGGTTTGACAATCCATCCAGCCTTTTGACTTTGAAGACAAAAATAGCTAACTTCAAGGAGAGTAAAAGGAACCATGAGCCACCTAACCCTTTTTATGGATGGTATACATTTTCAGCATAATTAACCAAAACAGGCCAATGAAGTTAGTAAAATTATTATATATATATGATTATGAAATCCAAATAAGTAGGGCCTCTGCAATGGAGCTCTGTGTAGTTGATTGTACTATCGTTGCATGAATTGATCAAGTTTAGTGATAGGTATCCATCATATGATCTTCATACACGTGATTGGCCCTGAAGGGTGTGCATCAATTTGGGCAAGACGTCGTCTAGTTAGCCCATGCCCTTGTCTAACCAAACTCTTTACTGACATCTTGCTCTCTTAACATGTTATTTTTAGTAACTGGTGATTGACTTCAATATATCGGGCTTCCTGTGTTTTGTAAACTCACAGGTGGAGCATTCGCTGCCCCAGCAGTTTGTGCACGCATTCAAAGACAAGGAATTCGTTACAACCCCTGTCTCTCACTCTGGTGGTTAAACTTTAACACCCGTTCCGCACTTTGTACTGTGCCATACTCTATTGATTGACTGACTACAAAGTTTCTTCTTTTTTGTCCTTATTTTCTGTGATGCCTCTTCAACTGCACTAAGAATTCTGACTAGCTCTTGAATGTGCATCCGCCTATTTATTGATTGGAGTGGTATGGAGTTCTTCTTGTGTGTTTGTTTGTACAAGGTTTCCACATATTCCGTCCCTGTGGATCTTTTCTTTTTCCTCGAGCTTTTGGAGTTGTGTCGCAGGCATGGGTTCGCGTACTTGTGTAAGTTGATGCATCAGTTATGGATGTTTTTTCCCTTTATAATACATATATATGTGCACATGAAGTGAAATTTGAAGTAGCATTGTTTGTTTCTTCTGGGGTGTTGCCAAAGAACTTGTCCGTGTATGCGTAGCGTAGGAGCAAAAAGGTGGAAGGAATCCAACTTGTTTTTGTCACGACTCATGTAAGACGGAATCTTCCTCAATTCCTCGTGGCTCTTTTTTGGTAAAAAAATTTGAGTTGTAAGGCTGAAGCTCGTTTAATCTTTGAAAACTTATAAACTTTTTATACGGTAAAGATATTATTTTTACACTAAAAGTTGTCTTTTTCTTTCAGGAACTTGTGTTGTTGAATGTGTAAACGCTGTCAAATATATATATAATTGGAGAGATAATATCTTGACGTAAAATGGTTGAAACATATAGGTGTATATTTGGTCAAGCCCAATCTGATGCCACAATCACTTCCACATCCAACAAAAGAAAGACACCCGAACCATAGAAGATGATGTCTTTCCGAACATTTTTGGTTGATAATGCAATTTCTCATCTTGTCTGCGATAATATTGTAAAAGTTGCTGAATTTAGTGACATGACTTATAGAATTTAGATATTTTTGCTTTTAATCTATAGAAGTCTGAGGATTGGATTTTGTCTCATGATGTTAACCTATGAGAAAACAGTAGTCAAACCTATTTATGAAATCCGATCAAATGTGCTCTCATGATGTTGAACTATGAGAAATCAAAGTCATACCTATTTGTGAAATTCAATCAAATGTGCTTAAATCAATGTGAATACGTAAGCAGTAGCAGAACATTACAAGATCGACACTTGTCAATGAAATCCTGCTCTATGATCGTCAATGCAACTTCAAATCAGTCAAATAACACAAATCGAATCCAGAGAGGAAAAATGAAACTGTGCTTGGCCGGACTCGCGCGCGTGGTATGACGCGCTTCTCTCAACTGGGAGAACCTGATACGCTGCTTCTCGCCTTAGTTTCCCTCGCTGCGATTTCAAATCTCTCGCCAGATCACCGCGCTATCTAAGCTCTCAGCTCAATTACTTGGAGGAATCAGCTCGGGAAGGTTCACACTTTCCACTGAAGCTTCCATTTCAACCTTCCTAGCCCTCAGCTGGACGAATTCATTCGGTCGGAAGCACAACGGTAACCCTAGGATAGAACTCCAAATTTCCCTCACCCGATTTCTTCGTTGCTTCTTGTCTGTCTCTGCAGGTGTCTCTTCCGGTGTGATCTTGTCTGGTCTGGGCCTATGGCTAGCCAGTCCAACTCCGGCGAGGGGAGACGGCTCGAGATCCCGACGTTGCGCCTGCGACCTTCGTCCTCCCAATCTGAGAACAGGGGATCTGGCTCGAGGGTCCTTGGGATGCTACTATCTGAGAAACGGGTAAAGAATAATGTGGTACAAAATTTTCTTAAGGAAGCACGGGGGAGGTTCAGACCGGTTCGTTTTACTGAGGTAAATGATGAGACCTTGATGTTCGATTTTGAGAGCCCTAAGGATAGAGATCAGGTGCTTGATTTGTGTCCGTGGTCAGTTCATGGTAGTGTCTTGAATCTGAAATTCTGCCCTAGCCACACTTCGGTTACTGAGATTGAATTCAGAAAGGTCCAGGTTTGGGTTCAAGTGCACGGAATCAGTCTCGAGATGTTTAGTAGCTCCAATGCGAGGAGCATAGAGTATAGGAAAGTGTATCAAAGTGGACGATGACCAAACTATGTTGCAGAGGACTTTCCTGAGGATTCAGGTAGAGGTGGATTCAGCCATTCCTCTACTTCCGGGGTTCCATTGGATAGACTCTCGGGATCAAGAAAAGTGAGCCTCAGTTCAGTACGAGCGGTTAACGGATATCTGTTACAAGTGTGGGAAGATAGGTCACGACTCCTCATCATGTCCCGACCAAGTGACTGCGAAGGACAATAATGGGGAGCCGCTCTACGGACCCTGGATTTCAGCTGCCAGGCCGAGGGCTTCCACTCGATGGGTGAACATTGGCGGGCAACGTGATGAGGTCAGAAAGAAAGTTCGGGAATGGATGAAAGAACCAGAGTTTATCAATCAGAGATGGCAGTGGGCAAAGGAAGCGTATGGATCAGATTACAGTCAAGCGAGTAACCCTACTACCACGGTTCCGAGCTCTGAATCTCGGGGCAAAACTGTGCAGCTGCGGGAGGATGACCACACAATGGGATCCGGGAGTCTTCATGATCAAGGCAAAGAGATGCAATATCAGTGTGAAGGCAGCCAGGAGGATATTATCATGTCATCTTCCACGAGTCAACCGGTCACAATTCAGTTTGACCTTAATGCCGAACCGGAATGTACTAGGGAGGAACATGAAGTCATGCAAGACCTGGTTGACCTGACCCTTAATCTCACCACTCCGGTGGGTGAGGAAGACGGAAACAGATCAGCTCAAGAACCAGAATCACAGGAAGGTGAGGAACAGAATGAGCTGCAGCAGAGTGGGCAGTAGCAGTTGGCAGGGGGGAGTGTGCAGTCGGAGGGGCTGATCGATACATCAAGCCTCGAGGGATCGGTACCTCAGTTATCCCCGCAACCAGCACAGGAGCCTTCTTCCGGTGTTGACAAAGGAAAGGGTCCAGTGCTGGCCAAGAGAAGAGCGCAAGGTACAAATGCCGAGAACCCGGACAAAAGGAGGAGGATCTCGGTCAAGAGAGTGGCTTCCTCTGGCACTGGCTCGGGTTCGAAAAAGGGGGCGCAAGGGGACGTTGGCTATGCTCCTCAACCCAATCTAGGGGGAGGGGTGCTCAAAGGAAAAAAAATCAGATGCTTCAAACACAAACCCGGGTTTCGGTGGCTGTCCCAAAACAGCCACGGGGCCTAGATGATCTACCTCAGCTGGAACTGTCAGGGGTTGGGGTCTCCCCTGACGGTTCGACATTTAAAAGACCTGGTTCGGGGTTCTCGGCCCGCGATAATCTTCTTAATGGAGACCAAGCAGACCGAGACACGATGCGAGAGGGTTAGGAGGCAGATAGGGATGGAATCAGCTGCATACGTACCACCAATCGGATTGAGCGGGGGGTTAGCGTTATGGTGGACCAATGAGGTTACGGTTACGATTCACGAGATGCATAAAAACTACATACATACTACGATCACGGGGTCTGAGACATTGGGAGACATCAACATCACTTGGGTCTATGGGGACCCAAATTTCCAACGGAGGTCCAGGAATTGGGAGGACTTACGGAGGTTGAGGACAAATAGTCGGATTCTGTGGGCATGCATAGGGGACTTCAATGATATCTCTCACCATCGGGAGAAGGTGGGAGGGGGACGGAAGGAGCAATACAAGATTGATAGCTTTAACAGGCTCATGGAGGACCTAGGGTTGGAGGACCTGGGGTTCAATGGACAGATGTTCACCTGGACAAACAACCGGATGGGGAACGAACGTGTTAGAGAGAGACTTGATCGAACCATTATTAACCAAGCTTGCGCGACCAGATTCCCAATAGCTCAGTGCACTCACGAGATCATCATTGGGTCGGATCACGCCCCGATATCCCTTCACCTCTCCTACACGGATCGGAGGGGCCCTAAACCCTTCAGATTTGAGGAGATGTGGTTTGAGAAGGAGGAGTGCCACGATGTGATCAGGCGAGCATGGCAGATGGGGGGGTCAGTATCGACTACATCAGACATTCGCATGAAGTTTAACAGATGCAGCTAAAACCTTGTCAAATGGAGTGCTAAAGAGTTCAAGCACAACATGGGGGAGATAAGAAAGGTCAAACAACGGATTCGTCAACTATCTCTACAACAGGGCAATTTGGATGTGCACAGAGAGGAAAGAGCGCTAAAATCTCGTCTACACGCCCTCTGGAAACGGGAGGAGATATACTGGGCACAGAGGTCGAGAGTGAAGTGGCTGACATCGGGAGACAGGAATACGAGTTTCTTCCATCAGACGACCCTATCCCGAAGACGGAGAAATAAAATCATCCGTCTTCGAGATGCTGACGGGGTGTGGATTGAGGGGGAAAGACAGATTGAGGTCGAGCTACATTCATTCTTTGACCGGTTGTTTACTTCGGGCAGACAGGGACGACAGCATGGGGCTTTCGACCATATACTAAGATGTGTTGGGAATCAGATCACGACTGATATGAACGAGAATCTGACGAGAATGCCCACGAGGGAGGAAATCAGACGAGCCTGTTTTCAGATGGGGGGGTCGAAGGCGCCAGACGGATTTTCAGGTACGTTCTTTCAAAGGAGTTGGGATAATATCGGCCCAGACATGATCACATCGGTTAGAGCATTCTTTGAGACAGGTATTATGCCGCCCTTTCTTAACTCCACTGATATTACCCTTATACCTAAAATGCTTAACCCGTTATGTGCTTCCGACTATCGTCCTATTAGCCTTTGCAATTTTGGTTACAAAATTATCTCTAAGGTTCTGGCGAATAGGCTAAAAACCTATTTGCCAGAACTGGTCCCGCCGTACCAAAGTGCCTTTGTTTCAGGGAGGCGAATTCAGGACAGCATCATAATCGCCCATGAGATGTTTCATTTTCTAAAGACGAGGGGCATACCATCGGGTTCGAGGGGAAGGACAGAATGTGCATTAAAAATTGATATGCAGAAGGCATACGACCGTGTGGAGTGGGACTTCCTCCTCGAGGTGCTCAGGAAGCGCGGGTTTGACGAGAAGTGGGTCAGGTGGATTGAGGCATGCATCTCAACGGTATCATATCGCATCATGATTAACGGGAAGAGATCGGGCATGATCAAACCATCCAGGGGACTTCGCCAGGGTGATCCCTTATCCCCCTATTTATTTATTCTTGTAGCTGACGTCCTCTCGAGATTACTGGATGACCAGGTATTACAGGGCACGATCAGGGGAATCCGCCCAAAGAGGGGGTGCCCGGAGATCCAACACCTCTTCTTTGCGGACGACTCTTTGTTCTTCCTAAAGGGGCCCATGGAAAAAACTGCGAATTTAAAGGCGACTCTGGATACATACTGTCAGGCATCAGGGCAGAAAGTCAATTTCTCAAAATCGACACTATTCTTTAACTCAGGGCGGATCAGGCTTTCAGACAGGAGATCTCAGCTCTGTTTGGGGTGGAACAAACTGTGGACCCGGGCCACTACTTAGGCATCCCTACTATATGGGGGAGGTCGAGGAGAGGAGCGCTCAACTATCTAAAGGAACGGATTCGGGACAAGGTTCAGAATTGGCGCAATCGTTTCCTTAACCAGGTAGGGATGGAGGTTCTTATTAAGGCGGTGCTTCATGCGATCCCGACCTATGTTATGCACGTTTTCAAACTCCCGATCTCTTGGTGTAAAGAGGTGGATGGCATCATATCACGATTTTGGTGGGGCTCAACGGAGGGATCAAGGAAGATACATTGGAAAAACTGGAACGCCATGACTGCAACTAAGGCTTATGGGGGATACGGCTTCCGCGAGATGCAGACCTTCAACAAGGCCATCCTCGCAAACATGGCAGCGCGGATCTTAGCGGAACCGGATGCTCTTTGGGTACGCCTACTCAAGGGTTTGTATTTCCGTGACACTTCGTTTATGCAGGCGCAGGCAGGAAGCCGCCCTTCCTGGGCATGAACGAGTCTTCTAGGTGGACGTGAGGTGATCAAAGAGGAGACCATTTGGGCGCTCGGGGATGGTAGGTCAATTAGACCATTCCGGGACCCTTGGATCAGCTCTCTTCAGGGGTATAGGGTTCAGCCCAGACTAGATGCAGCCATCGGGGACAACGTAACGGCCAATGACTGGATTACGGATGGGACGAACTGGGACGAGGACACGATTCACGCTCTTGTACACCCGGAGGATGTTCCCGCCATCCTCAATACAACGATTCTGATTGCTCCAAGACCTGATGCATTGCGATGGCCTCACACGAGAAACGACATCATTTCAGTTCGCTCGGTGTATCATGCCACTCACCGGGTTCGGCCAACAGAGATAAATTTGAATCGGTCTCCTCCTATTGACATACCCCGACTATGGCCAGCTATTTGGAACTCTAAGGTGTGCCCGAAAATCAGAGCTTTCTGGTGGAAACTAGCCGCAAACATACTCCCTATGCGCAAGTCACTTGCGGCTAGAGGTATGCCGATCGATCCACGTTGTCAGTTTTGTCTTGCGGAGGATTCACGGGAACATACGCTCTTTGGATGCACTTGGGCAAAGAAGGTATGGCGGAACTATATTCCTTTGTTGGCAATTGAATTGGGTTGTGTTTCAATGGAGGAATGGTTCGGTTGGGCCATTAACGCCGCTCCGCCATCGAGTAAGGAATGGTCGAGGCTCATGATTATCTCTTGGGTCATTTGGAGGGCGAGGTGCAAGTTTGTGTTTGAGGGGGTGACCCCGGTGGTGGGACATATTATGGTGGAGATTCAGAGATTGTACGGCGAGGTGATAGTGCCGGTTCGGGTGAGGCCGCCTCCTGATCGACCGATTACGCATTGGATTAATCCATCACCGGGAACGATCAAACTAAATTGTGATGCATCTTCCCATGGTGGTTCGGCTCTTGGGGGTATTGGGGTCATTGTGCGGGATTCTTCGGGCACGGTTCAGGGAGGCTTGGTCGAAACAAGAACGGGAGGCTCGGTCGAGGAACTTGAGGCGGGAGCGGTCCTAGGAGCGGTTCGATTGGCGATTGCCAAAGGTTGGTCAAGGATCATCGTCGAGACGGATGCCTTGGGTGTTGTTAACCACCTTCTTCAGAAGGATTTCTCATGGAGGATTGAGCTCATTTTGTCAAACGTTTCCTCCCTAGCGTCAGCTTTTTCGAAGGTAACGTGGACTCACGTCCCTAGGTCCGCAAATGCTTGCGCGGATTGGTTAGCTAAGAATGTAGTTTCGGGGTTGTGTCCATCGGATTGAGTGTCTTCACCACCAACCCCCCTGTCTTCTCTTATTTTCGCAGATTGTAGTGTTATTTCGAACTCGAATGTTTCTTCCGTTTTACATGAATGAATGAATTGTTATGTGGCAAAAAAAAAAAAAAAACAGAGAGACAAGACAACCTTGTGTATCGTACGGCCAAAGAAAGAAGAAAAAAAAAGAGAAGACGGTTCATAGGATTGAACCGGGTGTAATAGCTAGCTAACAGCCTAATAGGGTTTTCAGAATTTCAATCCGTCATCACTACTACTTCATAGCCAGCCAGGGGGCAGAGACGGACGGGGGTGATCTCACTCGGTCGCAACGCGCAGCAAAGATGGCATCTTTCTGCAGATCAGCTCTCATTGCGGTTGCGGGGTCAAGGTCTGTCGTCGCTCAATCCAAGATCGTAGCTCGAAAATCCGTAACCTCGATACCTCTTTCTTCTCCTCTCTCTTCCCCAACCAGAGCCATGTTCTCCGCTGCAAGGTACTGAGAGGAACATCGTCTCTTTCAATTACTGACCTTGAAGCAGCTCCAAGTTGAGAAGTTCGATCGGGATCAGATGTTGTTCTTCCCGATGTAACATATTGTTCCTTGATTGATTTCAGGGCTGCTTCGGCATTGGGTAGCGTGGAGTCGTTGATGCCACTCCACAGCGCCATTGCTGCAGCTCGGCTTAAATCCAACATTGCTGTTGATTCTTCTTGCTGGAGTTGGCTCTCTCAGGGTACTTCCACTTCTCACACTTGCTTCAGTTTTTTTCCTTCCATGATCTTTGACACTTAACGTCATCTAACCATGCTTAATAGTCAATATTTTCTGGATTAATCAATCGAGTCTAGTTTTCAGTAGTAGCAGATTGCTGTTTTGGGGGTACGCAATTTCTAATGTCAATGCATAATCCATTGATGACTTCAACAGTTGTCTAGTCGAAAGCCTAGTTCTTGATTACATAATTTATTGATGTCTTTCATGGGTGCTAGTCGAATGATTAGGATCGGCTAGTTCCTGTTTGAGCTGTTGTTTTTCTTTTCTTTTTCTGACTTGCTCTATTTGGTATATAGGTCTGGCAGTTCCTTTGTGATCAAGCGGCTGGACTCATCAGAGTGATGAGTAGCTAGAGTCGATCTTCATTATCATTTTCTTGGAAGAACCAAACTTTTCTTCAACGAGCTGTTTCAGTTCACTTGTCCCGTCCAAAACTTATGCAGATCAGATCAGTAAACAGTCTATAGAGTCAACGGCTTATGTTGGGTTGGTTATCTTTGTAGAATCTAGTTGAAGTGATGAAAACTTTTCATTTGTTGGATCTTCTTTCTCATTGGATGGATTCTCAATGTTCTTTATTTGCAGTCTGTTTCTAAACTTTGGACCCACCCAAATACTTAGCTGCTGATCAGATCAGTGCTCTCTGTCTCTAGACTTTGCAGTTCCTCGGTGACAAAGAAGAGCTATAAACCGTATCTTCTTTCCAAGCTTACCGATCCCGCAATAGTTGTGTTGGACATTGTTCTGTTCATTGCAGAGCAATGACAAAGAAATCCTTGCTGCTGTCCGTCTGTTATTGAGGTGGTTTGTGTTTATGATATGAGGCATTCAATGCTCTTCTATCATTATTGAAACCGACCTTACTGAAATCATGCAATTGAACAAACGTGCATGATGTTTGGAAAGTAGGTTATCTTTCTTGGAGTGCACTGCAAGATCGATGTGACACCATTCCATGAGCATAATAAAAGGAAGAACATTACGTTTGAAAATGGATATAATCTTGAATTGTGAAAATATCTCATAAATCCTATATATTGTTGATATATATATATATTTAAAAAAAATGCACCTGTAATAATAATGGCTGGCTAAAATAGTAACTACCAAACAGCCTCTACTGGGCCTTTGTGTAGTCAATAATAATATGGATGGGAAAGGGAAATGGACCCAAAGCAAAGATACTTTCGTCTCTCTTCCCTTTTATCCGCGCGGCTTCGGTGTCTGTTATTCGGTTTTGGTTGGCTCCGATTTCTTCCTTACTTTATATTCTCGTAGCGCCAGGCAAATCTAGGTGTTCTTTCTGGGAGGTCTTGCAATGGAAGAGAAACTGATCAAGCGGTTGGAAGTAGCCATCACTCGCCTGGAGGCAGTATCGTTGTCCGGAGTTTCGTCTGTAGAAGCTGGTGCGGATGTCAATTTTTCAGCGGATCCGGCGATTCGCGCGTTCGACGATCTGATGTCGCAGTATGTCGGTAGGGTTTCTGCTGCGGCTGAGAAGATTGGCGGACCGGTGCTGGATGTCACCAAGATCCTCCACGACGCATTTGCTGTTCAAAAAGAGCTTCTCATCAAAATCAAGCAGACGAAGGTGTTGTACTTGTGACTTCGATTAGTAGTGCTAATTGTATGGTTTCCTTGTGGAACCGTGCTGATATATATATATATATATATATTTACTATTTGTGATGAGCACATTGCTTGTTTGTGCAGTATCGGTTTGGTGGTTAGTTAGCTTTTAATCTGAGTATTAGGTGCTGACATTAATTGTTGCTCTAAGATATGTAACGAAAAAGGGAAAGAATTTGATTAGAGAATGAAATCCCGGTGCTTAGTGCTAAATTCTAATCACGCATCATTTGTGGCCTGGTTATGAGGTTATCATTATGTCATGGCGTGGTCTCTTGGATTAACATATCATATTTGCCTCTATGCATTTTTATGCAGAAACCAGACCTTGCAGGATTGGCTGAGTTTCTTACACCACTGAATGAAGTGATCGCTAAAGCGAATAAGTTGACAGAAGGAAGAAGATCTGACTTTTTTAACCACTTGAAAACTGCAGCAGACAGTCTCACAGCTTTAGCATGGATTGCATATACAGGCAAAGACTGTGGTAGGTGATGAACGTTATTACTTTTTGTGTTGTTCAAGAATAACTTCTTTTTTTATTATCACGCTATCATCTTCTAACATGGGTGGTATTTTACGAAGGTATGAGTATGCCTATTGGACATGTTGAAGAAAGTTGGCAAATGGCTGAATTTTATAGCAATAAGGTAATATTTCTTAATACTTGTGCATCCTAACGGTTGAGTGACTTGAAGGTTTCGTAAGGATTTGATAACTTATGACATACAAGAAAAGTGCAGTCTAAGCTAACACTTGCAAAGGCTATTAGCCTATTGAAAAAACTGTAAATGTTAGAAACAGATGTGGTTGAGGGTGAAGACCCTACAGGTGATGTCTGATCATAAATTTGTGAAATTATTTGCTTATTCCTTATCTAAGCCAAAAACTAACCATTTTTCTCTCTAAGCCCTTGTCAAAGTTTCACTTTAAGTTATACATGCATCTCTCAGTCCTCTCTTCTCCTCTTGTTGCAAGCTTGTAAAATAATTGATTGTTCAAAAACTAGTAGCTAAAGACTGAGAAATTTGGTGTTAGCTAATGGGTTGTGAGTTTCTGCTTTCATATTCCCGTGATAGTTGGTGGTAGGCACAACATAGCTAGACATGTCTTCTACCTAGTTATGAATTTGACTATGTTGCTATTTTGGGTCTTAGATATGCAAATTACTTCTCAGGTACTGGTAGAGTACAGAAACAAAGATGCAAACCATGTTGAATGGGCCAAAGCTGTGAAGGAACTGTATTTACCAGGTCTTCGAGATTATGTGAAGAGTTTCTATCCTCTTGGTCCTGTATGGAATCCTACCGTCACTCCAACAACTTTTGCTCCATCAAAGGCAGTATCAAAAACATCAGCAGGTCCACCTGCTGCTCCCCCTCCTCCCTCTGCTTCATTATTTAGTTCCGAACCTTCTCAGGCATCTTCTTCACGCCCAAAGGAAGGAATGGCTGCAGTTTTCAGTGAACTCAATTCTGGGAAACCTGTAACTACTGGTCTGCGAAAGGTCACAGCTGACATGAAGACGAAGAACCGTACAGATAGAACCGGTGCTGTTTGTATCAGTGAAAAAGAAGCTCGTACTGTTTCACCTGCTTTCTTCAAGACAGGACCCCCAAAGTTAGAGTTACAGATGGGTCGAAAGTGAGTAAAACGTTCCTAGTTCTTCATGCGATGATATGATCATTATGTTGCTAACATGTTGTTCTCATACAGGTGGGCTGTTGAAAACCAAATTGGAAAAAAAGACTTGGTCATTGATGACTGTGATGCAAAGCAGGGTGTATATATTTATGGCTGCAAAGACTCTGTTCTGCAGATTAAAGGTACCTGAATTTAATTTTACTACAATTCACTTTATAGATTTCAAGCTTGAAACTACTGAGGATTTTGTGTACAACTTGCAGGGAAAGTTAATATCATAACTATCGACAAGTGCACTAAGATGGGCGTTGTATTTACGGTTAGTAACAATATGGAACAAATTTATTTTTTATCATTTTAAGGGATCTCTATGGATCAGAGTGAGATCTTATTTCCTTGTGCTCTTCCTTTGCAAAATACAGGACGTTGTTGCTGCCTGTGAGATTGTGAACTGCAATGGTGTTGAAGTGCAGTGTCAGGTAGAAACTTAGTACCAGATTCTTTTCACTCAAATTAAGATCATATGCTTTATCTCGATTGCATGGAATCTTGAATTGGTGATATTTTGATGATACAGGGTTCAGCTCCGACAGTATCAGTAGATAACACTGCTGGGTGTCAGTTGTATTTAAGCAAAGACTCCTTGGGTGCATCAATAACAACAGCAAAATCAAGTGAGATCAATGTGTTGGTACCTGGTGTTGATCCTAATGGTGACTGGGTATGTCGGTTATTTTCTAAGTGTTTGGTTAAATACATTTGTACCATGTCGTTTTGGTCTACAACAGAACAAGACGGAATATATTGGGTAGGTTTGACAATCCATCCAGCCTTTTGACTTTGAAGTCAAAAATAGCTAACTTCAAGGAGAGTAAAAGGAACCATGAGCCACCTAACCCTTTTTATGGATGGTATAAATTTTCAGCATAATTAACCAAAACAGGCCAATGAAGTTAGTAAAATTATTATATATATATGATTATGAAATCCAAATAAGTAGGGCCTCTGCAATGGAGCTCTGTGTAGTTGATTGTACTATCGTTGCATGAATTGATCAATCTTAGTGATAGGTATCCATCATATGATCTTCATACATCAATTTGGGCAAGACGTAGTCTAGTTAGCCCATGCCCTTGTCTAACCAAACTCTTTACTGACATCTTGCTCTCTGAACATGTTATTTTTAGTAACTGGTGATTGACTTCAATATATCGGGCTTCCTGTGTTTTGTAAACCCACAGGTGGAGCATTCGCTGCCCCAGCAGTTTGTGCACGCATTCAAAGACAAGGAATTCGTTACAACCCCTGTCTCTCACTCTGGTGGTTAAACTTTAACACCCGTTCCGCACTTTGTACTGTGACATACTCTATTGATTGACTACAAAGTTTCTTCTTTTTTGTCCTTATTTTCTGTGATGCCTCTTCAACTGCACTAAGATTTCTGACTAGCTCTTGAATGTGCATCCGCCTATTTATTGATTGGAGTGGTATGGAGTTCTTCTTGTGTGTTTGTTTGTACAAGGTTTCCACATATTCCGCCCCTGTGGATCTTTTCTTTTTCCTCGAGCTTTTGGAGTTGTGTCGCAGGCATGGGTTCGCGTACTTGTGTAAGTTGATGCATAAGTTATGGATGTTTTTTCCCTTTATAATACATATATATATGTGCACATGAAGTGAAATTTGAAGTAGCATTGCTTGTTTCTTCTGGGGTGTTGCCAAAGAACTAGTCCGTGTATGCGTAGGAGCAAAAAGGTGGAAGGAATCCAACTTGTTTTTGTCACGACTCATGTCAGATGGAATCTTCCTCAATTCCTCGTGGCTCTTTTTTGGTTAAAAATTGTGAGTTGTAAGGCTGAAGATCGTTTAATCATTGAAAAATTATAAACTTTTTATACGGTAAAGAGATTATTTTTACACTAAAAGTTGTCTTTTTCTTTCAGAAACTTGTGTTGTTGAATGTGTAAACGCTGTCAAATATATATAAAATTGGAGAGATAATATCTTGACGTAAAATGGTTATAGTTCTGTCTTGTACGATTCACTGATTGCACGAACTAACGTGCACTTTCAAGCGTACATTTGGGGATTGCTGCCAAAAAACGAAAGTGGTGAAATGGAAGATGGTTTTTGATCAAAAAAAAAATGGAAGATGGAAGACCGTCTGGTCCCACTCCACCTAGGAGATCCACCTAAGAATTAAGATCCCTTCCCTTTCTTCAATTCTTCAATGACTCTTAGGAGAAATTGCAACACTGGGTCCTTCACTTTAGGATTCAGAGCAGTTTGCACCATAATCTAACTTTGGACCATCTTGAATGAACCTTCAACTTGTCCTATGAGCACACTGCATCTAAGCTTCGCAAAAAAAACTTATAACCAATATGTTATTAAATTTTACGTTTTCCATATTGTTTATTTAAAAAAATAGGATAAATAAGGATGAAATGTATTACCAGAAGTGCAATGTATTGCAAAGTTTGTGGTTCATGTTATTACTCTAGAAAAGATTTGGGGTGCGAGCTGCACATTCAAAGATAAGGACGCGCCTCTCATTTTCGTCATCTTCTTCACATCTTTCTTCAGGGAGACTAAACCGTTCAAACCCGAACTTATTTCATTTTCACACCAGCTCTCTTTTACTTCTTCGCCCATGGCTTCTCTGCTTTATCAAACGTCAACCAGTCGGTTCCTAGGAACTCTCCTTGCAGTGTTCCATGCTCTCCACTTCGCTCGTCAGCTCACTTTCCTCAGTATCATCTCTTACTGGTGGATTCTGTTTGGAGCGAGGTAACTGAGTTCTACGCTGCTCTGTTTTTGCAGGGTCTGAATCATTTATCGGTGTAAACTACGGCCAAGTCGCCGACAACCTGCCGGCGCCAGAGGCCACCGCTAAGCTCCTGCGCTCCACAGCCATCGGACAGGTGCGCCTCTACGGCGCCGATCCCGCAATCATAAGAGCGCTCGCCAACACGGGAATTGGGATCGTCATCGGAGCTGCCAATGGAGACATACCGGCGTTGTCGTCCGATCCCAACGTGGCGGGTCAGTGGATTAACTCTAACGTCCTCCCTTTCTACCCTGCGAGCAACATCGTCCTTATCACCGTCGGCAACGAGGTCTCCAATTCTTCTGCAGCAGTTCCCAATCGACAATTCATTTCAGGAAAAAGGTTTTGACTCGGTGAAGTTAATTGCAGGTTTTAATGAGCAACGACGAGACTCTGATCTCGCAGCTGCTGCCAGCGATGCAGAATATGCAGCGGGCCCTGAGCGCCGCATCGCTTGGCGGTAAAATCAAGGTGTCCTCCGTCCACGCAATGTCGCTGCTCAGCCAATCGGATCCTCCCTCTTCTGGAAGCTTCCACCCTTCGTTCGAGAGCAATCTCCGAGGCCTTCTGGAGTTCCAGAGAGAGAACGTCTCTCCCCTTGCCATCAACCCTTACCCTTACTTCGCCTACCAGAGCGATACCCGCGCTGAAACTTTGGCGTTTTGCCTCTTCCAGACCAACGCTGGCCGCCCTGATCCCGGCACCGGTATTACCTACATGAACATGTTCGACGCTCAGGTCAGTTGTGACTCATTGATGAATAATTACGAGTTTGGTCGGTGAAGCAAGAGCCGTTTGATTTTGCTTATTTAAAAGTGAGATGTTTAGATTTGGTTAAGCATTTCGAATCTCGATTCAGCTCATATTCTGTTATTAAATAATCGAACTTGATTCAAAATAAGCAATATTTTATTTTACAGATGAATTTTCTGACCGGCAGAAGAGATCTTTTATTCATTTTTAAAACAATTAAATATAATGTACTAGCTAAATTAACTTGTTGGTTTTATAGACTCTTCTTTATTTTTATGAAAAAAATCATTTTTTAGTTTCTTTATTGGGTGAAGTTTAAAATTTTAATATTCTAGCTATAGCAAGAATACTTCCCTTTTTGCTGTCAGAATATATAGAATAGAATCAGTTCTTCTTGCTTTGGTAAATCCTTTCTGGTGCCTTTTAAATCCTTTCTGGTGTCAGAATATATAGATTAATGATTGGACCAAAATTATTCAAGTACGTAATTAAAATGATCACATTTAGGGTAGAACTTGATAAAAAGGTGAAATGGTTATATTTTTCAGAAAATAATAATTAATATTTTAAAAAATTAAAAAGATTCGATTTTTATTTTAAGCTTTAAAATGTATAACATTGTTCCTTAGTGTTATATATATATATGTATGAATTGGATCGTGCTTAATTAATCGTGGCAAATCCATTCTCAGTGTGCTTAATTATCTCTTGTTGAACTTCCCTGCTAAGACAGTTTTATAGCACCATTGGGTTCATTTTTCAGTTCCTAAAACACTTTCTGATGCATAGGTTGATGCAGTTCGATCCGCATTGAACCGACTCGGATTCAACGACATTGAGATCATGGTTTCAGAGACGGGATGGCCTTACAATGGTGACAGCAATGAAGCGGGAGCCACTGTGGAGAATGCAAGAGCTTACAATGGTAATCTAATTGCACATCTTCGATCCATGGCAGGGACACCATTGATGCCCGGAAAATCTGTTGACACATTCATTTTCGCCCTTTATGATGAGGATCTGAAACCCGGTCCGACCTCCGAACGATCGTTTGGTCTTTACAAACCCGACCTTTCCATGGTGTACGATGTCGGGCTCTCCAAAAGCAGCCAGGTATATACATGTAGGTGAAACACATGTAATGAATATGATAACTATACATGAATTTTTTGTTGTTTGTCTTGCAGCAGACCCCATCAACTCCTAAAGGTGAAGTACCGAAACCGAGTCAAGGAGGTTGGTGTGTTCCGAGATCCGGTGCTTCAGATACCGAACTACAGGCGGCTCTCGACTATGCCTGCAGTCAGAGCACCATCGACTGTAGCCCGATCAATCCAGGAGGCGCATGCTTCGAACCCAACAACGTGGCTTCACACGCCGCCTATGCCATGAATCTCTACTACCAGAGTTCGGGTAAAAATCCCGGGGACTGCGATTTTTCTCAGACTGCCACACTCAGCTCCAACAACCCTAGTAAGCCAAGCCGTCTCTATACCCAATTCCTTAATTGAGTTCCGACATTCACGTGTTTTCTCTTGTATATATATATCAGGCTACAATGGATGCTCGTACCCTGGTGGCGACGCTTGAAATTAAACTCGGAAGAAGAGAAGCCTTGTTTTGATGCTAAGTAAGACGGACGAGGTAGATATTATTAAGAAAGATACCTTATTTAATGTAGCTTTATTTATACATATAGCTATAGTTTTAACTGTAAACATTAAAGACTCTACTTCAGTTCGGGTATCGACCGAACTCATCTTAGCCATTCAAGGCTACTCAATATGCCGCAGCAATGCAGAATTTGGTGGATAGATAGTTCAGCTGCTGCGGATGTGGAATCTTAATAATGAATGTGATGTACTACATAACAAGGAGAAACCTTCCTTTATTATTTTTGACGTAATTAAATGGTTTTAGAATGTTATTTTTTAAGTTTAAATTTATAATATTTAATGAATGTTATTAATAATTACTAAATTTAACTATTCTCTTTATATTCTTTTCTTTTCATGTTTATCTTTTTCTCATTCTTTTTTTCGATTGAACAAGTCTAAATTTTCAAAACGAACTCAATTTTGAGTTCAATATACGCATAAATTAAAAGAAGAAATTGAGATCAAAATTAGAAAAAGAAATACTATTTTTAATATTTTATTTTATAATTTATATGTTAAATTATTATAATTTAAAAATAATATGATCAAATATAAATAATTATATAGCCGGATCAAATGAATAATAATTAAAAATTATAGTACATATCAATATGGCATATACCGGAGGACTTTTTAATAATTTGATTTCGGCGCCTGAACTATTAATTTAGAACGAGAAAATTCCATATTGGGCTTCTTTTTGAGAAAAGCTCGGCAGTCTCGGCCTTGGCCCTTAACACATCCGAATGTTAAGTGTCGCATGCCATACGGTGTCATTTTGCAGCTGGACTTTCCACGATGGACAGTAGATAGATAGATTAGCGGCAGGCGCGTCAGTCTTCTCTGTCACTGTCAAATCACTAGACTTTCTCTTTCTCTCAGCAGCCCTCCCTCCAGAACGCCGTTCCTTGGATTCTCTTTCTTTCTCCATTTCCACTTCTCATCACCTACATTCTGCTTGGCCAAAAAAAAATCACCTACATTCTTCAGCAAGGTCTCGCAATTTTAAGCTCGGAACAGTGAATCCGTAGATGATCTTTTCAGGTTAAGTTTTGGCCAGAAATGTCCGTCACAGAGCTGAGGGAGCGCCACAGGGAGGCGACCGAGACGGTCAATACACTCAGAGAGAGATTACGGCAGAGGCGGCTTCAATTGCTCGACACGGATGGTCGGTTTTAAGTTTTTCGGGCTCGCTTGTTTAGGATTTTGGTCAATGGTCAGATCTGTCTGATGTTGCGGCTTGTTTTTCTTGCAGTTGCTGGATACGCGAGGGCTCAAGGAAGGGCTGCAGTCACCTTTGGTCCAACGGATCTGGTATGCTGCCGGACATTGCAGGGCCACACTGGAAAGGTAATGACCAACCTTGTAGGAATGCTATACGCTCGTTCTGCTGCATGTTGGATTGTCTCCTCCGCTTGATGCAGATGTAGATGGAGGAAACTGTATCTTCTAATTGCTCTAACTCATAGAAACTTCGGATCATAAAGAGAATCTGGGGAACGAGAGATTGCAGTGGGTACAATTTAAGAAGCTGCGGTCAGGAACTGCTCTGCTTGGTTGAACCGCTTTATTTTCAAAGTTACCGATAAAGAACCAGCAATCACTTTATTTTCACTGTAGTTGCTCACTCTTAGTAACTACTCACAATATGCAAGGTCACCACTAGGTCAAGAAGCCATGATACCCTACTAGTTAGTATGAGAGATTTCTAAACAGAAAGTGCTCGGATAAAGCATTACTAGGTACTAGCTTGTGTGCCTTGTCTAGTACACTAGCGAAGGGATTTGTAGATTTCTTGAGCAAGCATGTTAGAGCTATAATTTGGTAGCTCTTGGTCCGAGGGCATTGCGGGTGTTTATTTAATGAAGAATTGAAGATATAATGATTCACACAGTTATCGAAACTCTTAGTTGCGCAGTTTCCCTGATAGGCTGTTAACTCTAGACTTCTAAAACTGCAGGTTTATTCACTTGACTGGACGCCAGAGAAGAATCGCATAGTCAGTGCTTCACAAGATGGAAGGTTAATTGTGTGGAATGCTCTGACCAGCCAGAAAACCCATGCAATAAAGCTTCCTTGTGCATGGGTCATGACTTGCGCTTTTGCTCCAAATGGCCAGTCTGTTGCCTGTGGGGGGCTTGACAGTGCTTGCTCTATTTTCAACCTAAATTCGCCTCCTGATAGAGATGGGAATTTACCAGTTTCAAGAATGCTTACGGGACATAAGGGTTATGTGTCTTCATGTCAGTATGTTCCGGATCAAGATAATCATCTTATTACTGGTTCTGGTGACCAGACATGTGTGCTGTGGGATATTTCTACAGGCCTCAGAACTTCTGTTTTTGGAGGAGAATTCCAATCAGGACACACAGCTGATGTGCAAAGGTACTCTTACATAAAGAAATACTACTCTTTTTCAATAAATTGATTGTTGGTATTCTTTGTATGTAGCATTGTAGCTTTATTACTCTAGTCATAATTTCAAGTTAAACAGGATTTTTTGAATTTCAGATTAGATTACAGCTCATTGTTGTTATCGTTGTAATGCTCTAATGAGATGATCTCATCATAATCTTAACCCACAGTTCGTGGTAACTAGCCGTATGCAGAAACTCTTTGCAGACTTGTTAATAATTGAGGATTCTTGTCTGAAGCCTGTCGTTTGTTTCATCTCAGTATATCAATCAGTGGGACCAATTCAAGAATGTTTGTATCGGGTTCTTGTGATGGAACTGCCCGGCTCTGGGACACTCGTGTTGCAAGTCGTGCAGTCCGTACATTTCATGGACATGATGGAGACGTTAATGCTGTAAAGTTCTTCCCAGATGGCAATAGATTTGGAACAGGCTCGGATGATGGGACTTGCCGCCTTTTTGATATAAGAACTGGTCATCAACTCCAAGTCTACTATCAGCAGACTACTGAAAACGAGGCCCCACATGTAACATCTGTTGCATTCTCAATATCAGGGAGACTTCTATTTGCTGGATACTCCAATGGTGATTGCTTTGTTTGGGATACACTTCTGGCAAAGGTAAGCATCATTGCATTATGATAGCATAAATCTTTGAATGATTGCCATAGGACACAGGGGGTCCTTTGCAAAACATTAAATAGTGACATAATGGAATGTTCAACGAAACTGGCCACTTTATCGTGCCGATTATCTCAAGTAAATGGTGCATGTAAGTTTATTTATGTACTTTCAGGTATTATTCTGACCCTAATTTTATCTTGAAGATGAGACTGATTAGGTCACCAGCCACAGAAATTATTGTGACCTTAATGTTAAGCCACTGTGTGCTATCATCTGGTAGCCCGACGATGGATGCCATTTTTGTTTTTCTTGCATCTCTATATCCAGCGAAACCTTCTTTCACTGGATAATCATATCTGATGTGTAACTTAATTTCTTGAATTGATATATACAATAAAAAATCAAAAGAATCTCATGTGCATCTAGAGTGTGAGACCCATGAACAAGACATGTGGGAGTTGATTTGCCTTTTAAGTGTCCGTTCATTCATGCAGGTTGTATTGAACTTGGGATCTCTCCAGAACTCCCACCAGTCCAAGATCACATGCTTGGGTTTGGCCGCTGATGGAAGTGCCTTGTGTACAGGCAGTTGGGATACAAATCTAAAGGTCAGACCCTGATTTAGTTTTAGATTTTTTTTCTCTTCGTGGTAGACGAGAGGCTAATGCTTCGTTTCCTATGACCTGACACATACATATTACTAAGAGAAATTTATGTAACTTACTAATTTTATAATTGAATGCATTAGATTTGGATATAAATGGCTCTTGCATATTACTATAGTTAGCAGGTTTGGATTTTGATAAGCAAATGGAATTGATCCATATTATATGATGGATCAGTCTACCCTCTTAACTTATCTGTCAATACAGTACACAAAAAACTATGTATGTCAACATTGTAACATTTCTTCTAACTAACTAATGAAAACCATGTTCTTGATGTCGAAAGCAGGATGTGGTTATTGTACTCAAGTGTCTCTCTACTTTCTGTAGTTCAATTTGTTGAATCAGCTTCTTCTCAACTAAAATTGCTTCATTTTCTAATTATCCTGTAAAGTATCGCAAAATATATGCTTACCTAACATTATTTTTACTAAGTTGTTTGGTCTGTTGCCTCATAATATCCTATTTTACCTCTTATTCTCTGATTTCTAATATCTATCTGACCTCTGTAGATATGGGCTTTTGGAGGCTATAGGAGGCTAATCTGATATATCTCTGAAGGAAGCTGCCTGATCTGAGATCAATCGGTATTTTCACACCATGCAGGTTCGTGAATCTTTAGTATGATCAACCAAGCAGGCTGTGTTTTTGTTGCATTTTATGTTCCTGTTCTGTAACATATATAGTATGAAGAGCTGCTGTATTATTGTATACTGTGTGAATGCTGGATGATTTACTTGGTTGAGAATATAAATGTAAGTACCTTAGGAATGTCCTGAAATCTTGAGGTGAGTGTAACGTGTCTTTACTTCTGATCATCTTATTACTATAAATAATCACATGCTTTCCCCCTTTCCCTTTTCGGAATTTGGTGTCGGACCAAGCATGGTAGTGTTTCATATTTGATGAGAGACTATTAGTGAGTGAAGATGTAATAAGTCGCTGTATAGTTGGGGATGCATCTTACGCAAGCCGTTGTTGTATTATTGGAGGTGAGAATACAAGTGTCGTAGGGACATGGAGAAAGAGAAGGTATTGTAGTGTATTGTACTTGCTTTATGACATAAGTTGACTTAATTACGGCTTGTACATGCTATGTTGTATGTCATAAGTTGACTTAATTACAACTTGTACATGCGGGTTGGAAGCGAGACTTAGGCTGACTGAAGGGCAATCAATTTTATATATATATATATATATATATATTTCATGTCAATATGTATTATTTGATACTTGATATTTAATCGAATTATTGGATAAGGGGGTATTCAACCAATTGTGTGTTATCCTTGATTGAAATATGAATTATATGATACGAGCTATTAGGCTAACATGAATCACTTTTAAATATATTATATTTGTCTTAATTTGTAAATGAGTTTTGTTAAAAAGTTATGAGCAAATTATTCTTGAGCATATACAAAATCACAAGGTCAAGTATAGTAAAACCAGGTCCAGGAGAACCATCTTTAAAATAGTAGCATATTTCTTCATTTACATCACGTTAAAAAGTTCATTATACTATTGTAAGGACGACTTTTTTTTTGTCGCAAAAAAGGAATGGACTAGTAGTGGCGACCCTAGGCCCATCCCGCTACTTAATGTCCGAGCTTTCCTGTTTTTTTTGGAGACTGTACGGTCGCAGCTACATCCCTTCGAACAACCAGCGCATGCACGTAGCTCCACCGTAAACCTAGAGTTAAGGATGACTTGAATCACTTTATTTACATCCTTTTGAAATATAAACACTTTTTCCTATTTTTCTATAAAATGAATATTTATTTTTAAACTTTATTTACTCATAAATAAATCTCCATTCTTAATATCTCTTGGTAGATGAACACAAAACACTAGCACATAGCACTATATATATATATATATCATTATCAATCCTCACCGACCTAGAGAGTTGACTTTCCCCTCAGATGGGCCAACCTATTACTCTCGTGGGCTATAGTCAATGCATCGCCGCTTTCTGAATAGTATAAAATCATGTATTACGTGAGAGTAATACAAAAAATTTAGGTACACTCCATTTATTTATAATGGCTAAATAAATAAATTAACTAATTTATAAATTAATATTATAGTTTTCTATAATAACAGTAGTGGTCGTCACATCTTGTGTCATTTTTATCTAAAGAATATATGCTTTCAGAAATTATTGACTTTTCCAATAATCAATAAAAGTATAAAACTAATAGACAGTTGGCAAATAGTAGATATAACCGAATCTTTGATCAACTCCACTGATCATACAGTGGGAAAACATGAAATCTAATGCATGAATGACGTGTCCATAAGCTTCTCCTTCACTATTCTCTTTGACGGTCACACGTAATTAAATTTATAATATATATAACGACTCATTTGAGATAAATTATAATTGAACTTTGACTAATATATATCTTATCAAAGTATGTGAAATCATTCAAAATGTTTCAATTTACATTTTTTAATATGCATAATGTTATCGTTGCAACTTAATTCATCATTTTTATTTATGGTACCATTTATAAATGACATAAGACTAAGCGACTGAATGAATTTGTTATTCTTACTTAGACTATACAAAAAACGAAACTCTTGTAATACATTTTTTATTTATAAAAAGTTCCAACCATTTTCTGCTTTCTAATATATATATATATATATTGATTGAGCCACACCCACCCACCCACTTATTTCTCAACAAAATGGTACATACCTTTTGTTATGAAGAATCTTACTTTGTTAAAAGAAAAGGTGGTGAGAGAGTCAAACTACATTTCCCTTTTTAGTCAACGTGACATTCATGCCAATCTAGCTTTTGTTGTTTGTGGAGCAAAAGACCTAACAACCACACAAAAAATTAAGACCATCAATTGATAGAGAGGACGATCCCATCCGATCGAGCTATCATCATCATCATAATAATAATAATAGAGGGACACGACACATAATATATGTGGTGATGCTCCACGTACAATACTATACTATACATATCATCCAAATTAAAAGGACATTCACTAAGGACGACCAACAAAAAAAGTGACCCTTGGATTTTCTAAGGACCAACATTAATTCTAATCTAAAACACCTACGTAATTGCTTCAGAGACAATAAATGCATATCAAATTAAACCCTAATGTTATATAGTTTGCGAGTAAAATACGATTTTGCTAAATTGAGGGGGCTAGGGGTTGGACTTTAACCCAAACCATTCACATACACGAACGAGTTAATCTAGCTGATCAAGACTTACATCAATCCTCACTTATGGACGAGTTGACCTAGGTCAAAACCCTAACCACTTTAATTGAGATTCAATCGAATCTCAGACGAATAAACACTTAATTGTAATATATAATAAAGTTTAAGTATTTAATTGTGATATTTTTATAAGTATTTTATTCTATTTATAATTTTTAAATTTTATTATCTTATGTTTGAATGAAAAATCTTACTGAATAACTTTTTTTGATATATGATCAATTTAGAAATGCAAACATTAATAAACTTGTATTGCAGTCCAACAACGTGAGACAAAAATGTATTTTACCATGCAATATATATATAATATTATGATTTTGTATTTATGCATTCCCCGGTTCCCCCATGAATAAAGAGCCATTATCTAGGCAGAGACATATGTAGTTGCATGCAACGCATTCTCATATCCTTAATTTTTGATGAATTTAATATTCAATTATTTTTATAACCATGAGAACCCCCCAGCTTTCTCTAGACTTCTAATTAATAAATAAATATAATGATGATGATGATAATTGATAAGGATATGTATTGAAAAGACCTCTCTTTTTGTCTCCTTTGTCAGAAAGTCAAAACCTCATCATCAGCATCATCTTCTCTGCGTTGTCAAACACTAAGTGGCTCGATGTCCCTTCTTTCCTTTAAAAGAAAAATGGCAGCTTGGGTACTTTAAAAGTAAAACACACAAATTTTATGCAACTAGCTATCATAAAACTGTTCCCTTTGGTCAAACCAACGTGTCTTTATATATATATACACACATGGAATCGTCTCAAGTGGAGGTGCAATAGACTCCTCTCTCTAGAGATCTACAAAACCCTAGCAACTTGAGTAGTTTGCAGTCAAGGAAGGAGAAGATGAGGCCTGTCTATGCTTTGATCATCCATTTTTCTCTTCTTATGGTAAATAAGAGAAATTTGAAAAACTCCAACTTCCAATCAATATATTATCTCACGTGTATAGTATGATTATATATGTTTGTGTTTGGAACAGTTTGTAGGGTTTAGTGATGCAAGAAAGAGTCCTGCAGAGGACTACTGGAAGGAGGTGGTGAAAGGACAGACCATGCCTCAAGACATTAGAGAACGTATCAGACACCATCTCCAGGGGCATCGCTTTTCCATGGATTTCGATACCAGTGAAAACGCAATAATATATCATGGAAGAAGACACAGTGATCACAAAGAGATTATGATCATCAACTCGACGGTTTCACAGAAGGGAAAGTTGGAATCAAATCAACACAAAGATGAAGCTCCAGAGGCAGAAAAATATACTTGATATATATATATATATATGTGTGTGTGTGTGTGTGTATGGATAGCCAGTAATTAAGGTGGACTAAATTAATCCGTTTCCACAAGTTAGTTAGTGTGATTGTGATTTATTGGAAGCTTCAGATAGTTTGCTTCCTTAGCTTCTTCTATATATGTATAATTTAAAGCTAAGGCTTCATTTAGTTGTTTTTACCATCATGCAGATCGGGGTTTCTTTATCGATCGACTCCAACGTAGAGATATGGGAGGTTGTGGTGAGCGATATTAGGGTTTGGGGATCATGATGAAAGCTTAGATGCAGTTATTTTATTTTGGAAGGGGTTAATTAAAAAACAAAAACAAATGGAACTTGGCTGAAAATAAAGAGAACAAACCAAACTTTTATTTTTGACAAATAACAAACTAAACTTAATAAATTTAGTAGTTAACAAATCTACTTAAAATAGTCAGTATGTTGAGATGATTTTTTTTAATTTGGACGGAGTGGTTTGTCTAATTATAAATGCAACAACAACATTATAGATGAAATCTAACAAATAACTCTGTCCAAATTAGAAAATTTCGTTCAAAAATAACTACAATAATTTTAGGTAAGTTTATTAATTGTTAATTTTACTAAGTTTGTTTTTTTGTTTGTAAAAAAATAGTTCCAACTTTAATCTCTGGATTTTCATCAAAGTTCGGTTTGATTTTTGAGAATTAACCATTTTGGAAGATGTAAATTATATATTTTTATAAGTGAATAGACACTTGTTTAGATTTGGATTGATAGTTGTGAATATTGGTTAAGTTCAAATTTGAAGTAAATGACATTCATTTAGATTGATAGATGTGAAGATGATAATAGGCAATGTTTAATGTGCGTACAGCAAGTCATCACCAGCTAATTACATAACCGTCGTGGTGTTGGAAACCCAGACGAGGTTATCCGCAGGGAAGAAGTGACAGACATGCGAGGTCCCTGGTTCGATACCCAACACCCGAAACGACACATGATCGCTGCTCCACTGCGAGGTGTCCAAGTGGCAGACCGCCACAGCCTCTACCTTGTCTCCGTTCTCCCCTTCCACAGAAACCTCAAACACCCTGTTCTTCGTCTTCTGGCTATGGCAGTAGAACACTGCGTAAGGGTAGGCCATTGCATGGCAAGCCACCATCTTCGGCGTCGCCACCTCTCGAGGTACGTCTCTAATGGTGAAATTCTGAAGGTGGACGTTGGATTCGGTTAAGTGGGTAGTGGCCAGAACCTTGAAATTTGGAACCTTGGTCGTCACTACGTCAACGAATACACTGCTGACGTAATCGAGCATGGACTCCAACGAGGTGGCGCAGAGCTTGGTCTCTCCGTTGATCGGCGGCAGCTCGCATTCGTGGAGGGTGGTTTGGACGGCTTTGGCTTGAGGAGAGCCGTTGGGGAAGGAGAAGAGTTGAAGGAGATCAGAGAGGTTTGCCGAATGGAAAGGAATGGATTCGGCTTCTGTTTTGGACAGGAATTTCGGAGATGAAGAAGGGTTTCTTCTGGGTAAGTATATGGGGAGGGTTTTGCCTTTCTTAAGGTCCTTCAATGTGAAAAAGATCAGATTTGATTCGTCAAGGTTGTCGGGAACATGTTTTTCATGATAGTGATGATTATGATCCATGATGTTCATCTTCCTTGCTCCACCGCCATGGATGCTCTGCAAAAGCTTCAGGTTACTGGACGCTATATAATAGATTCAATACTAACATCATAGAAAAATGGTCCCGAGACAGTTTCCAGATTATGAACTCACCGCCGAGAGCAGTGAAAGGACAAAGATGCTGCAAGATGCAATACTCAGAGCCATGTGTATTCAGGTTCAGAGGTTGAGGTTGGTGGGGAACTTTAGGTGGCAGAGGCAAATTTGGTTAACTTAACTAGCATTATATATGAAGAGATGAGAAGCACAAGGCCAAAATTGTAACTTCCCACTAATATTTAACCATTTTAAGAACTTTGGTTTAATTTAAAATTTTTAAAAAGTGATTTATCTGAATTTCAGTAGCAAAGAGATCATTTTTTCTTTCCTATTAGGTATAATAAAGCCTCCATTTTTTTTTTACAAATTTAAAAAATGCTATATTAGAGAGGAGTGCACAAATATATATTTTACTAACCAGATTATTTCTTAAGGACAAAAAAAGAAGAGCTTTAAGGGAAACATTCAAAAGGGAGTAACTGAAAAATGAGGCAAACATAGGTGGGAAGTTGATAATTTACTCAATTTGCAAGAGAAAAATACGCGGTCATATGTGGGTTATTATGAATGTTAGGGGTTCTTATGCAATAATATTATTTCTGTCTGGTTGAAGATAAAATAGCGGAATATGACGACTTCGATCAGTGGCGGCAGTTGCTGTTACTGAATCCCGGAACAATCGAAGGCTTCATCATGGAAGAGAAACGCCGCGATGCCGGAACCCTACAGGCATCGGCCACCGAGCCGCATTCGGCTGATCCTCCAACACGCAGAAGGCCGGGTGCTCAGAAGAGGAAGGCTAGCGCTCTCGGCGCCTCGAGTCCTCCGTCTTTACCGTCAAAAAGATTTACCCGGGAGAAGCACCTGATGTCTCAGAACCAGATCCAGAATGGCCCTTTGACCAGGGGTCGCCAAGTTCCATCCGCCTACGGTAATGTTGGGTCTGCTCTTTCTGCAAAGATCGAGGAGAAGGCTTCCGCGGCTGCACTGGAGGTCTTGGAAGCGGAGGAAGAGAGAAAGGCTATTAAAGCCTGGGAAGCTCTGGAGTCTGCTACTGAAGCTGAATTTGAAGCTCTTAAATATCGAGACCGGAATGCTCATGTTGTGCCGAATCACTGTGGTAAATCTAAACCCTATAATTAATTTCCAATTCATTTTTTAGCTATTGATGAATGGAAACCTGAAATGGGGTAAATGCCGTCTCTTATTATCTGTCTCATTGCTCGAATTTTCATGTTGATAGGCGAATAATGAAAATAACGTTGAATGTGGAAGGAATCGAAAAGCTCAATTCTGTAAAACCTTTGGTCTTTGTTACTGTTGCTGATAATTAAGGTTGTTTTTGCTAATGTTCTCTGCATAAACAGGTTGGTTTTCGTGGACAAAGGTTCACTCTCTTGAGGAACGTGCATTGCCTTCTTTCTTCAATGGAAAATCTGAAACCCGAACACCTAAGATGTACATGGAGATACGGAATTCGATTATGAAAAAATTTCATGCTGATCCTAATTGCCAGATTGAAGTGAAAAACCTCGAGGAGCTTGAAGTTGGGGACTTGGATGCAAGGCAAGAGATTCTTGAGTTTCTTGATTACTGGGGGTTGATTAACTTCCACCCCTTCCCCCAAGATGATGCCACTATGGCTGATGATGATAATGGCGAAGTGGCAAAGAAGGATTCATTAGTTGAACAATTGTATAAATTTGAGACAGTACATTCCTGTTATCCCGTTGCTCCAAAGATAAGACTAACCACACCTACTATGGTTTCTGGACTATTTTCGGAACCTACAGTTGCTGAAGAGTTGCTGGAGCCCGAGGGACCATCTGTTGAGTATCATTGTAACTCCTGCTCCGCTGATTGCTCTAGGACACGTTACCACTGCCAAAAGCAGGTGACGTATCTATTCTCTGCTAAATTTAGTTCATAGTTAACGGGAAGTATCTCTATTGAAAGGATGCAAGCACATTCATGTAAGTTTATGGACATCAATAATGGTATGGAATCATGTCCGAGTCTTGGATAGAGATGTTCTTATATCGGAACAAGAAGCCCCAAATTCTATTTCCTTATCCGTTGCTGGGTTTATAACCGATCTATTAGATTTTCCCTTTTGCAGACTGATGTTTCTTTATGTTTCTGTGAACATTTTTAATGTTTGGAAAATTAAATGTTATAAGAGTGGTGGGTGATTTCCATTAATCATGTGCTAATTTTCAGTTTGACAAATGTTATTTCCTTTTAGTAGGAATCGCTTCATGAGCATGCAAAATAGCTGTTATCAAAGGGTTCTTTTCTGCATAGTGGGGGTGAGGTTCAGAAGGGTTGTGGCTAATATGTTAACTATTGAGCTCCCAACTATGTCACTTTTGGTTTTAGTCTTTTAGCTTTTATAAGCCGATTCATATTGAAAGCTTTACCTAGGGAATGTTGATAATATTTATTCTTTGACAGGCAGATTTTGACTTATGTCCAGAGTGTTTTATGGAGGGGAAGTTTGGCTCTGGTATGTCTTCTTCAGACTTTATTCTTATGGAACCTGCAGAGGTCCACAGTGTCGCTGGTGGAACCTGGACAGATCAAGAGACACTACTTCTCCTTGAGGCTCTGGAGCTTTACAAAGAAAACTGGAATGAAATTGCGGAGCACGTTGCAACTAAAACAAAAGCCCAGTGTATATTGCACTTTGTTCAAATGCCTATTGAGGATTCCTTTCTTGATTCTGAGAGTGATGCTAATGCTGTGCTTAAGGAAAATATGGATTCAACGTCTGTACCCAATAATGCATCTAATCCTAAGGAAGCACCAGAAGAAAAGGAAAATAAGGGTCACTCAGAAAAAGTTCAGAGTTCTGTTACTATGGAAATTGTAAAACAAGAAGATGCAGATACTGTTAAGGTTGGAGATTCTACTAAAAAAGTGGAGGATACCTATGTCAAAGTTGGTGAAGTGAGTTTAAATCCAACTATTGGAAATGAAGTGAAAGTTATAGATGAGAAACAAGAGAGCTGTGCTATAAAGGCACTTAGAGAGGCGTTTGAAGCTCTTGGTTATTCTTCAACTCCTGAAAATCCTTTATCATTTGCAGAAGTGGGGAATCCTGTCATGGCTTTGGTAAGCATGTTTATCTGCCTAGTATTGTGATAGTGTCTTGGTTTAGCCTGTATGGTAGTCCTAGAGACTGCCGATAGTTTCTAAGGTTGGAACTTGATATTACGACATGCAATGAGAAACCTGATGATTTTGGTACTTCTGGAGTGTTGAGTTAGCTAGTGTGGTTACATGATCCACAAATGATTATTTGGATAGAGCTAGCTTGTTATACGCTCGAAAGAATTCTATACTGGAAAAAATAAAGATATATCAGAGCCTTGTCATGACAGATTAGATTGCATCGAGAATGGAAACACTAAATCCTGCTGGGTACTTCCTGCAATTAGATATTCAATATTCATGCTGATTTTTGTTTTTCCTATCATAGGCTGGATTTCTTGCACGATTGGCAGGATCTGATGTTGCGACCGCATCAGCACGCAGCTCTTTAAAATCCCTTAAGTATGATTCTCCTGGAATGCAGTTGGCTCTGAAGCACTGCTTTATTTTGGAAGATCCGCCAGATCATTTGAAAGAGCCAACTGCTTCTCAGCGGTAAGTTATTTGCTCACATGTACATTCTGTTATTTAAATTTTAAAGTATGTAATTTATAGAAGATATATATTTGCAGTGTTGGAACTGAGGATGATCCAGAAAATTTGGATAAAGAGAAAATGCAGAAAGTTGATGGTGAGGATACTGATTCTCCTTTGGATGATACTTCGAAAGCTGCCAAGGAACTAGACTCTGCGAAACAACCATGTAATTTGAATGTCACTGACTCCTCTGAGCTGCAAAAGGAACAAACATCAGTTCCTGAGAAGGCATCATGTGTCTTAGCATCAGAGACAAAGCTATTAGGTGATGTTCGTAAAGAAGAAGAGGGCTATGAAGCTCAAGAAAAAGATGTAGACATGACAGATTCCGCAACATGCAAAGCTACCGACCCCAAGAAATCTGATTCAGTTGCAGCCCCTTCCGGCACTAGGGATGAAGATATGGCATCTGATTCTTTGCCTGCAGATAAGGAAGAGCAAAAGCTGTCATCGTCAGGTGATGCTTCTCCCTCTATATCGTTTGTTTTAGTGGTTGATCAAGTTTCCCATAATTTAGTTTACTGCTTGTTGAAATAATGAAAAAAGTTATTAATTTAGGAAAAAAAACAATTTAGAAATTGTAGTTTTATCAGTTTTTACATGTTACGTACTGAGCGAAGATATGCTTCATTTGAATATTTGTTTCACTCTATTATCTTCGTAGCTGAGGATCATCCTAAAGATCATGCCAAAGAAGACGATGAATCTGCAGAAGAAAAAGATGAGTGTAAGATCAAAAAAATAAAGCATGCAGCTATTACTGCACTTTCAGCATCAGCTGTGAAGGCAAAGCTTCTTGCCGAGCATGAAGAGGGACAAATTAAGCAGCTCACTGTTTTATTGATTGAACAACAGGTATTTCCTAAATCAGTACACATCTATATTTGTAAGATCAAGGATTCATTTCTGTGGATTGTTTACTTTCACAGTTGCACAAATTGGAGAGGAAGCTTGCGTTATTTAATGAGATTGACAACATGACAATGAGGTTTAGGGAACAAATCGATAGGTCAAGACAGAGGCTTTACCATGAGAGGGCGCAGATAATTGCATCTCGACTTGGCTTCCCAGCTTCCTCCTCATCTAGGGCAATGCCACCCCAATCAATCCCTCCAAATACCAGGATACCCATGCACTTTGCTAACTTGGGTCCAAGAACCCCTTCAGGTATGCCTCAACCTCAAAGGCCACCTCTTGCAAGACCAATGGGTATACTGCCTCCAAACCCTTCTTTTGGGGGCTTTGTACCCTCCCAATCGGGACAAGCCTCTCGTTAAGATGGAAGTCTTTTGAAAGATCTATTGTGGGTAGGTTTTCATCAGTTCATGTAAGGTTTTCTCAACCTTTTTCTTTCAGCATGATTGATGGAAGCTGCTGCTAATGGTACTTATCATTTATATGTGTTAAAGCCTTAGATGACGGTGAGCTTTATTGTATAGTCAATTTCCTTGCACTTTTATCAAGGCTAATCAAAGTAACTAATCCACAACTATTTAGTTTAATCTCTTGTAATGTAGTCATTGGACGACACCATTCCTAGTTTATATATAACACCATTTTATAGATTAATTTCGACTCCCATTACTTTAAAATTTCCAAGCACCCACTTATCTTTCTATGAAGTTTCATGATGTTTGATTTCAGTTGATATCATAGCAACCATTCGCATATTGATTGGTTGCTATTTTGAAACAAAGTTAAAGTTGTATTAAATTTTCACATGTTTCACGCACAAAATTTCATTAAATACTTACGTATTTTAGGTTTTGTGGTAGAGGATCTACAAAAGGAGAATTAAAGAACATATGCAAAGTAAGCTCGTCATTTTTATTTGACAATATCTCTCTGTTTTGTTTTGTTTTCCTCTTTTCTTTCCTAACGATCGCATCGTTTGATCTTTATTTTGAACAAGGAATAACTTTTGCTCTTTGTCTCTAATTTCAGCTTTCGAACTCCATCTAATCCATTCCATCTACTTTCACAGATGCACAAATCATTTTGCACAAGAATAACATGATGATTTACAGGTTTATACTGCACAAGAATTATATGACTACTTACTTCCCTAGCAAAAAGGCTGATTCCATTGCTTCTACTTCCCTAGCCAAAAGGCTGATCATTTCATTGCTTTCTCATCTTTCAAACTTCCAAAGACGTCTGGACAACTTACCCATTTATGCAGACCTTAACTCAAAATAGAACCATGAAGGAACAACATGCGAACCCAAGTCTATTGACGGAGTAGTGAAGCTGTGTGCACTTTGAGTTCATGAATCAAAATTTTGCTTCCACAATAAGGAGGGAATGGTTGCAACCACTTACTACTCACTTTTTTATACCCATTACTATTTGAATTCAAGTACATTTTAAAATAATATTCTAAATAGCTCACATTTTATTTATTTGGGTTAAATAAACGAAATATGTAAAGATCATATCTTTTGGAAAAGGATAGATTGGTGATTTTTTTTTGAAGTGTTTGAGAGAAAAATGAGAAATAGAAATTCCAATAGTATATTTCATAATTATAAAAATGTTAAGCCATCTTAAGAGTAAAAATGTTTGTGTAAGACGTACGTCTTAACCAACTGTCTCAAAAATTCGAACTTAACCAACTGTCTGGCGATCGCGAAGGCGATGACGATGATGATGATGATAATGATGGTTGACCCAATCTAAGAGTGAGGAAATCATTGTCGCTGTCGAGGAAATCATCGTCGCCGTCGAAGTTGCTCATGATTGATTGGAAAGCCGTCGAACTTGAGTGAAGGTGACTAGTATAGTATTAAGTTTAACACTTATTGTATGCCACATGAATATCTTGTTGTGGAATTCAGACCATGTGGCGTCTGGGTAGCTCTTCGTTTCCAACCAATTCTAATTTTTCTATTTGACATTCTAAAATCTTAATATAATCTCTTATTTAGCGGAATTCTCTACATTCTTTTTAAATATCTTCTAAAAAGGTTCTCTACAGATCTCTTTTAGTTGTATTAATTTTATTTTGTTTTTAAATATTATAAAAAACAATAAATAACCATCATCATTACAAATATTATTATTAAGTATCATAGAAATGGCTTACTAGATAGGGTGTATCTCAGTATACAATTGAATACACAATATTGTCTCTCAAATTAAATTGTCTAATTACTTATTATTAATTATATATTAAATAAAAGATAGAGATAACTTACTTATTTTGAATTTGAATTTGAAATGAAATCTAACTTTAAACCGACTAAATCTCATATCGTAATCTTATACAAAATCTTAAACATATATACAAAATCAATATATAAATAACTCTCAGCTGCAGGCACTTCAAATCATCTTCTTTGCTTTCGGCGCAGGCTTCCAATCATGAGCAACTTCGACGGCGATGATGATTTCCTCGACAGCGACGATGATTTCCTCACTCTTAGATTGGGTCAACCATCATCATCATCATCGCCATCGCGATCGCCATCACAGTCGCAAAGAAGCTCTGCAGTTGTCAATTATGTTACAGTGCCACCAGACTCACCACCACCTGCGCAAACCCTAGTGGCACCGCAACTTTCGCAAACCCTACTGCCACCGGAACCTCTGCGAACACCGACAGCACAACATGAACAGCAGCTACCAACCAATCTCGATATGTTTCCTTGGGATTTCGACATACTTTTTCACATGCCGATGCCGGTTTCATACCTGCAGCAACAATATCCATTGCCACAGCAACTAGCAGTTTCTAGTTCCTTAACAGAGCCAATGCTAGTCCAGATTGACCAACAGCCACCGACTCAAGACCAGAATCCTCCGCCTCCAGCAGACCCTGTTCAGCCTTTGCGACTCCAGATTAACATACAGCCACCGACTCAAGACCAGAATCCTCCGCCTCCAGCAGACCCTATTCAGCCTTTGCGACTCCAGATTAACCAACAGCCACTGACTCCAAACCAGAATCCTCCGCCTCAAGTAGGTCTTGTTATGCCTCCGCGACTCCAGATTAACCAACAGACACAGACTCCAGACCAGAACCCTCCGCCTCCAGCAGGTCCTGTTCAGCCTTCGCTAGTCCAGATTAACCAACAGACACCGACTCCAGACCAGAATCCTCCTCATTCAGCAGGTCCTGTTCAGCCCTCGGAAGATCAGTCAAACCATCCGAAAGTGAAAACTGAGTCGGTTCCGCCACCCTTTCCCTGGGCCACGAGTAGGAGGGCTACCGTGCACAGCATATCGCACTTGCTGTCCAATCAAATTACTCAAATTACTGGTGACGTTCAATGCAAGACCTGCAACCGTAAATACTTGATGATTTATGAGCTGAAAAAGAAATTCAAGGAACTCGCCAACTTTATCATGAATAACATGGGAAACTTTCATGACAGAGCTCCTGCGGCATGGACCAATCCATCTCTGCCAGATTGCAAGTAACTAGCAAAACCCTACAACGTTTATGTCCAAACCAAACGAGCATGTTCTATAGGGTTAACTAATTTCTTATATTGTTCAGTAAAAACCAAACCCTAGTGTCTGATCAAATATGTTATATATATGATGACATGGATTTGTTTTCTTTAAGGTATTGTGGACAAGAAGGTTGCGTGCGACCGTTGATGGGGGACAAGAAAAAGAGCATCAATTGGTTGTTTTTGCTGTTAGGTCAGCTTCTTGGTTGTTGCACCTTAGGCCATCTCAGGTACTTTTGCAAGCATACACGCAACCACAGAACTGGAGCCAAGGATCGTCTTCTTTATCTTACGTATCGGGAACTATGTAACCAACTCAGCCCAAATGAATTATTCTCAAATCGAGCATTACGCTAACAAGTAAAGAATCCATTTGGTAGTTGTTGTTGTTGTAATAAATTAATGCAAACTCAGCTCAATGTTTTCCCCTACTACATCTTTGGATTTTGCAGTCAGTCAACTTTTATTTGGTAGGCCTTTGTATGAATAAAGCGTCTTTGTATGAATAAAGGGTAGAGTTAGAGAACCTCTCATACACAATTGAGTTCAGGATTAAAATGACTTATTTCTAAATTTATAGGACTTGTATTCAATAATAGTAAAAAAAACAATCTATGAGCATCTTATACAGTTATACTGTACTCCACTTCCATTTCTTCAATACGACTTCACAGTGAATGAAACCTAACGTCATATTTTCTATGATGGTACCACTTTGAGTTTGAATCGATTTGCTAGATTTTTAATATCTGTTCACTCGAAATTTCATTTTCGATGAAATTAATTTCATTTGCATTCTTATTGGATGTATAAGAACGTAGTAATGTTCTGGTCATCACTATTTTTGGACCCCCAAACACCTATTTTATGTGTACCCCCTTTAGCTTCGACCGATTTCCTATATTTTCAATATATCCTCACTCAGAACTTCATTTCCAATGAAATTAATTTCATTCGCATTCTTACACTCCGTATAATAACGTAGTAATGTTCCGACCAAAACTATTTTTGGACCTCCAAACACCTATTTTCTGTAATGGTACCCATTTGAGTTTCGACTGATTTGTTAGATTTTTAATATCTCCTCACTCGGAACTTCATTTTCGATGAAATTAATATCATTCGCATTCTTACTCTACGTATAAGAACGTAGTAATGTTCCGTCCATAACTATTTTTGGACACCAAAACACCTATTTTCTGTGATGGTACCCCTTTGAGTTTTGACCGATTTGTTAGATTTTCCATATCTCCTCACTCAGAACTTCATTTTCGATGAAATTAGTTTCATTTGCATTCTTACTCGATGTATAAGAATGTAGTAATGTTCTGGTCATAACTATTTTTGAACCCCGAAACACCTATTTTCTGTGATGGTACCCCTTTGAGTTTCGACCGATTTGCTAGATTTTAAATATCTCTTCACTCGGAACTTCATTTTTGATGAAATTTATGTCATTTGCATTCTTATTGGATGTATAAGAATGTAGTAATGTACCGGTCATAACTATTTTTGGACCCCAAAATACCTATATTCTCCAATGGTACCCCTTTGAGTTTTGACCAATTTGTTAAATTTTCAATATCTCCTCACTCAGAACTTTATTTTCGATGAAAATAGTTTCATTTTCATTCTTACTGGATGTATAAGAATGTAGTAATATTCTGGTCATAACTATTTTTGGACCCCAAAACACTTATTTTCTGTGATGGGACCCCTTTGAGTTTTGACTGATTTGTTAGATTTTCAATATATCCTAACTCAGAATCATTTCCGATGAAATTAATTTCATTCGGATTCTTACTCTACGTATAATAAGGTAGTAATGTTCCGATCATAACTATTTTTGGACCCCCATACACCTATTTTCTGTAATGGTACCCCTTTGAGTTTCAACCAATTTGTTAGATTTTTAATATCTTCTCACTCAGAACTTCATTTTCGATGAAATTAATATCATTCGCATTCTTACTCTACGTATAAGAACGTAGTAATGTTCCGTCCATAACTATTTTTGGACACCAAAACACCTATTTTATGTGATGGTACCCCTTTGAGTTTTGACCGATTTGTTAGATTTTCCATATCTCCTCACTCGGAAATTCATTTTCGATGAAATTAGTTTCATTTGCATTCTTACTGGATGTATAAGAATGTAGTAATGTTCTAGTCATAACTATTTTTGGACCCCCAAACACCTATTTTCTGTGATGGGTACCCCTTTGAGTTTCGACCGATTTGTTAGATTTTCAATATCTCCTCACTCTGAACTTAATTTCGATGAAATTAATATCATTCGCATTCTTACTGGATGTATAAGAACGTAGTAATGTTCCGTCCATACTATTTTTGGACACCAAAATACCTATTTTCTCTAATGGTACCCCTTTGAGTTTTGACCAATTTGTTAAATTTTCAATATCTCCTCACTCAGAACTTCATTTTCGATGAAATTATTTTCATTTGCATTCTTACTGGATGTATAAGAATGTAGTAATATTCTGGTCATAACTATTTTTGGACCCCAAAACACCTATTTTCTGTGATGGGACCCCTTTGAGTTTTGACCGATTTGTTAGATTTTCAATATATCCTCACTCAGAATCATTTCCGATGAAATTAATTTCATTCGCATTCTTACTCTACGTATAATAAGGTAGTAATGTTCCGATCACAACTATTTTTGGACCCCCATACACCTATTTTCTGTAATGGTACCCCTTTGAGTTTCAACCGATTTGTTAGATTTTTAATATCTTCTCACTCAGAACTTCATTTTCGATGAAATTAATATCATTCGCATTCTTACTCTACGTATAAGAACGTAGTAATGTTCCATCCATAACTATTTTTGGACACCAAAACACCTATTTTATGTGATGGTACCCCTTTGAGTTTTGACCGATTTGTTAGATTTTCCATATCTCCTCACTCGGAAATTCATTTTCGATGAAATTAGTTTCATTTGCATTCTTACTGGATGTATAAGAATGTAGTAATGTTCTAGTCATAACTATTTTTGGACCCCCAAACACCTATTTTCTGTGATGGGTACCCCTTTGAGTTTCGACCGATTTGTTAGATTTTCAATATCTCCTCACTCTGAACTTAACTTTCGATGAAATTAATATCATTCGCATTCTTACTGGATGTATAAGAACGTAGTAATGTTCCGTCCATAATTATTTTTGGACACCAAAATACCTATTTTCTCTAATGGTACCCCTTAGAGTTTTGACCGATTTGTTAAATTTTCAATATCTCCTCACTTAGAACTTCATTTTCAATGAAATTAGTTTCATTTGCATTCTTACTCGATGTATAAGAATGTAGTAATGTTCTAGTCATAACTATTTTTGGACCCCAAAACACCTATTTTCTGTGATGGTACCCCTTTGAGTTTCGACTGATTTGTTAGATTTTCAATATCTCCTCATTCAGAACTTCATTTTCGATGAAGTTAATAGAATTCGCATTATTACTCTACGTATAAGAACATAGTAATGTTTCGACCATATAACTATTTTTGGACCCCAAAACACCTATTTTCTGTGATGGTACCCCTTTGAGTTTCGCCCGATTTGTTAGATTTTGAATATCTCCTCATTCGGAACTTCATTTTCGATGAAATTAGTTTCAATTGCATTCTTACTGGATGTATAAGAATGTAGTAATGTTCTGGTCATAACTATTTTGGACCCCCAAACACCTATTTTCTGTGATGTTACCCCTTTGAGTTTCGACCGATTTGCAAGATTTTATATATCTCTTCATTCGGAACTTCATTTTCGATGAAATTTATTTCATTTGCATTCTTATTGGATGTATAAGAACGTAGTAATGTTCCGGTCATAACTATTTTTGGACCCCATAACACCAATTTAATGTGATGGTGCTCTTTTGAGTTTCGACCGATTTGTTAGATTTCAATATCTCCTCACTCGGAACTTCATTTTCGATGAAGTTAATAGCATTAGCATTCTTACTCTACGTATAAGAACATAGTAATGTTTCGACCATAACTATTTTTGGACCCCAAAACACCTATTTTCTGTGATGGTACCCCTTTGAGTTTCGCCCGATTTGTTAGATTTTGAATATCTCCTCACTCGGAACTTTATTTTCGATGAAACTAGTTTCAATTGCATTCTTACTGGATGTATAAGAATGTAGTAATGTTACAGTAATAACTATTTTGGCACCCCAAAACACCTATTTTCTGTGATGTATCCCTTTGAGTTTCGATCGATTTGTTAGATTTTCAATATCTCCTCACTCAGAACTTCATTTTCGATGAAATTAGTTTCATTTGGAATCTTACTGGATGTATAATAATGTAGTAATTTTCCGGTCATAACTATGTTTGGACACCAAAACACCAATTTTCTGTGATGGTGCCCTTTTGATTTTCGACTGATTTCCTAAATTTTCAATATATCCTCACTCGGAACTACATTTCCGATGAAATTAATTTCATTCGCATTCTTACTGTACGTATAATAACGTAGTAATGTTCCGGCCATAACTATTTTTGGATCCCCAAACACCTATTTTCTGTAATGGTACCCTTTGAGTTACGACCGATTTGTTAGATTTTCAATATCTCCTCACTCGGAACTTCATTTTCGATGAAAATAGTTTCATTTTCATTCTTACTCGATGTATAAGAATGTAGTCATGTTCTAGTCATAACTATATTTGGACCCCAAAACACCTATTTTCTGTGATGGTACCCCTTTGAGTTTCGACTGATTTGTTAGATTTTCAATATCTCCTCATTCAGAACTTCATTTTCGATGAAGTTAATAGAATTCGCATTATTACTCTACGTATAAGAACATAGTAATGTTTCGACCATATAACTATTTTTGGACCCCAAAACACCTATTTTCTGTGATGGTACCCCTTTGAGTTTCGCCCGATTTGTTAGATTTTGAATATCTCCTCATTCGGAACTTCATTTTCGATGAAATTAGTTTCAATTGCATTCTTACTGGATGTATAAGAATGTAGTAATGTTCTGGTCATAACTATTTTGGACCCCCAAACACCTATTTTCTGTGATGTTACCCCTTTGAGTTTCGACCGATTTGCTAGATTTTAAATATCTCTTCATTCGGAACTTCATTTTCGATGAAATTTATTTCATTTGCATTCTTATTGGATGTATAAGAACGTAGTAATGTTCCGGTCATAACTATTTTTGGACCCCATAACACCAATTTAATGTGATGGTGCTCTTTTGAGTTTCGACCGATTTGTTAGATTTCAATATCTCCTCACTCGGAACTTCATTTTCGATGAAGTTAATAGCATTAGCATTCTTACTCTACGTATAAGAACATAGTAATGTTTCGACCATAACTATTTTTGGACCCCAAAACACCTATTTTCTGTGATGGTACCCCTTTGAGTTTCGCCCGATTTGTTAGATTTTGAATATCTCCTCACTCGGAACTTTATTTTCGATGAAACTAGTTTCAATTGCATTCTTACTGGATGTATAAGAATGTAGTAATGTTACAGTAATAACTATTTTGGCACCCCAAAACACCTATTTTCTGTGATGTATCCCTTTGAGTTTCGATCGATTTGTTAGATTTTCAATATCTCCTCACTCAGAACTTCATTTTCGATGAAATTAGTTTCATTTGGAATCTTACTGGATGTATAATAATGTAGTAATTTTCCGGTCATAACTATGTTTGGACACCAAAACACCAATTTTCTATGATGGTGCCCTTTTGATTTTCGACTGATTTCCTAAATTTTCAATATATCCTCACTCGGAACTACATTTCCGATGAAATTAATTTCATTCGCATTCTTACTCTACGTATAATAACGTAGTAATGTTCCGACCATAACTATTTTTGGATCCCCAAACACCTATTTTCTGTAATGGTACCCTTTGAGTTACGACCGATTTGTTAGATTTTCAATATCTCCTCACTCGGAACTTCATTTTCGATGAAATTAGTTTCATTTTCATTCTTACTCGATGTATAAGAATGTAGTCATGTTCTAGTCATAACTATATTTGGACCCCAAAACACCTATTTTCTGTGATGGTACCCCTTTGAGTTTCGACTGATTTGTTAGATTTTCAATATCTCCTCATTCAGAACTTCATTTTCGATGAAGTTAATAGAATTCGCATTATTACTCTACGTATAAGAACATAGTAATGTTTCGACCATATAACTATTTTTGGACCCCAAAACACCTATTTTCTGTGATGGTACCCCTTTGAGTTTCGCCCGATTTGTTAGATTTTGAATATCTCCTCATTCGGAACTTCATTTTCGATGAAATTAGTTTCAATTGCATTCTTACTGGATGTATAAGAATGTAGTAATGTTCTGGTCATAACTATTTTGGACCCCTAAACACCTATTTTCTGTGATGTTACCCCTTTGAGTTTCGACCGATTTGCAAGATTTTAAATATCTCTTCATTCGGAACTTCATTTTCGATGAAATTTATTTCATTTGCATTCTTATTGGATGTATAAGAACGTAGTAATGTTCCGGTCATAACTATTTTTGGACCCCATAACACCAATTTAATGTGATGGTGCTCTTTTGAGTTTCGACCGATTTGTTAGATTTCAATATCTCCTCACTCGGAACTTCATTTTCGATGAAGTTAATAGCATTAGCATTCTTACTCTACGTATAAGAACATAGTAATGTTTCGACCATAACTATTTTTGGACCCCAAAACACCTATTTTCTGTGATGGTACCCCTTTGAGTTTCGCCCGATTTGTTAGATTTTGAATATCTCCTCACTCGGAACTTTATTTTCGATGAAACTAGTTTCAATTGCATTCTTACTGGATGTATAAGAATGTAGTAATGTTCTGGTCATAACTATTTTTGGACCCCAAAACACCTATTTTCTGTGATGGTACCCCTTTGAGTTTCGACCGATTTGTTAGATTTTCAATATCTCCTCACTCGGAACTTCATTTTCGATGAAATTAGTTTCATTTGGAATCTTACTGGATGTATAATAATGTAGTAATTTTCCGGTCATAACTATGTTTGGACACCAAAACACCAATTTTCTGTGATGGTGCCCTTTTGATTTTCGACTGATTTCCTAAATTTTCAATATATCCTCACTCGGAACTACATTTCCGATGAAATTAATTTCATTCGCATTCTTACTGTACGTATAATAACGTAGTAATGTTCCGGCCATAACTATTTTTGGATCCCCAAACACCTATTTTCTGTAATGGTACCCTTTGAGTTACGACCGATTTGTTAGATTTTCAATATCTCCTCACTCGGAACTTCATTTTCGATGAAAATAATATCATTCGCATTCTTACTCTACGTATAAGAACGTAGTAATGTTCCGTCCATAACTATTTTTGGACACCAAAACACCTATTTTCTGTGATGGTGTACTGTACCCCTTTGAGGTTTGACCGATTTGTTAGATTTTCCATATCTCCTCACTCGGAACTTCATTTTTGATGAAATTAGTTTCATTTTCATTCTTACTCGATGTATAAGAATGTAGTCATGTTCTAGTCATAACTATTTTTGGACCCCCAAACACCTATTTTCTGTGATGGGTACCCCTTTGAGTTTCGACCGATTTGTTAGATTTTCAATATCTCCTCACTCTGAACTTAACTTTTGATGAAATTAATATCATTCGCATTCTTACTGGATGTATAAGAACGTAGTAATGTTCCGTCCATAATTATTTTTGGACACCAAAATACCTATTTTCTCTAATGGTACCCCTTAGAGTTTTGACCGATTTGTTAAATTTTCAATATCTCCTCACTCAGAACTTCATTTTCAATGAAATTAGTTTCATTTGCATTCTTACTCGATGTATAAGAATGTAGTAATGTTCTAGTCATAACTATTTTTGGACCCCAAAACACCTATTTTCTGTGATGGTACCCCTTTGAGTTTCGACTGATTTGTTAGATTTTCAATATCTCCTCATTCAGAACTTCATTTTCGATGAAGTTAATAGAATTCGCATTATTACTCTACGTATAAGAACATAGTAATGTTTCGACCATATAACTATTTTTGGACCCCAAAACACCTATTTTCTGTGATGGTACCCCTTTGAGTTTCGCCCGATTTGTTAGATTTTGAATATCTCCTCATTCGGAACTTCATTTTCGATGAAATTAGTTTCAATTGCATTCTTACTGGATGTATAAGAATGTAGTAATGTTCTGGTCATAACTATTTTGGACCCCCAAACACCTATTTTCTGTGATGTTACCCCTTTGAGTTTCGACCGATTTGCTAGATTTTAAATATCTCTTCATTCGGAACTTCATTTTCGATGAAATTTATTTCATTTGCATTCTTATTGGATGTATAAGAACGTAGTAATGTTCCGGTCATAACTATTTTTGGACCCCATAACACCAATTTAATGTGATGGTGCTCTTTTGAGTTTCGACCGATTTGTTAGATTTCAATATCTCCTCACTCGGAACTTCATTTTCGATGAAGTTAATAGCATTAGCATTCTTACTCTACGTATAAGAACATAGTAATGTTTCGACCATAACTATTTTTGGACCCCAAAACACCTATTTTCTGTGATGGTACCCCTTTGAGTTTCGCCCGATTTGTTAGATTTTGAATATCTCCTCACTCGGAACTTTATTTTCGATGAAACTAGTTTCAATTGCATTCTTACTGGATGTATAAGAATGTAGTAATGTTACAGTAATAACTATTTTGGCACCCCAAAACACCTATTTTCTGTGATGTATCCCTTTGAGTTTCGATCGATTTGTTAGATTTTCAATATCTCCTCACTCAGAACTTCATTTTCGATGAAATTAGTTTCATTTGGAATCTTACTGGATGTATAATAATGTAGTAATTTTCCGGTCATAACTATGTTTGGACACCAAAACACCAATTTTCTGTGATGGTGCCCTTTTGATTTTCGACTGATTTCCTAAATTTTCAATATATCCTCACTCGGAACTACATTTCCGATGAAATTAATTTCATTCGCATTCTTACTCTACGTATAATAACGTAGTAATGTTCCGACCATAACTATTTTTGGATCCCCAAACACCTATTTTCTGTAATGGTACCCTTTGAGTTACGACCGATTTGTTAGATTTTCAATATCTCCTCACTCGGAACTTCATTTTCGATGAAATTAGTTTCATTTTCATTCTTACTCGATGTATAAGAATGTAGTCATGTTCTAGTCATAACTATATTTGGACCCCAAAACACCTATTTTCTGTGATGGTACCCCTTTGAGTTTCGACTGATTTGTTAGATTTTCAATATCTCCTCATTCAGAACTTCATTTTCGATGAAGTTAATAGAATTCGCATTATTACTCTACGTATAAGAACATAGTAATGTTTCGACCATATAACTATTTTTGGACCCCAAAACACCTATTTTCTGTGATGGTACCCCTTTGAGTTTCGCCCGATTTGTTAGATTTTGAATATCTCCTCATTCGGAACTTCATTTTCGATGAAATTAGTTTCAATTGCATTCTTACTGGATGTATAAGAATGTAGTAATGTTCTGGTCATAACTATTTTGGACCCCCAAACACCTATTTTCTGTGATGTTACCCCTTTGAGTTTCGACCGATTTGCAAGATTTTAAATATCTCTTCATTCGGAACTTCATTTTCGATGAAATTTATTTCATTTGCATTCTTATTGGATGTATAAGAACGTAGTAATGTTCCGGTCATAACTATTTTTGGACCCCATAACACCAATTTAATGTGATGGTGCTCTTTTGAGTTTCGACCGATTTGTTAGATTTCAATATCTCCTCACTCGGAACTTCATTTTCGATGAAGTTAATAGCATTAGCATTCTTACTCTACGTATAAGAACATAGTAATGTTTCGACCATAACTATTTTTGGACCCCAAAACACCTATTTTCTGTGATGGTACCCCTTTGAGTTTCGCCCGATTTGTTAGATTTTGAATATCTCCTCACTCGGAACTTTATTTTCGATGAAACTAGTTTCAATTGCATTCTTACTGGATGTATAAGAATGTAGTAATGTTACAGTAATAACTATTTTGGCACCCCAAAACACCTATTTTCTGTGATGTATCCCTTTGAGTTTCGATCGATTTGTTAGATTTTCAATATCTCCTCACTCAGAACTTCATTTTCGATGAAATTAGTTTCATTTGGAATCTTACTGGATGTATAATAATGTAGTAATTTTCCGGTCATAACTATGTTTGGACACCAAAACACCAATTTTCTGTGATGGTGCCCTTTTGATTTTCGACTGATTTCCTAAATTTTCAATATATCCTCACTCGGAACTACATTTCCGATGAAATTAATTTCATTCGCATTCTTACTCTACGTATAATAACGTAGTAATGTTCCGACCATAACTATTTTTGGATCCCCAAACACCTATTTTCTGTAATGGTACCCTTTGAGTTACGACCGATTTGTTAGATTTTCAATATCTCCTCACTCGGAACTTCATTTTCGATGAAAATAATATCATTCGCATTCTTACTCTACGTATAAGAACGTAGTAATGTTCCGTCCATAACTATTTTTGGACACCAAAACACCTATTTTCTGTGATGGTGTACTGTACCCCTTTGAGGTTTGACCGATTTGTTAGATTTTCCATATCTCCTCACTCGGAACTTCATTTTTGATGAAATTAGTTTCATTTTCATTCTTACTCGATGTATAAGAATGTAGTCATGTTCTAGTCATAACTATATTTGGACCCCCAAACACCTATTTTCTGTGATGGGTACCCCTTTGAGTTTCGACCGATTTGTTAGATTTTCAATATCTCCTCACTCTGAACTTAACTTTTGATGAAATTAATATCATTCGCATTCTTACTGGATGTATAAGAACGTAGTAATGTTCCGTCCATAATTATTTTTGGACACCAAAATACCTATTTTCTCTAATGGTACCCCTTAGAGTTTTGACCGATTTGTTAAATTTTCAATATCTCCTCACTCAGAACTTCATTTTCAATGAAATTAGTTTCATTTGCATTCTTACTCGATGTATAAGAATGTAGTAATGTTCTAGTCATAACTATTTTTGGACCCCAAAACACCTATTTTCTGTGATGGTACCCCTTTGAGTTTCGACTGATTTGTTAGATTTTCAATATCTCCTCATTCAGAACTTCATTTTCGATGAAGTTAATAGAATTCGCATTATTACTCTACGTATAAGAACATAGTAATGTTTCGACCATATAACTATTTTTGGACCCCAAAACACCTATTTTCTGTGATGGTACCCCTTTGAGTTTCGCCCGATTTGTTAGATTTTGAATATCTCCTCATTCGGAACTTCATTTTCGATGAAATTAGTTTCAATTGCATTCTTACTGGATGTATAAGAATGTAGTAATGTTCTGGTCATAACTATTTTGGACCCCCAAACACCTATTTTCTGTGATGTTACCCCTTTGAGTTTCGACCGATTTGCTAGATTTTAAATATCTCTTCATTCGGAACTTCATTTTCGATGAAATTTATTTCATTTGCATTCTTATTGGATGTATAAGAACGTAGTAATGTTCCGGTCATAACTATTTTTGGACCCCATAACACCAATTTAATGTGATGGTGCTCTTTTGAGTTTCGACCGATTTGTTAGATTTCAATATCTCCTCACTCGGAACTTCATTTTCGATGAAGTTAATAGCATTAGCATTCTTACTCTACGTATAAGAACATAGTAATGTTTCGACCATAACTATTTTTGGACCCCAAAACACCTATTTTCTGTGATGGTACCCCTTTGAGTTTCGCCCGATTTGTTAGATTTTGAATATCTCCTCACTCGGAACTTTATTTTCGATGAAACTAGTTTCAATTGCATTCTTACTGGATGTATAAGAATGTAGTAATGTTACAGTAATAACTATTTTGGCACCCCAAAACACCTATTTTCTGTGATGTATCCCTTTGAGTTTCGATCGATTTGTTAGATTTTCAATATCTCCTCACTCAGAACTTCATTTTCGATGAAATTAGTTTCATTTGGAATCTTACTGGATGTATAATAATGTAGTAATTTTCCGGTCATAACTATGTTTGGACACCAAAACACCAATTTTCTGTGATGGTGCCCTTTTGATTTTCGACTGATTTCCTAAATTTTCAATATATCCTCACTCGGAACTACATTTCCGATGAAATTAATTTCATTCGCATTCTTACTGTACGTATAATAACGTAGTAATGTTCCGGCCATAACTATTTTTGGATCCCCAAACACCTATTTTCTGTAATGGTACCCTTTGAGTTACGACCGATTTGTTAGATTTTCAATATCTCCTCACTCGGAACTTCATTTTCGATGAAAATAATATCATTCGCATTCTTACTCTACGTATAAGAACGTAGTAATGTTCCGTCCATAACTATTTTTGGACACCAAAACACCTATTTTCTGTGATGGTGTACCCCTTTGAGGTTTGACCGATTTGTTAGATTTTCCATATCTCCTCACTCGGAACTTCATTTTCGATGAAATTAGTTTCATTTTCATTCTTACTCGATGTATAAGAATGTAGTCATGTTCTAGTCATAACTATATTTGGACCCCAAAACACCTATTTTCTGTGATGGTACACCCCTTTGAGTTTCGACCGATTTGTTAGATTTTCAATATCTCCTCACTCTGGACTTAACTTTCGATGAAATTAATATCATTCGCATTCTTACTGGATGTATAAGAACGTAGTAATGTTCCGTCCATAATTATTTTTGGACACCAAAATACCTATTTTCTCTAATGGTACCCCTTAGAGTTTTGACCGATTTGTTAAATTTTCAATATCTCCTCACTCAGAACTTCATTTTCAATGAAATTAGTTTCATTTGCATTCTTACTCGATGTATAAGAATGTAGTAATGTTCTAGTCATAACTATTTTTGGACCCCAAAACACCTATTTTCTGTGATGGTACCCCTTTGAGTTTCGACTGATTTGTTAGATTTTCAATATCTCCTCACTCAGAACTTCATTTTCAATGAAATTAGTTTCATTTGCATTCTTACTCGATGTATAAGAATGTAGTAACGTTCTAGTCATAACTATTTTTGGACCCCAAAACACCTATTTTCTGTGATGGTACCCCTTTGAGTTTCGACTGATTTGTTAGATTTTCAATATCTCCTCACTCAGAACTTCATTTTCGATGAAGTTAATAGAATTCGCATTATTACTCTACGTATAAGAACATAGTAATGTTTCGACCATAACTATTTTTGGACCCCAAAACACCTATTTTCTGTGATGGTACCCCTTTGAGTTTCGCCCGATTTGTTAGATTTTGAATATCTCCTCACTCGGAACTTCATTTTCGATGAAATTAGTTTCAATTGCATTCTTACTGGATGTATAAGAATGTAGTAATGTTACAGTAATAACTATTTTGGCACCCCAAAACACCTATTTTCTGTGATGTATCCCTTTGAGTTTCGATCGATTTGTTAGATTTTCAATATCTCCTCACTCAGAACTTCATTTTCGATGAAATTAGTTTCATTTGGAATCTTACTGGATGTATAATAATGTAGTAATTTTCCGGTCATAACTATGTTTGGACACCAAAACACCAATTTTCTGTGATGGTGCCCTTTTGATTTTCGACTGATTTCCTAAATTTTCAATATATCCTCACTCGGAACTACATTTCCGATGAAATTAATTTCATTCGCATTCTTACTCTACGTATAATAACGTAGTAATGTTCCGACCATAACTATTTTTGGATCCCCAAACACCTATTTTCTGTAATGGTACCCTTTGAGTTACGACCGATTTGTTAGATTTTCAATATCTCCTCACTCGGAACTTCATTTTCGATGAAATTAGTTTCATTTTCATTCTTACTCGATGTATAAGAATGTAGTCATGTTCTAGTCATAACTATATTTGGACCCCAAAACACCTATTTTCTGTGATGGTACCCCTTTGAGTTTCGACTGATTTGTTAGATTTTCAATATCTCCTCATTCAGAACTTCATTTTCGATGAAGTTAATAGAATTCGCATTATTACTCTACGTATAAGAACATAGTAATGTTTCGACCATATAACTATTTTTGGACCCCAAAACACCTATTTTCTGTGATGGTACCCCTTTGAGTTTCGCCCGATTTGTTAGATTTTGAATATCTCCTCATTCGGAACTTCATTTTCGATGAAATTAGTTTCAATTGCATTCTTACTGGATGTATAAGAATGTAGTAATGTTCTGGTCATAACTATTTTGGACCCCCAAACACCTATTTTCTGTGATGTTACCCCTTTGAGTTTCGACCGATTTGCTAGATTTTAAATATCTGTTCATTCGGAACTTCATTTTCGATGAAATTTATTTCATTTGCATTCTTATTGGATGTATAAGAACGTAGTAATGTTCCGGTCATAACTATTTTTGGACCCCATAACACCAATTTAATGTGATGGTGCTCTTTTGAGTTTCGACCGATTTGTTAGATTTCAATATCTCCTCACTCGGAACTTCATTTTCGATGAAGTTAATAGCATTAGCATTCTTACTCTACGTATAAGAACATAGTAATGTTTCGACCATAACTATTTTTGGACCCCAAAACACCTATTTTCTGTGATGGTACCCCTTTGAGTTTCGCCCGATTTGTTAGATTTTGAATATCTCCTCACTCGGAACTTTATTTTCGATGAAACTAGTTTCAATTGCATTCTTACTGGATGTATAAGAATGTAGTAATGTTACAGTAATAACTATTTTGGCACCCCAAAACACCTATTTTCTGTGATGTATCCCTTTGAGTTTCGATCGATTTGTTAGATTTTCAATATCTCCTCACTCAGAACTTCATTTTCGATGAAATTAGTTTCATTTGGAATCTTACTGGATGTATAATAATGTAGTAATTTTCCGGTCATAACTATGTTTGGACACCAAAACACCAATTTTCTGTGATGGTGCCCTTTTGATTTTCGACTGATTTCCTAAATTTTCAATATATCCTCACTCGGAACTACATTTCCGATGAAATTAATTTCATTCGCATTCTTACTGTACGTATAATAACGTAGTAATGTTCCGGCCATAACTATTTTTGGATCCCCAAACACCTATTTTCTGTAATGGTACCCTTTGAGTTACGACCGATTTGTTAGATTTTCAATATCTCCTCACTCGGAACTTCATTTTCGATGAAAATAATATCATTCGCATTCTTACTCTACGTATAAGAACGTAGTAATGTTCCGTCCATAACTATTTTTGGACACCAAAACACCTATTTTCTGTGATGGTGTACTGTACCCCTTTGAGGTTTGACCGATTTGTTAGATTTTCCATATCTCCTCACTCGGAACTTCATTTTTGATGAAATTAGTTTCATTTTCATTCTTACTCGATGTATAAGAATGTAGTCATGTTCTAGTCATAACTATTTTTGGACCCCCAAACACCTATTTTCTGTGATGGGTACCCCTTTGAGTTTCGACCGATTTGTTAGATTTTCAATATCTCCTCACTCTGAACTTAACTTTTGATGAAATTAATATCATTCGCATTCTTACTGGATGTATAAGAACGTAGTAATGTTCCGTCCATAATTATTTTTGGACACCAAAATACCTATTTTCTCTAATGGTACCCCTTAGAGTTTTGACCGATTTGTTAAATTTTCAATATCTCCTCACTCAGAACTTCATTTTCAATGAAATTAGTTTCATTTGCATTCTTACTCGATGTATAAGAATGTAGTAATGTTCTAGTCATAACTATTTTTGGACCCCAAAACACCTATTTTCTGTGATGGTACCCCTTTGAGTTTCGACTGATTTGTTAGATTTTCAATATCTCCTCATTCAGAACTTCATTTTCGATGAAGTTAATAGAATTCGCATTATTACTCTACGTATAAGAACATAGTAATGTTTCGACCATATAACTATTTTTGGACCCCAAAACACCTATTTTCTGTGATGGTACCCCTTTGAGTTTCGCCCGATTTGTTAGATTTTGAATATCTCCTCATTCGGAACTTCATTTTCGATGAAATTAGTTTCAATTGCATTCTTACTGGATGTATAAGAATGTAGTAATGTTCTGGTCATAACTATTTTGGACCCCCAAACACCTATTTTCTGTGATGTTACCCCTTTGAGTTTCGACCGATTTGCTAGATTTTAAATATCTCTTCATTCGGAACTTCATTTTCGATGAAATTTATTTCATTTGCATTCTTATTGGATGTATAAGAACGTAGTAATGTTCCGGTCATAACTATTTTTGGACCCCATAACACCAATTTAATGTGATGGTGCTCTTTTGAGTTTCGACCGATTTGTTAGATTTCAATATCTCCTCACTCGGAACTTCATTTTCGATGAAGTTAATAGCATTAGCATTCTTACTCTACGTATAAGAACATAGTAATGTTTCGACCATAACTATTTTTGGACCCCAAAACACCTATTTTCTGTGATGGTACCCCTTTGAGTTTCGCCCGATTTGTTAGATTTTGAATATCTCCTCACTCGGAACTTTATTTTCGATGAAACTAGTTTCAATTGCATTCTTACTGGATGTATAAGAATGTAGTAATGTTACAGTAATAACTATTTTGGCACCCCAAAACACCTATTTTCTGTGATGTATCCCTTTGAGTTTCGATCGATTTGTTAGATTTTCAATATCTCCTCACTCAGAACTTCATTTTCGATGAAATTAGTTTCATTTGGAATCTTACTGGATGTATAATAATGTAGTAATTTTCCGGTCATAACTATGTTTGGACACCAAAACACCAATTTTCTGTGATGGTGCCCTTTTGATTTTCGACTGATTTCCTAAATTTTCAATATATCCTCACTCGGAACTACATTTCCGATGAAATTAATTTCATTCGCATTCTTACTCTACGTATAATAACGTAGTAATGTTCCGACCATAACTATTTTTGGATCCCCAAACACCTATTTTCTGTAATGGTACCCTTTGAGTTACGACCGATTTGTTAGATTTTCAATATCTCCTCACTCGGAACTTCATTTTCGATGAAAATAATATCATTCGCATTCTTACTCTACGTATAAGAACGTAGTAATGTTCCGTCCATAACTATTTTTGGACACCAAAACACCTATTTTCTGTGATGGTGTACTGTACCCCTTTGAGGTTTGACCGATTTGTTAGATTTTCCATATCTCCTCACTCGGAACTTCATTTTTGATGAAATTAGTTTCATTTTCATTCTTACTCGATGTATAAGAATGTAGTAATGTTCTAGTCATAACTATTTTTGGACCCCCAAACACCTATTTTCTGTGATGGGTACCCCTTTGAGTTTCGACCGATTTGTTAGATTTTCAATATCTCCTCACTCTGAACTTAACTTTTGATGAAATTAATATCATTCGCATTCTTACTGGATGTATAAGAACGTAGTAATGTTCCGTCCATAATTATTTTTGGACACCAAAATACCTATTTTCTCTAATGGTACCCCTTAGAGTTTTGACCGATTTGTTAAATTTTCAATATCTCCTCACTCAGAACTTCATTTTCAATGAAATTAGTTTCATTTGCATTCTTACTCGATGTATAAGAATGTAGTAATGTTCTAGTCATAACTATTTTTGGACCCCAAAACACCTATTTTCTGTGATGGTACCCCTTTGAGTTTCGACTGATTTGTTAGATTTTCAATATCTCCTCATTCAGAACTTCATTTTCGATGAAGTTAATAGAATTCGCATTATTACTCTACGTATAAGAACATAGTAATGTTTCGACCATATAACTATTTTTGGACCCCAAAACACCTATTTTCTGTGATGGTACCCCTTTGAGTTTCGCCCGATTTGTTAGATTTTGAATATCTCCTCATTCGGAACTTCATTTTCGATGAAATTAGTTTCAATTGCATTCTTACTGGATGTATAAGAATGTAGTAATGTTCTGGTCATAACTATTTTGGACCCCCAAACACCTATTTTCTGTGATGTTACCCCTTTGAGTTTCGACCGATTTGCTAGATTTTAAATATCTCTTCATTCGGAACTTCATTTTCGATGAAATTTATTTCATTTGCATTCTTATTGGATGTATAAGAACGTAGTAATGTTCCGGTCATAACTATTTTTGGACCCCATAACACCAATTTAATGTGATGGTGCTCTTTTGAGTTTCGACCGATTTGTTAGATTTCAATATCTCCTCACTCGGAACTTCATTTTCGATGAAGTTAATAGCATTAGCATTCTTACTCTACGTATAAGAACATAGTAATGTTTCGACCATAACTATTTTTGGACCCCAAAACACCTATTTTCTGTGATGGTACCCCTTTGAGTTTCGCCCGATTTGTTAGATTTTGAATATCTCCTCACTCGGAACTTTATTTTCGATGAAACTAGTTTCAATTGCATTCTTACTGGATGTATAAGAATGTAGTAATGTTACAGTAATAACTATTTTGGCACCCCAAAACACCTATTTTCTGTGATGTATCCCTTTGAGTTTCGATCGATTTGTTAGATTTTCAATATCTCCTCACTCAGAACTTCATTTTCGATGAAATTAGTTTCATTTGGAATCTTACTGGATGTATAATAATGTAGTAATTTTCCGGTCATAACTATGTTTGGACACCAAAACACCAATTTTCTGTGATGGTGCCCTTTTGATTTTCGACTGATTTCCTAAATTTTCAATATATCCTCACTCGGAACTACATTTCCGATGAAATTAATTTCATTCGCATTCTTACTCTACGTATAATAACGTAGTAATGTTCCGACCATAACTATTTTTGGATCCCCAAACACCTATTTTCTGTAATGGTACCCTTTGAGTTACGACCGATTTGTTAGATTTTCAATATCTCCTCACTCGGAACTTCATTTTCGATGAAAATAATATCATTCGCATTCTTACTCTACGTATAAGAACGTAGTAATGTTCCGTCCATAACTATTTTTGGACACCAAAACACCTATTTTCTGTGATGGTGTACTGTACCCCTTTGAGGTTTGACCGATTTGTTAGATTTTCCATATCTCCTCACTCGGAACTTCATTTTTGATGAAATTAGTTTCATTTTCATTCTTACTCGATGTATAAGAATGTAGTAATGTTCTAGTCATAACTATTTTTGGACCCCCAAACACCTATTTTCTGTGATGGGTACCCCTTTGAGTTTCGACCGATTTGTTAGATTTTCAATATCTCCTCACTCTGAACTTAACTTTTGATGAAATTAATATCATTCGCATTCTTACTGGATGTATAAGAACGTAGTAATGTTCCGTCCATAATTATTTTTGGACACCAAAATACCTATTTTCTCTAATGGTACCCCTTAGAGTTTTGACCGATTTGTTAAATTTTCAATATCTCCTCACTCAGAACTTCATTTTCAATGAAATTAGTTTCATTTGCATTCTTACTCGATGTATAAGAATGTAGTAATGTTCTAGTCATAACTATTTTTGGACCCCAAAACACCTATTTTCTGTGATGGTACCCCTTTGAGTTTCGACTGATTTGTTAGATTTTCAATATCTCCTCATTCAGAACTTCATTTTCGATGAAGTTAATAGAATTCGCATTATTACTCTACGTATAAGAACATAGTAATGTTTCGACCATATAACTATTTTTGGACCCCAAAACACCTATTTTCTGTGATGGTACCCCTTTGAGTTTCGCCCGATTTGTTAGATTTTGAATATCTCCTCATTCGGAACTTCATTTTCGATGAAATTAGTTTCAATTGCATTCTTACTGGATGTATAAGAATGTAGTAATGTTCTGGTCATAACTATTTTGGACCCCCAAACACCTATTTTCTGTGATGTTACCCCTTTGAGTTTCGACCGATTTGCTAGATTTTAAATATCTCTTCATTCGGAACTTCATTTTCGATGAAATTTATTTCATTTGCATTCTTATTGGATGTATAAGAACGTAGTAATGTTCCGGTCATAACTATTTTTGGACCCCATAACACCAATTTAATGTGATGGTGCTCTTTTGAGTTTCGACCGATTTGTTAGATTTCAATATCTCCTCACTCGGAACTTCATTTTCGATGAAGTTAATAGCATTAGCATTCTTACTCTACGTATAAGAACATAGTAATGTTTCGACCATAACTATTTTTGGACCCCAAAACACCTATTTTCTGTGATGGTACCCCTTTGAGTTTCGCCCGATTTGTTAGATTTTGAATATCTCCTCACTCGGAACTTTATTTTCGATGAAACTAGTTTCAATTGCATTCTTACTGGATGTATAAGAATGTAGTAATGTTACAGTAATAACTATTTTGGCACCCCAAAACACCTATTTTCTGTGATGTATCCCTTTGAGTTTCGATCGATTTGTTAGATTTTCAATATCTCCTCACTCAGAACTTCATTTTCGATGAAATTAGTTTCATTTGGAATCTTACTGGATGTATAATAATGTAGTAATTTTCCGGTCATAACTATGTTTGGACACCAAAACACCAATTTTCTGTGATGGTGCCCTTTTGATTTTCGACTGATTTCCTAAATTTTCAATATATCCTCACTCGGAACTACATTTCCGATGAAATTAATTTCATTCGCATTCTTACTCTACGTATAATAACGTAGTAATGTTCCGACCATAACTATTTTTGGATCCCCAAACACCTATTTTCTGTAATGGTACCCTTTGAGTTACGACCGATTTGTTAGATTTTCAATATCTCCTCACTCGGAACTTCATTTTCGATGAAATTAGTTTCATTTTCATTCTTACTCGATGTATAAGAATGTAGTCATGTTCTAGTCATAACTATATTTGGACCCCAAAACACCTATTTTCTGTGATGGTACACCCCTTTGAGTTTCGACCGATTTGTTAGATTTTCAATATCTCCTCACTCTGGACTTAACTTTCGATGAAATTAATATCATTCGCATTCTTACTGGATGTATAAGAACGTAGTAATGTTCCGTCCATAATTATTTTTGGACACCAAAATACCTATTTTCTCTAATGGTACCCCTTAGAGTTTTGACCGATTTGTTAAATTTTCAATATCTCCTCACTCAGAACTTCATTTTCAATGAAATTAGTTTCATTTGCATTCTTACTCGATGTATAAGAATGTAGTAATGTTCTAGTCATAACTATTTTTGGACCCCAAAACACCTATTTTCTGTGATGGTACCCCTTTGAGTTTCGACTGATTTGTTAGATTTTCAATATCTCCTCACTCAGAACTTCATTTTCAATGAAATTAGTTTCATTTGCATTCTTACTCGATGTATAAGAATGTAGTAACGTTCTAGTCATAACTATTTTTGGACCCCAAAACACCTATTTTCTGTGATGGTACCCCTTTGAGTTTCGACTGATTTGTTAGATTTTCAATATCTCCTCACTCAGAACTTCATTTTCGATGAAGTTAATAGAATTCGCATTATTACTCTACGTATAAGAACATAGTAATGTTTCGACCATAACTATTTTTGGACCCCAAAACACCTATTTTCTGTGATGGTACCCCTTTGAGTTTCGCCCGATTTGTTAGATTTTGAATATCTCCTCACTCGGAACTTCATTTTCGATGAAATTAGTTTCAATTGCATTCTTACTGGATGTATAAGAATGTAGTAATGTTACAGTAATAACTATTTTGGCACCCCAAAACACCTATTTTCTGTGATGTATCCCTTTGAGTTTCGATCGATTTGTTAGATTTTCAATATCTCCTCACTCAGAACTTCATTTTAGATGAAATTAGTTTCATTTGGAATCTTACTGGATGTATAATAATGTAGTAATTTTCCGGTCATAACTATGTTTGGACACCAAAACACCAATTTTCTGTGATGGTGCCCTTTTGATTTTCGACTGATTTCCTAAATTTTCAATATATCCTCACTCGGAACTACATTTCCGATGAAATTAATTTCATTCGCATTCTTACTGTACGTATAATAACGTAGTAATGTTCCGGCCATAACTATTTTTGGATCCCCAAACACCTATTTTCTGTAATGGTACCCTTTGAGTTACGACCGATTTGTTAGATTTTCAATATCTCCTCACTCGGAACTTCATTTTCGATGAAAATAATATCATTCGCATTCTTACTCTACGTATAAGAACGTAGTAATGTTCCGTCCATAACTATTTTTGGACACCAAAACACCTATTTTCTGTGATGGTGTACCCCTTTGAGGTTTGACCGATTTGTTAGATTTTCCATATCTCCTCACTCGGAACTTCATTTTTGATGAAATTAGTTTCATTTTCATTCTTACTCGATGTATAAGAATGTAGTAATGTTCTAGTCATAACTATTTTTGGACCCCCAAACACCTATTTTCTGTGATGGGTACCCCTTTGAGTTTCGACCGATTTGTTAGATTTTCAATATCTCCTCACTCTGAACTTAACTTTTGATGAAATTAATATCATTCGCATTCTTACTGGATGTATAAGAACGTAGTAATGTTCCGTCCATAATTATTTTTGGACACCAAAATACCTATTTTCTCTAATGGTACCCCTTAGAGTTTTGACCGATTTGTTAAATTTTCAATATCTCCTCACTCAGAACTTCATTTTCAATGAAATTAGTTTCATTTGCATTCTTACTCGATGTATAAGAATGTAGTAATGTTACAGTAATAACTATTTTGGCACCCCAAAACACCTATTTTCTGTGATGTATCCCTTTGAGTTTCGATCGATTTGTTAGATTTTCAATATCTCCTCACTCAGAACTTCATTTTCGATGAAATTAGTTTCATTTGGAATCTTACTGGATGTATAATAATGTAGTAATTTTCCGGTCATAACTATGTTTGGACACCAAAACACCAATTTTCTGTGATGGTGCCCTTTTGATTTTCGACTGATTTCCTAAATTTTCAATATATCCTCACTCGGAACTACATTTCCGATGAAATTAATTTCATTCGCATTCTTACTGTACGTATAATAACGTAGTAATGTTCCGGCCATAACTATTTTTGGATCCCCAAACACCTATTTTCTGTAATGGTACCCTTTGAGTTACGACCGATTTGTTAGATTTTCAATATCTCCTCACTCGGAACTTCATTTTCGATGAAAATAATATCATTCGCATTCTTACTCTACGTATAAGAACGTAGTAATGTTCCGTCCATAACTATTTTTGGACACCAAAACACCTATTTTCTGTGATGGTGTACCCCTTTGAGGTTTGACCGATTTGTTAGATTTTCCATATCTCCTCACTCGGAACTTCATTTTTGATGAAATTAGTTTCATTTTCATTCTTACTCGATGTATAATAATGTAGTAATGTTCTAGTCATAACTATTTTTGGACCCCCAAACACCTATTTTCTGTGATGGGTACGGTACCCCTTTGAGTTTCGACCGATTTGTTAGATTTTCAATATCTCCTCACTCTGAACTTAACTTTTGATGAAATTAATATCATTCGCATTCTTACTGGATGTATAAGAACTTAGTAATGTTCCGTCCATAATTATTTTTGGACACCAAAATACCTATTTTCTCTAATGGTACCCCTTAGAGTTCTGACCGATTTGTTAAATTTTCAATATCTCCTCACTCAGAACTTCATTTTCAATGAAATTAGTTTCATTTGCATTCTTACTCGATGTATAAGAATGTAGTAATGTTCTAGTCATAACTATTTTTGGACCCCCAAACACCTATTTTCTGTGATGGGTACGGTACCCCTTTGAGTTTCGACCGATTTGTTAGATTTTCAATATCTCCTCATTCAGAACTTCATTTTCGATGAAGTTAATAGAATTCGCATTATTACTCTACGTATAAGAACATAGTAATGTTTCGACCATATAACTATTTTTGGACCCCAAAACACCTATTTTCTGTGATGGTACCCCTTTGAGTTTCGCCCGATTTGTTAGATTTTGAATATCTCCTCATTCGGAACTTCATTTTCGATGAAATTAGTTTCAATTGCATTCTTACTGGATGTATAAGAATGTAGTAATGTTCTGGTCATAACTATTTTGGACCCCCAAACACCTATTTTCTGTGATGTTACCCCTTTGAGTTTCGACCGATTTGCTAGATTTTAAATATCTCTTCATTCGGAACTTCATTTTCGATGAAATTTATTTCATTTGCATTCTTATTGGATGTATAAGAACGTAGTAATGTTCCGGTCATAACTATTTTTGGACCCCATAACACCAATTTAATGTGATGGTGCTCTTTTGAGTTTCGACCGATTTGTTAGATTTCAATATCTCCTCACTCGGAACTTCATTTTCGATGAAGTTAATAGCATTAGCATTCTTACTCTACGTATAGGAACATAGTAATGTTTCGACCATAACTATTTTTGGACCCCAAAACACCTATTTTCTGTGATGGTACCCCTTTGAGTTTCGCCCGATTTGTTAGATTTTGAATATCTCCTCACTCGGAACTTTATTTTCGATGAAACTAGTTTCAATTGCATTCTTACTGGATGTATAAGAATGTAGTAATGTTACAGTAATAACTATTTTGGCACCCCAAAACACCTATTTTCTGTGATGTATCCCTTTGAGTTTCGATCGATTTGTTAGATTTTCAATATCTCCTCACTCAGAACTTCATTTTCGATGAAATTAGTTTCATTTGGAATCTTACTGGATGTATAATAATGTAGTAATTTTCCGGTCATAACTATGTTTGGACACCAAAACACCAATTTTCTGTGATGGTGCCCTTTTGATTTTCGACTGATTTCCTAAATTTTCAATATATCCTCACTCGGAACTACATTTCCGATGAAATTAATTTCATTCGCATTCTTACTGTACGTATAATAACGTAGTAATGTTCCGGCCATAACTATTTTTGGATCCCCAAACACCTATTTTCTGTAATGGTACCCTTTGAGTTACGACCGATTTGTTAGATTTTCAATATCTCCTCACTCGGAACTTCATTTTCGATGAAAATAATATCATTCGCATTCTTACTCTACGTATAAGAACGTAGTAATGTTCCGTCCATAACTATTTTTGGACACCAAAACACCTATTTTCTGTGATGGTGTACCCCTTTGAGGTTTGACCGATTTGTTAGATTTTCCATATCTCCTCACTCGGAACTTCATTTTTGATGAAATTAGTTTCATTTTCATTCTTACTCGATGTATAATAATGTAGTAATGTTCTAGTCATAACTATTTTTGGACCCCCAAACACCTATTTTCTGTGATGGGTACGGTACCCCTTTGAGTTTCGACCGATTTGTTAGATTTTCAATATCTCCTCACTCTGAACTTAACTTTTGATGAAATTAATATCATTCGCATTCTTACTGGATGTATAAGAACTTAGTAATGTTCCGTCCATAATTATTTTTGGACACCAAAATACCTATTTTCTCTAATGGTACCCCTTAGAGTTCTGACCGATTTGTTAAATTTTCAATATCTCCTCACTCAGAACTTCATTTTCAATGAAATTAGTTTCATTTGCATTCTTACTCGATGTATAAGAATGTAGTAATGTTCTAGTCATAACTATTTTTGGACCCCCAAACACCTATTTTCTGTGATGGGTACGGTACCCCTTTGAGTTTCGACCGATTTGTTAGATTTTCAATATCTCCTCATTCAGAACTTCATTTTCGATGAAGTTAATAGAATTCGCATTATTACTCTACGTATAAGAACATAGTAATGTTTCGACCATATAACTATTTTTGGACCCCAAAACACCTATTTTCTGTGATGGTACCCCTTTGAGTTTCGCCCGATTTGTTAGATTTTGAATATCTCCTCATTCGGAACTTCATTTTCGATGAAATTAGTTTCAATTGCATTCTTACTGGATGTATAAGAATGTAGTAATGTTCTGGTCATAACTATTTTGGACCCCCAAACACCTATTTTCTGTGATGTTACCCCTTTGAGTTTCGACCGATTTGCTAGATTTTAAATATCTCTTCATTCGGAACTTCATTTTCGATGAAATTTATTTCATTTGCATTCTTATTGGATGTATAAGAACGTAGTAATGTTCCGGTCATAACTATTTTTGGACCCCATAACACCAATTTAATGTGATGGTGCTCTTTTGAGTTTCGACCGATTTGTTAGATTTCAATATCTCCTCACTCGGAACTTCATTTTCGATGAAGTTAATAGCATTAGCATTCTTACTCTACGTATAAGAACATAGTAATGTTTCGACCATAACTATTTTTGGACCCCAAAACACCTATTTTCTGTGATGGTACCCCTTTGAGTTTCGCCCGATTTGTTAGATTTTGAATATCTCCTCACTCGGAACTTTATTTTCGATGAAACTAGTTTCAATTGCATTCTTACTGGATGTATAAGAATGTAGTAATGTTACAGTAATAACTATTTTGGCACCCCAAAACACCTATTTTCTGTGATGTATCCCTTTGAGTTTCGATCGATTTGTTAGATTTTCAATATCTCCTCACTCAGAACTTCATTTTCGATGAAATTAGTTTCATTTGGAATCTTACTGGATGTATAATAATGTAGTAATTTTCCGGTCATAACTATGTTTGGACACCAAAACACCAATTTTCTGTGATGGTGCCCTTTTGATTTTCGACTGATTTCCTAAATTTTCAATATATCCTCACTCGGAACTACATTTCCGATGAAATTAATTTCATTCGCATTCTTACTGTACGTATAATAACGTAGTAATGTTCCGGCCATAACTATTTTTGGATCCCCAAACACCTATTTTCTGTAATGGTACCCTTTGAGTTACGACCGATTTGTTAGATTTTCAATATCTCCTCACTCGGAACTTCATTTTCGATGAAAATAATATCATTCGCATTCTTACTCTACGTATAAGAACGTAGTAATGTTCCGTCCATAACTATTTTTGGACACCAAAACACCTATTTTCTGTGATGGTGTACTGTACCCCTTTGAGGTTTGACCGATTTGTTAGATTTTCCATATCTCCTCACTCGGAACTTCATTTTTGATGAAATTAGTTTCATTTTCATTCTTACTCGATGTATAAGAATGTAGTAATGTTCTAGTCATAACTATTTTTGGACCCCCAAACACCTATTTTCTGTGATGGGTACCCCTTTGAGTTTCGACCGATTTGTTAGATTTTCAATATCTCCTCACTCTGAACTTAACTTTTGATGAAATTAATATCATTCGCATTCTTACTGGATGTATAAGAACGTAGTAATGTTCCGTCCATAATTATTTTTGGACACCAAAATACCTATTTTCTCTAATGGTACCCCTTAGAGTTTTGACCGATTTGTTAAATTTTCAATATCTCCTCACTCAGAACTTCATTTTCAATGAAATTAGTTTCATTTGCATTCTTACTCGATGTATAAGAATGTAGTAATGTTCTAGTCATAACTATTTTTGGACCCCAAAACACCTATTTTCTGTGATGGTACCCCTTTGAGTTTCGACTGATTTGTTAGATTTTCAATATCTCCTCACTCAGAACTTCATTTTCAATGAAATTAGTTTCATTTGCATTCTTACTCGATGTATAAGAATGTAGTAACGTTCTAGTCATAACTATTTTTGGACCCCAAAACACCTATTTTCTGTGATGGTACCCCTTTGAGTTTCGACTGATTTGTTAGATTTTCAATATCTCCTCACTCAGAACTTCATTTTTGATGAAGTTAATAGAATTCGCATTATTACTCTACGTATAAGAACATAGTAATGTTTCGACCATATAACTATTTTTGGACCCCAAAACACCTATTTTCTGTGATGGTACCCCTTTGAGTTTCGCCCGATTTGTTAGATTTTGAATATTTCCTCATTCGGAATTTCATTTTCGATGAAATTAGTTTCAATTGCATTCTTACTGGATGTATAAGAATGTAGTAATGTTCTGGTCATAACTATTTTTGACCCCCAAACACCTATTTTCTGTGATGTTACCCCTTTGAGTTTCGACCGATTTGCTAGATTTTAAATATCTCTTCATTCAGAACTTCATTTTCGATGAAATTTATTTCATTTGCATTCTTATTGGATGTATAAGAACGTAGTAATGTTCCGGTCATAACTATTTTTGGACCCCATAACACCAATTTAATGTGATGGTGCTCTTTTGAGTTTCGACCGATTTGTTAGATTTTAATATCTCCTCACTCGGAACTTCATTTTCGATGAAGTTAATAGCATTAGCATTCTTACTCTACGTATAAGAACATAGTAATGTTTCGACCATAACTATTTTTGGACCCCAAAACACCTATTTTCTGTGATGGTACCCCTTTGAGTTTCGCCCGATTTGTTAGATTTTGAATATCTCCTCACTCGGAACTTTATTTTCGATGAAACTAGTTTCAATTGCATTCTTACTGGATGTATAAGAATGTAGTAATGTTACAGTAATAACTATTTTGGCACCCCAAAACACCTATTTTCTGTGATGTATCCCTTTGAGTTTCGATCGATTTGTTAGATTTTCAATATCTCCTCACTCAGAACTTCATTTTCGATGAAATTAGTTTCATTTGGAATCTTACTGGATGTATAATAATGTAGTAATTTTCCGGTCATAACTATGTTTGGACACCAAAACACCAATTTTTTGTGATGGTGCCCTTTTGATTTTCGACTGATTTCCTAAATTTTCAATATATCCTCACTCGGAACTACATTTCCGATGAAATTAATTTCATTCGCATTCTTACTCTACGTATAATAACGTAGTAATGTTCCGGCCATAACTATTTTTGGATCCCCAAACACCTATTTTCTGTAATGGTACCCTTTGAGTTACGACCGATTTGTTAGATTTTCAATATCTCCTCACTCGGAACTTCATTTTCGATGAAAATAATATCATTCGCATTCTTACTCTACGTATAAGAACGTAGTAATGTTCCGTCCATAACTATTTTTGGACACCAAAACACCTATTTTCTGTGATGGTGTACCCCTTTGAGGTTTGACCGATTTGTTAGATTTTCCATATCTCCTCACTCGGAACTTCATTTTCGATGAAATTAGTTTCATTTTCATTCTTACTCGATGTATAGGAATGTAGTAATGTTCTAGTCATAACTATTTTTGGACCCCCAAACACCTATTTTCTGTGATGGGTTACCCCTTTGAGTTTCGACCGATTTGTTAGATTTTCAATATCTCCTCACTCTGAACTTAACTTTCGATGAAATTAATATCATTCGCATTCTTACTGGATGTATAAGAACGTAGTAATGTTCCGTCCATAATTATTTTTGGACACCAAAATACCTATTTTCTCTAATGGTACCCCTTAGAGTTTTGACCGATTTGTTAAATTTTCAATATCTCCTCACTCAGAACTTCATTTTCAATGAAATTAGTTTCATTTGCATTCTTACTCGATGTATAAGAATGTAGTAATGTTCTAGTCATAACTATTTTTGGACCCCAAAACACCTATTTTCTGTGATGGTACCCCTTTGAGTTTCGACTGATTTGTTAGATTTTCAATATCTCCTCATTCAGAACTTCATTTTCGATGAAGTTAATAGAATTCGCATTATTACTCTACGTATAAGAACATAGTAATGTTTCGACCATATAACTATTTTTGGACCCCAAAACACCTATTTTCTGTGATGGTACCCCTTTGAGTTTCGCCCGATTTGTTAGATTTTGAATATCTCCTCATTCGGAACTTCATTTTCAATGAAATTAGTTTCAATTGCATTCTTACTGGATGTATAAGAATGTAGTAATGTTCTGGTCATAACTATTTTGGACCCCCAAACACCTATTTTCTGTGATGTTACCCCTTTGAGTTTCGACCGATTTGCTAGATTTTAAATATCTCTTCATTCGGAACTTCATTTTCGATGAAATTTATTTCATTTGCATTCTTATTGGATGTATAAGAACGTAGTAATGTTCCGGTCATAACTATTTTTGGACCCCATAACACCAATTTAATGTGATGGTGCTCTTTTGAGTTTCGACCGATTTGTTAGATTTTAATATCTCCTCACTCGGAACTTCATTTTCGATGAAGTTAATAGCATTAGCATTCTTACTCTACGTATAAGAACATAGTAATGTTTCGACCATAACTATTTTTGGACCCCAAAACACCTATTTTCTGTGATGGTACCCCTTTGAGTTTCGCCCGATTTGTTAGATTTTGAATATCTCCTCACTCGGAACTTTATTTTCGATGAAACTAGTTTCAATTGCATTCTTACTGGATGTATAAGAATGTAGTAATGTTACAGTAATAACTATTTTGGCACCCCAAAACACCTATTTTCTGTGATGTATCCCTTTGAGTTTCGATCGATTTGTTAGATTTTCAATATCTCCTCACTCAGAACTTCATTTTCGATGAAATTAGTTTCATTTGGAATCTTACTGGATGTATAATAATGTAGTAATTTTCCGGTCATAACTATGTTTGGACACCAAAACACCAATTTTCTGTGATGGTGCCCTTTTGATTTTCGACTGATTTCCTAAATTTTCAATATATCCTCACTCGGAACTACATTTCCGATGAAATTAATTTCATTCGCATTCTTACTCTACGTATAATAACGTAGTAATGTTCCGACCATAACTATTTTTGGATCCCCAAACACCTATTTTCTGTAATGGTACCCTTTGAGTTACGACCGATTTGTTAGATTTTCAATATCTCCTCACTCGGAACTTCATTTTCGATGAAATTAGTTTCATTTTCATTCTTACTCGATGTATAAGAATGTAGTCATGTTCTAGTCATAACTATATTTGGACCCCAAAACACCTATTTTCTGTGATGGTACACCCCTTTGAGTTTCGACCGATTTGTTAGATTTTCAATATCTCCTCACTCTGGACTTAACTTTCGATGAAATTAATATCATTCGCATTCTTACTGGATGTATAAGAACGTAGTAATGTTCCGTCCATAATTATTTTTGGACACCAAAATACCTATTTTCTCTAATGGTACCCCTTAGAGTTTTGACCGATTTGTTAAATTTTCAATATCTCCTCACTCAGAACTTCATTTTCAATGAAATTAGTTTCATTTGCATTCTTACTCGATGTATAAGAATGTAGTAATGTTCTAGTCATAACTATTTTTGGACCCCAAAACACCTATTTTCTGTGATGGTACCCCTTTGAGTTTCGACTGATTTGTTAGATTTTCAATATCTCCTCACTCAGAACTTCATTTTCAATGAAATTAGTTTCATTTGCATTCTTACTCGATGTATAAGAATGTAGTAACGTTCTAGTCATAACTATTTTTGGACCCCAAAACACCTATTTTCTGTGATGGTACCCCTTTGAGTTTCGACTGATTTGTTAGATTTTCAATATCTCCTCACTCAGAACTTCATTTTCGATGAAGTTAATAGAATTCGCATTATTACTCTACGTATAAGAACATAGTAATGTTTCGACCATAACTATTTTTGGACCCCAAAACACCTATTTTCTGTGATGGTACCCCTTTGAGTTTCGCCCGATTTGTTAGATTTTGAATATCTCCTCACTCGGAACTTCATTTTCGATGAAATTAGTTTCAATTGCATTCTTACTGGATGTATAAGAATGTAGTAATGTTACAGTAATAACTATTTTGGCACCCCAAAACACCTATTTTCTGTGATGTATCCCTTTGAGTTTCGATCGATTTGTTAGATTTTCAATATCTCCTCACTCAGAACTTCATTTTCGATGAAATTAGTTTCATTTGGAATCTTACTGGATGTATAATAATGTAGTAATTTTCCGGTCATAACTATGTTTGGACACCAAAACACCAATTTTCTGTGATGGTGCCCTTTTGATTTTCGACTGATTTCCTAAATTTTCAATATATCCTCACTCGGAACTACATTTCCGATGAAATTAATTTCATTCGCATTCTTACTGTACGTATAATAACGTAGTAATGTTCCGGCCATAACTATTTTTGGATCCCCAAACACCTATTTTCTGTAATGGTACCCTTTGAGTTACGACCGATTTGTTAGATTTTCAATATCTCCTCACTCGGAACTTCATTTTCGATGAAAATAATATCATTCGCATTCTTACTCTACGTATAAGAACGTAGTAATGTTCCGTCCATAACTATTTTTGGACACCAAAACACCTATTTTCTGTGATGGTGTACCCCTTTGAGGTTTGACCGATTTGTTAGATTTTCCATATCTCCTCACTCGGAACTTCATTTTTGATGAAATTAGTTTCATTTTCATTCTTACTCGATGTATAAGAATGTAGTAATGTTCTAGTCATAACTATTTTTGGACCCCCAAACACCTATTTTCTGTGATGGGTACCCCTTTGAGTTTCGACCGATTTGTTAGATTTTCAATATCTCCTCACTCTGAACTTAACTTTTGATGAAATTAATATCATTCGCATTCTTACTGGATGTATAAGAACGTAGTAATGTTCCGTCCATAATTATTTTTGGACACCAAAATACCTATTTTCTCTAATGGTACCCCTTAGAGTTTTGACCGATTTGTTAAATTTTCAATATCTCCTCACTCAGAACTTCATTTTCAATGAAATTAGTTTCATTTGCATTCTTACTCGATGTATAAGAATGTAGTAATGTTCTAGTCATAACTATTTTTGGACCCCAAAACACCTATTTTCTGTGATGGTACCCCTTTGAGTTTCGACTGATTTGTTAGATTTTCAATATCTCCTCACTCAGAACTTCATTTTCAATGAAATTAGTTTCATTTGCATTCTTACTCGATGTATAAGAATGTAGTAACGTTCTAGTCATAACTATTTTTGGACCCCAAAACACCTATTTTCTGTGATGGTACCCCTTTGAGTTTCGACTGATTTGTTAGATTTTCAATATCTCCTCACTCAGAACTTCATTTTTGATGAAGTTAATAGAATTCGCATTATTACTCTACGTATAAGAACATAGTAATGTTTCGACCATATAACTATTTTTGGACCCCAAAACACCTATTTTCTGTGATGGTACCCCTTTGAGTTTCGCCCGATTTGTTAGATTTTGAATATTTCCTCATTCGGAACTTCATTTTCGATGAAATTAGTTTCAATTGCATTCTTACTGGATGTATAAGAATGTAGTAATGTTCTGGTCATAACTATTTTTGACCCCCAAACACCTATTTTCTGTGATGTTACCCCTTTGAGTTTCGACCGATTTGCTAGATTTTAAATATCTCTTCATTCAGAACTTCATTTTCGATGAAATTTATTTCATTTGCATTCTTATTGGATGTATAAGAACGTAGTAATGTTCCGGTCATAACTATTTTTGGACCCCATAACACCAATTTAATGTGATGGTGCTCTTTTGAGTTTCGACCGATTTGTTAGATTTTAATATCTCCTCACTCGGAACTTCATTTTCGATGAAGTTAATAGCATTAGCATTCTTACTCTACGTATAAGAACATAGTAATGTTTCGACCATAACTATTTTTGGACCCCAAAACACCTATTTTCTGTGATGGTACCCCTTTGAGTTTCGCCCGATTTGTTAGATTTTGAATATCTCCTCACTCGGAACTTTATTTTCGATGAAACTAGTTTCAATTGCATTCTTACTGGATGTATAAGAATGTAGTAATGTTACAGTAATAACTATTTTGGCACCCCAAAACACCTATTTTCTGTGATGTATCCCTTTGAGTTTCGATCGATTTGTTAGATTTTCAATATCTCCTCACTCAGAACTTCATTTTCGATGAAATTAGTTTCATTTGGAATCTTACTGGATGTATAATAATGTAGTAATTTTCCGGTCATAACTATGTTTGGACACCAAAACACCAATTTTTTGTGATGGTGCCCTTTTGATTTTCGACTGATTTCCTAAATTTTCAATATATCCTCACTCGGAACTACATTTCCGATGAAATTAATTTCATTCGCATTCTTACTCTACGTATAATAACGTAGTAATGTTCCGGCCATAACTATTTTTGGATCCCCAAACACCTATTTTCTGTAATGGTACCCTTTGAGTTACGACCGATTTGTTAGATTTTCAATATCTCCTCACTCGGAACTTCATTTTCGATGAAAATAATATCATTCGCATTCTTACTCTACGTATAAGAACGTAGTAATGTTCCGTCCATAACTATTTTTGGACACCAAAACACCTATTTTCTGTGATGGTGTACCCCTTTGAGGTTTGACCGATTTGTTAGATTTTCCATATCTCCTCACTCGGAACTTCATTTTCGATGAAATTAGTTTCATTTTCATTCTTACTCGATGTATAGGAATGTAGTAATGTTCTAGTCATAACTATTTTTGGACCCCCAAACACCTATTTTCTGTGATGGGTTACCCCTTTGAGTTTCGACCGATTTGTTAGATTTTCAATATCTCCTCACTCTGAACTTAACTTTCGATGAAATTAATATCATTCGCATTCTTACTGGATGTATAAGAACGTAGTAATGTTCCGTCCATAATTATTTTTGGACACCAAAATACCTATTTTCTCTAATGGTACCCCTTAGAGTTTTGACCGATTTGTTAAATTTTCAATATCTCCTCACTCAGAACTTCATTTTCAATGAAATTAGTTTCATTTGCATTCTTACTCGATGTATAAGAATGTAGTAATGTTCTAGTCATAACTATTTTTGGACCCCAAAACACCTATTTTCTGTGATGGTACCCCTTTGAGTTTCGACTGATTTGTTAGATTTTCAATATCTCCTCATTCAGAACTTCATTTTCGATGAAGTTAATAGAATTCGCATTATTACTCTACGTATAAGAACATAGTAATGTTTCGACCATATAACTATTTTTGGACCCCAAAACACCTATTTTCTGTGATGGTACCCCTTTGAGTTTCGCCCGATTTGTTAGATTTTGAATATCTCCTCATTCGGAACTTCATTTTCGATGAAATTAGTTTCAATTGCATTCTTACTGGATGTATAAGAATGTAGTAATGTTCTGGTCATAACTATTTTGGACCCCCAAACACCTATTTTCTGTGATGTTACCCCTTTGAGTTTCGACCGATTTGCTAGATTTTAAATATCTCTTCATTCGGAACTTCATTTTCGATGAAATTTATTTCATTTGCATTCTTATTGGATGTATAAGAACGTAGTAATGTTCCGGTCATAACTATTTTTGGACCCCATAACACCAATTTAATGTGATGGTGCTCTTTTGAGTTTCGACCGATTTGTTAGATTTCAATATCTCCTCACTCGGAACTTCATTTTCGATGAAGTTAATAGCATTAGCATTCTTACTCTACGTATAAGAACATAGTAATGTTTCGACCATAACTATTTTTGGACCCCAAAACACCTATTTTCTGTGATGGTACCCCTTTGAGTTTCGCCCGATTTGTTAGATTTTGAATATCTCCTCACTCGGAACTTTATTTTCGATGAAACTAGTTTCAATTGCATTCTTACTGGATGTATAAGAATGTAGTAATGTTACAGTAATAACTATTTTGGCACCCCAAAACACCTATTTTCTGTGATGTATCCCTTTGAGTTTCGATCGATTTGTTAGATTTTCAATATCTCCTCACTCAGAACTTCATTTTCGATGAAATTAGTTTCATTTGGAATCTTACTGGATGTATAATAATGTAGTAATTTTCCGGTCATAACTATGTTTGGACACCAAAACACCAATTTTCTGTGATGGTGCCCTTTTGATTTTCGACTGATTTCCTAAATTTTCAATATATCCTCACTCGGAACTACATTTCCGATGAAATTAATTTCATTCGCATTCTTACTCTACGTATAATAACGTAGTAATGTTCCGACCATAACTATTTTTGGATCCCCAAACACCTATTTTCTGTAATGGTACCCTTTGAGTTACGACCGATTTGTTAGATTTTCAATATCTCCTCACTCGGAACTTCATTTTCGATGAAATTAGTTTCATTTTCATTCTTACTCGATGTATAAGAATGTAGTCATGTTCTAGTCATAACTATATTTGGACCCCAAAACACCTATTTTCTGTGATGGTACACCCCTTTGAGTTTCGACCGATTTGTTAGATTTTCAATATCTCCTCACTCGGAACTTAATTTTCAATGAAATTAATATCATTCGCATTTTACTGGATGTATAAGAATGTAGTAATGTTCTGTCCATAACTTATTTTGGACACCAAAATACCTATTTTCTCTAATGGTACCCCTTTGAGTTTTGACCGATTTGTTAAATTTTCAATGTCTCCTCACTCAGAACTTCATTTTCGATGAAATTAGTTTCATTTACATTCTTACTGGATGTATAAGAATGTAGTAATGTTCTAGTCATAACTATTTTTGGACTCCCAAACACCTATTTTCTGTGATGGGTACCCCTTTGAGTTTCGACCGATTTGTTAGATTTTCAATATCTCCTCACTCTGAACTTAACTTTCGATGAAATTAATATCATTCGCATTCTTACTGGATGTATAAGAACGTAGTAATGTTCCGTCCATAATTATTTTTGGACACCAAAATACCTATTTTCTCTAATGGTACCCCTTAGAGTTTTGACCGATTTGTTAAATTTTCAATATCTCCTCACTCAGAACTTCATTTTCAATGAAATTAGTTTCATTTGCATTCTTACTCGATGTATAAGAATGTAGTAATGTTCTAGTCATAACTATTTTTGGACCCCAAAACACCTATTTTCTGTGATGGTACCCCTTTGAGTTTCGACTGATTTGTTAGATTTTCAATATCTCCTCACTCAGAACTTCATTTTCAATGAAATTAGTTTCATTTGCATTCATACTCGATGTATAAGAATGTAGTAACATTCTAGTCATAACTATTTTTGGACCCCAAAACACCTATTTTCTGTGATGGTACCCCTTTGAGTTTCGACTGATTTGTTAGATTTTCAATATCTCCTCACTCAGAACTTCATTTTTGATGAAGTTAATAGAATTCGCATTATTACTCTACGTATAAGAACATAGTAATGTTTCGACCATAACTATTTTTGGACCCCAAAACACCTATTTTCTGTGATGGTACCCCTTTGAGTTTCGCCCGATTTGTTAGATTTTGAATATCTCCTCACTCGGAACTTTATTTTCGATGAAACTAGTTTCAATTGCATTCTTACTGGATGTATAAGAATGTAGTAATGTTACAGTAATAACTATTTTGGCACCCCAAAACACCTATTTTCTGTGATGTATCCCTTTGAGTTTCGATCGATTTGTTAGATTTTCAATATCTCCTCACTCAGAACTTCATTTTCGATGAAATTAGTTTCATTTGGAATCTTACTGGATGTATAATAATGTAGTAATTTTCCGGTCATAACTATGTTTGGACACCAAAACACCAATTTTTTGTGATGGTGCCCTTTTGATTTTCGACTGATTTCCTAAATTTTCAATATATCCTCACTCGGAACTACATTTCCGATGAAATTAATTTCATTCGCATTCTTACTCTACGTATAATAACGTAGTAATGTTCCGGCCATAACTATTTTTGGATCCCCAAACACCTATTTTCTGTAATGGTACCCTTTGAGTTACGACCGATTTGTTAGATTTTCAATATCTCCTCACTCGGAACTTCATTTTCGATGAAAATAATATCATTCGCATTCTTACTCTACGTATAAGAACGTAGTAATGTTCCGTCCATAACTATTTTTGGACACCAAAACACCTATTTTCTGTGATGGTGTACCCCTTTGAGGTTTGACCGATTTGTTAGATTTTCCATATCTCCTCACTCGGAACTTCATTTTCGATGAAATTAGTTTCATTTTCATTCTTACTCGATGTATAGGAATGTAGTAATGTTCTAGTCATAACTATTTTTGGACCCCCAAACACCTATTTTCTGTGATGGGTTACCCCTTTGAGTTTCGACCGATTTGTTAGATTTTCAATATCTCCTCACTCTGAACTTAACTTTCGATGAAATTAATATCATTCGCATTCTTACTGGATGTATAAGAACGTAGTAATGTTCCGTCCATAATTATTTTTGGACACCAAAATACCTATTTTCTCTAATGGTACCCCTTAGAGTTTTGACCGATTTGTTAAATTTTCAATATCTCCTCACTCAGAACTTCATTTTCAATGAAATTAGTTTCATTTGCATTCTTACTCGATGTATAAGAATGTAGTAATGTTCTAGTCATAACTATTTTTGGACCCCAAAACACCTATTTTCTGTGATGGTACCCCTTTGAGTTTCGACTGATTTGTTAGATTTTCAATATCTCCTCATTCAGAACTTCATTTTCGATGACGTTAATAGAATTCGCATTATTACTCTACGTATAAGAACATAGTAATGTTTCGACCATATAACTATTTTTGGACCCCAAAACACCTATTTTCTGTGATGGTACCCCTTTGAGTTTCTTCCGATTTGTTAGATTTTGAATATCTCCTCATTCGGAACTTCATTTTCGATGAAATTAGTTTCAATTGCATTCTTACTGGATGTATAAGAATGTAGTAATGTTCTGGTCATAACTATTTTGGACCCCCAAACACCTATTTTCTGTGATGTTACCCCTTTGAGTTTCGACCGATTTGCTAGATTTTAAATATCTCTTCATTCGGAACTTCATTTTCGATGAAATTTATTTCATTTGCATTCTTATTGGATGTATAAGAACGTAGTAATGTTCCGGTCATAACTATTTTTGGACCCCATAACACCAATTTAATGTGATGGTGCTCTTTTGAGTTTCGACCGATTTGTTAGATTTCAATATCTCCTCACTCGGAACTTCATTTTCGATGAAGTTAATAGCATTAGCATTCTTACTCTACGTATAAGAACATAGTAATGTTTCGACCATAACTATTTTTGGACCCCAAAACACCTATTTTCTGTGATGGTACCCCTTTGAGTTTCGCCCGATTTGTTAGATTTTCAATATCTCCTCACTCGGAACTTTATTTTCGATGAAACTAGTTTCAATTGCATTCTTACTGGATGTATAAGAATGTAGTAATGTTACAGTAATAACTATTTTGGCACCCCAAAACACCTATTTTCTGTGATGTATCCCTTTGAGTTTCGATCGATTTGTTAGATTTTCAATATCTCCTCACTCAGAACTTCATTTTCGATGAAATTAGTTTCATTTGGAATCTTACTGGATGTATAATAATGTAGTAATTTTCCGGTCATAACTATGTTTGGACACCAAAACACCAATTTTCTGTGATGGTGCCCTTTTGATTTTCGACTGATTTCCTAAATTTTCAATATATCCTCACTCGGAACTACATTTCCGATGAAATTAATTTCATTCGCATTCTTACTCTACGTATAATAACGTAGTAATGTTCCGGCCATAACTATTTTTGGATCCCCAAACACCTATTTTCTGTAATGGTACCCTTTGAGTTACGACCGATTTGTTAGATTTTCAATATCTCCTCACTCGGAACTTCATTTTCGATGAAAATAATATCATTCGCATTCTTACTCTACGTATAAGAACGTAGTAATGTTCCGTCCATAACTATTTTTGGACACCAAAACACCTATTTTCTGTGATGGTGTACCCCTTTGAGGTTTGACCGATTTGTTAGATTTTCCATATCTCCTCACTCGGAACTTCATTTTCGATGAAATTAGTTTCATTTTCATTCTTACTCGATGTATAGGAATGTAGTAATGTTCTAGTCATAACTATTTTTGGACCCCCAAACACCTATTTTCTGTGATGGGTTACCCCTTTGAGTTTCGACCGATTTGTTAGATTTTCAATATCTCCTCACTCTGAACTTAACTTTCGATGAAATTAATATCATTCGCATTCTTACTGGATGTATAAGAACGTAGTAATGTTCCGTCCATAATTATTTTTGGACACCAAAATACCTATTTTCTCTAATGGTACCCCTTAGAGTTTTGACCGATTTGTTAAATTTTCAATATCTCCTCACTCAGAACTTCATTTTCAATGAAATTAGTTTCATTTGCATTCTTACTCGATGTATAAGAATGTAGTAATGTTCTAGTCATAACTATTTTTGGACCCCAAAACACCTATTTTCTGTGATGGTACCCCTTTGAGTTTCGACTGATTTGTTAGATTTTCAATATCTCCTCATTCAGAACTTCATTTTCGATGAAGTTAATAGAATTCGCATTATTACTCTACGTATAAGAACATAGTAATGTTTCGACCATATAACTATTTTTGGACCCCAAAACACCTATTTTCTGTGATGGTACCCCTTTGAGTTTCGCCCGATTTGTTAGATTTTGAATATCTCCTCATTCGGAACTTCATTTTCGATGAAATTAGTTTCAATTGCATTCTTACTGGATGTATAAGAATGTAGTAATGTTCTGGTCATAACTATTTTGGACCCCCAAACACCTATTTTCTGTGATGTTACCCCTTTGAGTTTCGACCGATTTGCTAGATTTTAAATATCTCTTCATTCGGAACTTCATTTTCGATGAAATTTATTTCATTTGCATTCTTATTGGATGTATAAGAACGTAGTAATGTTCCGGTCATAACTATTTTTGGACCCCATAACACCAATTTAATGTGATGGTGCTCTTTTGAGTTTCGACCGATTTGTTAGATTTCAATATCTCCTCACTCGGAACTTCATTTTCGATGAAGTTAATAGCATTAGCATTCTTACTCTACGTATAAGAACATAGTAATGTTTCGACCATAACTATTTTTGGACCCCAAAACACCTATTTTCTGTGATGGTACCCCTTTGAGTTTCGCCCGATTTGTTAGATTTTCAATATCTCCTCACTCGGAACTTTATTTTCGATGAAACTAGTTTCAATTGCATTCTTACTGGATGTATAAGAATGTAGTAATATTACAGTAATAACTATTTTGGCACCCCAAAACACCTATTTTCTGTGATGTATCCCTTTGAGTTTCGATCGATTTGTTAGATTTTCAATATCTCCTCACTCAGAACTTCATTTTCGATGAAATTAGTTTCATTTGGAATCTTACTGGATGTATAATAATGTAGTAATTTTCCGGTCATAACTATGTTTGGACACCAAAACACCAATTTTCTGTGATGGTGCCCTTTTGATTTTCGACTGATTTCCTAAATTTTCAATATATCCTCACTCGGAACTACATTTCCGATGAAATTAATTTCATTCGCATTCTTACTCTACGTATAATAACGTAGTAATGTTCCGGCCATAACTATTTTTGGATCCCCAAACACCTATTTTCTGTAATGGTACCCTTTGAGTTACGACCGATTTGTTAGATTTTCAATATCTCCTCACTCGGAACTTCATTTTCGATGAAAATAATATCATTCACATTCTTACTCTACGTATAAGAACGTAGTAATGTTCCGTCCATAACTATTTTTGGACACCAAAACACCTATTTTCTGTGATGGTGTACCCCTTTGAGGTTTGACCGATTTGTTAGATTTTCCATATCTCCTCACTCGGAACTTCATTTTCGATGAAATTAGTTTCATTTTCATTCTTACTCGATGTATAAGAATGTAGTCATGTTCTAGTCATAACTATATTCGGACCCCAAAACACCTATTTTCTGTGATGGTACACCCCTTTGAGTTTCGACCGATTTGTTAGATTTTCAATATCTCCTCACTCGGAACTTAATTTTCGATGAAATTAATATCATTCGCATTCTTACTGGATGTATAAGAATGTAGTAATGTTCTGTCCATAACTTATTTTGGACACCAAAATACCTATTTTCTCTAATGGTACCCCTTTGAGTTTTGACCGATTTGTTAAATTTTCAATGTCTCCTCACTCAGAACTTCATTTTCGATGAAATTAGTTTCATTTGCATTCTTACTGGATGTATAAGAATGTAGTAATGTTCTAGTCATAACTATTTTTGGACCCCCAAACACCTATTTTCTGTGATGGGTACCCCTTTGAGTTTCGACCGATTTGTTAGATTTTCAATATCTCTTCACTCTGAACTTAATTTTCGATGAAATTAATATCATTCGCATTCTTACTGGATGTATAAGAACGTAGTAATGTTCCGTCCATAATTATTTTTGGACACCAAAATACCTATTTTCTCTAATGGTACCCCTTAGAGTTTTGACCGATTTGTTAAATTTTCAATATCTCCTCACTCAGAACTTCATTTTCAATGAAATTAGTTTCATTTGCATTCTTACTCGATGTATAAGAATGTAGTAATGTTCTAGTCATAACTATTTTTGGACCCCCAAACACCTATTTTCTGTGATGGTACCCCTTTGAGTTTCGACTGATTTGTTAGATTTTCAATATCTCCTCACTCAGAACTTCATTTTCAATGAAATTAGTTTCATTTGCATTCTTACTCGATGTATAAGAATGTAGTAACGTTCTAGTCATAACTATTTTTGGACCCAAAACACCTATTTTCTGTGATGGTACCCCTTTGAGTTTCGACTTATTTGTTAGATTTTCAATATCTCCTCACTCAGAACTTCATTTTCGATGAAGTTAATAGAATTCACATTATTACTCTACGTATAAGAACATAGTAATGTTTCGACCATATAACTATTTTTGGACCCCAAAACACCTATTTTCTGTGATGGTACCCCTTTGAGTTTCGCCCGATTTGTTAGATTTTGAATATCTCCTCATTCGGAACTTCATTTTCGATGAAATTAGTTTCAATTGCATTCTTACTGGATGTATAAGAATGTAGTAATGTTCTGGTCATAACTATTTTGGACCCCCAAACACCTATTTTCTGTGATGTTACCCCTTTGAGTTTCGACCGATTTGCTAGATTTTAAATATCTCTTCATTCGGAACTTCATTTTCGATGAAATTTATTTCATTTGCATTCTTATTGGATGTATAAGAACGTAGTAATGTTCCGGTCATAACTATTTTTGGACCCCATAACACCAATTTAATGTGATGGTGCTCTTTTGAGTTTCGACCGATTTGTTAGATTTCAATATCTCCTCACTCGGAACTTCATTTTCGATGAAGTTAATAGCATTAGCATTCTTACTCTACGTATAAGAACATAGTAATGTTTCGACCATAACTATTTTTGGACCCCAAAACACCTATTTTCTGTGATGGTACCCCTTTGAGTTTCGCCCGATTTGTTAGATTTTCAATATCTCCTCACTCGGAACTTTATTTTCGATGAAACTAGTTTCAATTGCATTCTTACTGGATGTATAAGAATGTAGTAATGTTACAGTAATAACTATTTTGGCACCCCAAAACACCTATTTTCTGTGATGTATCCCTTTGAGTTTCGATCGATTTGTTAGATTTTCAATATCTCCTCACTCAGAACTTCATTTTCGATGAAATTAGTTTCATTTGGAATCTTACTGGATGTATAATAATGTAGTAATTTTCCGGTCATAACTATGTTTGGACACCAAAACACCAATTTTCTGTGATGGTGCCCTTTTGATTTTCGACTGATTTCCTAAATTTTCAATATATCCTCACTCGGAACTACATTTCCGATGAAATTAATTTCATTCGCATTCTTACTCTACGTATAATAACGTAGTAATGTTCCGGCCATAACTATTTTTGGATCCCCAAACACCTATTTTCTGTAATGGTACCCTTTGAGTTACGACCGATTTGTTAGATTTTCAATATCTCCTCACTCGGAACTTCATTTTCGATGAAAATAATATCATTCGCATTCTTACTCTACGTATAAGAACGTAGTAATGTTCCGTCCATAACTATTTTTGGACACCAAAACACCTATTTTCTGTGATGGTGTACCCCTTTGAGGTTTGACCGATTTGTTAGATTTTCCATATCTCCTCACTCGGAACTTCATTTTCGATGAAATTAGTTTCATTTTCATTCTTACTCGATGTATAGGAATGTAGTCATGTTCTAGTCATAACTATATTCGGACCCCAAAACACCTATTTTCTGTGATGGTACACCCCTTTGAGTTTCGACCGATTTGTTATATTTTCAATATCTCCTCACTCGGAACTTAATTTTCGATGAAATTAATATCATTCGCATTCTTACTGGATGTATAAGAATGTAGTAATGTTCTGTCCATAACTTATTTTGGACACCAAAATACCTATTTTCTCTAATGGTACCCCTTTGAGTTTTGACCGATTTGTTAAATTTTCAATATCTCCTCACTCAGAACTTCATTTTCAATGAAATTAGTTTCATTTGCATTCTTACTGGATGTATAAGAATGTAGTAATGTTCTAGTCATAACTATTTTTGGACCCCAAAACACCTATTTTCTGTGATGGTACCCCTTTGAGTTTCGACTGATTTGTTAGATTTTCAATATCTCCTCACTCAGAACTTCATTTTCAATGAAATTAGTTTCATTTGCATTCTTACTCGATGTATAAGAATGTAGTAACGTTCTAGTCATAACTATTTTTGGACCCCAAAACACCTATTTTCTGTGATGGTACCCCTTTGAGTTTCGACTGATTTGTTAGATTTTCAATATCTCCTCACTCAGAACTTCATTTTCGATGAAGTTAATAGAATTCGCATTATTACTCTACGTATAAGAACATAGTAATGTTTCGACCATATAACTATTTTTGGACCCCAAAACACCTATTTTCTGTGATGGTACCCCTTTGAGTTTCGCCCGATTTGTTAGATTTTGAATATTTCCTCATTCGGAACTTCATTTTCGATGAAATTAGTTTCAATTGCATTCTTACTGGATGTATAAGAATGTAGTAATGTTCTAGTCATAACTATTTTTGGACCCCAAAACACCTATTTTCTGTGATGGTACCCCTTTGAGTTTCGACTGATTTGTTAGATTTTCAATATCTCCTCATTCAGAACTTCATTTTCGATGAAGTTAATAGCATTAGCATTCTTACTCTACGTATAAGAACATAGTAATGTTTCGACCATAACTATTTTTGGACCCCAAAACACCTATTTTCTGTGATGGTACCCCTTTGAGTTTCGCCCGATTTGTTAGATTTTGAATATCTCCTCACTCGGAACTTCATTTTCGATGAAATTAGTTTCAATTGCATTCTTACTGGATGTATAAGAATGTAGTAATGTTACAGTAATAACTATTTTGGCACCCCAAAACACCTATATTCTGTGATGTATCCCTTTGAGTTTCGATCGATTTGTTAGATTTTCAATATCTCCTCACTCAGAACTTCATTTTCGATGAAATTAGTTTCATTTGGAATCTTACTGGATGTATAATAATGTAGTAATTTTCCGGTCATAACTATGTTTGGACACCAAAACACCAATTTTCTGTGATGGTGCCCTTTTGATTTTCGACTGATTTCCTAAATTTTCAATATATCCTCACTCGGAACTACATTTCCGATGAAATTAATTTCATTCGCATTCTTACTCTACGTATAATAACGTAGTAATGTTCCGGCCATAACTATTTTTGGATCCCCAAACACCTATTTGCTGTAATGGTACCCTTTGAGTTACGACCGATTTGTTAGATTTTCAATATCTCCTCACTCGGAACTTCATTTTCGATGAAAATAATATCATTCGCATTCTTACTCTACGTATAAGAACGTAGTAATGTTCCGTCCATAACTATTTTTGGACACCAAAACACCTATTTTCTGTGATGGTGTACCCCTTTGAGGTTTGACCGATTTGTTAGATTTTCCATATCTCCTCACTCGGAACTTCATTTTTGATGAAATTAGTTTCATTTTCATTCTTACTCGATGTATAAGAATGTAGTAATGTTCTAGTCATAACTATTTTTGGACCCCCAAACACCTATTTTCTGTAATGGGTACCCTTTTGAGTTTCGACCGATTTGTTAGATTTTCAATATCTCCTCACTCTGAACTTAACTTTCGATGAAATTAATATCATTCGCATTCTTACTGGATGTATAAGAACGTAGTAATGTTCCGTCCATAATTATTTTTGGACACCAAAATACCTATTTTCTCTAATGGTACCCCTTAGAGTTTTGACCGATTTGTTAAATTTTCAATATCTCCTCACTCAGAACTTCATTTTCAATGAAATTAGTTTCATTTGCATTCTTACTCGATGTATAAGAATGTAGTAATGTTCTAGTCATAACTATTTTTGGACCCCAAAACACCTATTTTCTGTGATGGTACCCCTTTGAGTTTCGACTGATTTGTTAGATTTTCAATATCTCCTCATTCAGAACTTCATTTTCGATGAAGTTAATAGAATTCACATTATTACTCTACGCATAAGAACATAGTAATGTTTCGACCATATAACTATTTTTGGACCCCAAAACACCTATTTTCTGTGATGGTACCCCTTTGAGTTTCTTCCGATTTGTTAGATTTTGAATATCTCCTCATTCGGAACTTCATTTTCGATGAAATTAGTTTCAATTGCATTCTTACTGGATGTATAAGAATGTAGTAATGTTCTGGTCATAACTATTTTGGACCCCCAAACACCTATTTTCTGTGATGTTACCCCTTTGAGTTTCGACCGATTTGCTAGATTTTAAATATCTCTTCATTCGGAACTTCATTTTCGATGAAATTTATTTCATTTGCATTCTTATTGGATGTATAAGAACGTAGTAATGTTCCGGTCATAACTATTTTTGGACCCCATAACACCAATTTAATGTGATGGTGCTCTTTGAGTTTCGACCGATTTGTTAGATTTCAATATCTCCTCACTCGGAACTTCATTTTCGATGAAGTTAATAGCATTAGCATTCTTACTCTACGTATAAGAACATAGTAATGTTTCGACCATAACTATTTTTGGACCCCAAAACACCTATTTTCTGTGATGGTACCCCTTTGAGTTTCGCCCGATTTGTTAGATTTTGAATATCTCCTCACTCGGAACTTTATTTTCGATGAAACTAGTTTCAATTGCATTCTTACTGGATGTATAAGAATGTAGTAATGTTACAGTAATAACTATTTTGGCACCCCAAAACACCTATTTTCTGTGATGTATCCCTTTGAGTTTCGATCGATTTGTTAGATTTTCAATATCTCCTCACTCAGAACTTCATTTTCGATGAAATTAGTTTCATTTGGAATCTTACTGGATGTATAATAATGTAGTAATTTTCCGGTCATAACTATGTTTGGACACCAAAACACCAATTTTCTGTGATGGTGCCCTTTTGATTTTCGACTGATTTCCTAAATTTTCAATATATCCTCACTCGGAACTAAATTTCCGATGAAATTAATTTCATTCGCATTCTTACTCTACGTATAATAACGTAGTAATGTTCCGACCATAACTATTTTTGGATCCCCAAACACCTATTTTCTGTAATGGTGCCCTTTGAGTTACGACCGATTTGTTAGATTTTCAATATCTCCTCACTCGGAACTTCATTTTCGATGAAATTAGTTTCATTTTCATTCTTACTCGATGTATAAGAATGTAGTCATGTTCTAGTCATAACTATATTTGGACCCCAAAACACCTATTTTCTGTGATGGTACACCCCTTTGAGTTTCGACCGATTTGTTAGATTTTCAATATCTCCTCACTCGGAACTTAATTTTCAATGAAATTAATATCATTCGCATTTTACTGGATGTATAAGAATGTAGTAATGTTCTGTCCATAACTTATTTTGGACACCAAAATACCTATTTTCTCTAATGGTACCCCTTTGAGTTTTGACCGATTTGTTAAATTTTCAATGTCTCCTCACTCAGAACTTCATTTTTGATGAAATTAGTTTCATTTGCATTCTTACTGGATGTATAAGAATGTAGTAATGTTCTAGTCATAACTATTTTTGGACTCCCAAACACCTATTTTCTGTGATGGGTACTCCTTTGAGTTTCGACCGATTTGTTAGATTTTCAATATCTCCTCACTCTGAACTTAACTTTCGATGAAATTAATATCATTCGCATTCTTACTGGATGTATAAGAACGTAGTAATGTTCCGTCCATAATTATTTTTGGACACCAAAATACCTATTTTCTCTAATGGTACCCCTTAGAGTTTTGACCGATTTGTTAAATTTTCAATATCTCCTCACTCAGAACTTCATTTTCAATGAAATTAGTTTCATTTGCATTCTTACTCGATGTATAAGAATGTAGTAATGTTCTAGTCATAACTATTTTTGGACCCCAAAACACCTATTTTCTGTGATGGTACCCCTTTGAGTTTCGACTGATTTGTTAGATTTTCAATATCTCCTCATTCAGAACTTCATTTTCGATGAAGTTAATAGAATTCACATTATTACTCTACGCATAAGAACATAGTAATGTTTCGACCATATAACTATTTTTGGACCCCAAAACACCTATTTTCTGTGATGGTACCCCTTTGAGTTTCGCCCGATTTGTTAGATTTTGAATATCTCCTCATTCGGAACTTCATTTTCGATGAAATTAGTTTCAATTGCATTCTTACTGGATGTATAAGAATGTAGTAATGTTCTAGTCATAACTATTTTTGGACCCCAAAACACCTATTTTCTGTGATGGTACCCCTTTGAGTTTCGACTGATTTGTTAGATTTTCAATATCTCCTCATTCAGAACTTCATTTTCGATGAAGTTAATAGCATTAGCATTCTTACTCTACGTATAAGAACATAGTAATGTTTCGACCATAACTATTTTTGGACCCCAAAACACCTATTTTCTGTGATGGTACCCCTTTGAGTTTCGCCCGATTTGTTAGATTTTGAATATCTCCTCACTCGGAACTTCATTTTCGATGAAATTAGTTTCAATTGCATTCTTACTGGATGTATAAGAATATAGTAATGTTACAGTAATAACTATTTTGGCACCCCAAAGCACCTATTTTCTGTGATGTATCCCTTTGAGTTTCGATCGATTTGTTAGATTTTCAATATCTCCTCACTCAGAACTTCATTTTCGATGAAATTAGTTTCATTTGGAATCTTACTGGATGTATAATAATGTAGTAATTTTCCGGTCATAACTATGTTTGGACACCAAAACACCAATTTTCTGTGATGGTGCCCTTTTGATTTTCGACTGATTTCCTAAATTTTCAATATATCCTCACTCGGTACTAAATTTCCGATGAAATTAATTTCATTCGCATTCTTACTCTACGTATAATAACGTAGTAATGTTCCGACCATAACTATTTTTGGATCCCCAAACACCTATTTTCTGTAATGGTACCCTTTGAGTTACGACCGATTTGTTAGATTTTCAATATCTCCTCACTCGGAACTTCATTTTCGATGAAATTAGTTTCATTTTCATTCTTACTCGATGTATAAGAATGTAGTCATGTTCTAGTCATAACTATATTTGGACCCCAAAACACCTATTTTCTGTGATGGTACACCCCTTTGAGTTACGACCGATTTGTTAGATTTTCAATATCTCCTCACTCGGAACTTCATTTTCGATGAAAATAATATCATTCGCATTCTTACTCTACGTATAAGAACGTAGTAATGTTCCGTCCATAACTATTTTTGGACACCAAAACACCTATTTTCTGTGATGGTGTACCCCTTTGAGGTTTGACCGATTTGTTAGATTTTCCATATCTCCTCACTCGGAACTTCATTTTCGATGAAATTAGTTTCATTTTCATTCTTACTCGATGTATAAGAATGTAGTAATGTTCTAGTCATAACTATTTTTGGACCCCCAAACACCTATTTTCTCTGATGGGTACCCCTTTGAGTTTCGACCGATTTGTTAGATTTTCAATATCTCCTCACTCTGAACTTCATTTTCGATGAAAATAATATCATTCGCATTCTTACTCTACGTATAAGAACGTAGTAATGTTCCGTCCATAACTATTTTTGGACACCAAAACACCTATTTTCTGTGATGGTGTACCCCTTTGAGGTTTGACCGATTTGTTAGATTTTCCATATCTCCTCACTCGGAACTTCATTTTTGATGAAATTAGTTTCATTTTCATTCTTACTCGATGTATAAGAATGTAGTAATGTTCTAGTCATAACTATTTTTGGACCCCAAAACACCTATTTTCTGTGATGGTACCCCTTTGAGTTTCGACTGATTTGTTAGATTTTCAATATCTCCTCACTCAGAACTTCATTTTCAATGAAATTAGTTTCATTTGCATTCTTACTCGATGTATAAGAATGTAGTAACGTTCTAGTCATAACTATTTTTGGACCCCAAAACACCTATTTTCTGTGATGGTACCCCTTTGAGTTTCGACTGATTTGTTAGATTTTCAATATCTCCTCACTCAGAACTTCATTTTCGATGAAGTTAATAGAATTCGCATTATTACTCTACGTATAAGAACATAGTAATGTTTCGACCATATAACTATTTTTGGACCCCAAAACACCTATTTTCTGTGATGGTACCCCTTTGAGTTTCGCCCGATTTGTTAGATTTTGAATATTTCCTCATTCGGAACTTCATTTTCGATGAAATTAGTTTCAATTGCATTCTTACTGGATGTATAAGAATGTAGTAATGTTCTGGTCATAACTATTTTGGACCCCGAAACACCTATTTTCTGTGATGTTACCCCTTTGAGTTTCGACCGATTTGCTAGATTTTAAATATCTCTTCATTCAGAACTTCATTTTCGATGAAATTTATTTCATTTGCATTCTTATTGGATGTATAAGAACGTAGTAATGTTCCGGTCATAACTATTTTTGGACCCCATAACACCAATTTAATGTGATGGTGCTCTTTTGAGTTTCGACCTATTTGTTAGATTTTAATATCTCCTCACTCGGAACTTCATTTTCGATGAAGTTAATAGCATTAGCATTCTTACTCTACGTATAAGAACATAGTAATGTTTCGACCATAACTATTTTTGGACCCCAAAACACCTATTTTCTGTGATGGTACCCCTTTGAGTTTCGCCCGATTTGTTAGATTTTGAATATCTCCTCACTCGGAACTTTATTTTCGATGAAACTAGTTTCAATTGCATTCTTACTGGATGTATAAGAATGTAGTAATGTTACAGTAATAACTATTTTGGCACCCCAAAACACCTATTTTCTGTGATGTATCTATCCCTTTGAGTTTCGATCGATTTGTTAGATTTTCAATATCTCCTCACTCAGAACTTCATTTTCGATGAAATTAGTTTCATTTGGAATCTTACTGGATGTATAATAATGTAGTAATTTTCCGGTCATGACTATGTTTGGACACCAAAACACCAATTTTCTGTGATGGTGCCCTTTTGATTTTCAACTGATTTCCTAAATTTTCAATATATCCTCACTCGGAACTACATTTCCGATGAAATTAATTTCATTCGCATTCTTACTCTACGTATAATAACGTAGTAATGTTCCGGCCATAACTATTTTTGGATCCCCAAACACCTATTTTCTGTAATGGTACCCTTTGAGTTACGACCGATTTGTTAGATTTTCAATATCTCCTCACTCGGAACTTCATTTTCGATGAAATTAGTTTCATTTTCATTCTTACTCGATGTATAAGAATGTAGTCATGTTCTAGTCATAACTATTTTTGGACCCCAAAACACCTATTTTCTGTGATGGTACCCCTTTGAGTTTCGACTGATTTGTTAGATTTTCAATATCTCCTCATTCAGAACTTCATTTTCGATGAAGTTAATAGAATTCGCATTATTACTCTACGTATAAGAACATAGTAATGTTTCGACCATATAACTATTTTTGGACCCCAAAACACCTATTTTCTGTGATGGTACCCCTTTGAGTTTCGCCCGATTTGTTAGATTTTGAATATCTCCTCATTCGGAACTTCATTTTCGATGAAATTAGTTTCAATTGCATTCTTACTGGATGTATAAGAATGTAGTAATGTTCTGGTCATAACTATTTTGGACCCCCAAACACCTATTTTCTGTGATGTTACCCCTTTGAGTTTCGACCGATTTGCTAGATTTTAAATATCTCTTCATTCGGAACTTCATTTTCGATGAAATTTATTTCATTTGCATTCTTATTGGATGTATAAGAACGTAGTAATGTTCCGGTCATAACTATTTTTGGACCCCATAACACCAATTTAATGTGATGGTGCTCTTTTGAGTTTCGACCGATTTGTTAGATTTCAATATCTCCTCACTCGGAACTTCATTTTCGATGAAGTTAATAGCATTAGCATTCTTACTCTACGTATAAGAACATAGTAATGTTTCGACCATAACTATTTTTGGACCCCAAAACACCTATTTTCTGTGATGGTACCCCTTTGAGTTTCGCCCGATTTGTTAGATTTTGAATATCTCCTCACTCGGAACTTTATTTTCGATGAAACTAGTTCAATTGCATTCTTACTGGATGTATAAGAATGTAGTAATGTTACAGTAATAACTATTTTGGCACCCCAAAACACCTATTTTCTGTGATGTATCCCTTCGAGTTTCGATCGATTTGTTAGATTTTCAATATCTCCTCACTCAGAACTTCATTTTCGATGAAATTAGTTTCATTTGGAATCTTACTGGATGTATAATAATGTAGTAATTTTCCGGTCATAACTATGTTTGGACACCAAAACACCAATTTTCTGTGATGGTGCCCTTTTGATTTTCGACTGATTTCCTAAATTTTCAATATATCCTCACTCGGAACTACATTTCCGATGAAATTAATTTCATTCGCATTCTTACTGTACGTATAATAACGTAGTAATGTTCCGGCCATAACTATTTTTGGATCCCCAAACACCTATTTTCTGTAATGGTACCCTTTGAGTTACGACCGATTTGTTAGATTTTCAATATCTCCTCACTCGGAACTTCATTTTCGATGAAAATAATATCATTCGCATTCTTACTCTACGTATAAGAACGTAGTAATGTTCCGTCCATAACTATTTTTGGACACCAAAACACCTATTTTCTGTGATGGTGTACCCCTTTGAGGTTTGACCGATTTGTTAGATTTTCCATATCTCCTCACTCGGAACTTCATTTTCGATGAAATTAGTTTCATTTTCATTCTTACTCGATGTATAAGAATGTAGTAATGTTCTAGTCATAACTATTTTTGGACCCCCAAACACCTATTTTCTGTGATGGGTACCCCTTTGAGTTTCGACCGATTTGTTAGATTTTCAATATCTCCTCACTCTGAACTTAACTTTCGATGAAAATAATATCATTCGCATTCTTACTGGATGTATAAGAACGTAGTAATGTTCCGTCCATAACTATGTTTGGACACCAAAATACCTATTTTCTCTATTGGTACCCCTTTGAGTTACGACCGATTTGTTAGATTTTCAATATCTCCTCACTCGGAACTTCATTTTCGATGAAATTAATATCATTCGCATTCTTACTCTACGTATAAGAACGTAGTAATGTTCCGTCTATAACTATTTTTGGACCCCAAAACACCTATTTTCTGTGATGGTACCCCTTTGAGTTTCGACCGATTTGTTAGATTTTCAATATCTCCTCACTCGGAACTTAATTTTCGATGAAATTAATATCATTCACATTCTTACTCTACGTATAAGAACGTAGTAATGTTCCATCCATAACTATTTTTGGACACCAAAACACCTATTTTCTGTGATGGTACCCCTTTTAGTTTTGACCGATTTGTTAGATTTTCAATATCTCCTCACTCAGAACTTCATTTTCGATGAAATTAGTTTCATTTGCATTCTTACTCGATGTATAAGAATGTAGTCATGTTCTAGTCATAACTATATTCTGACCCCAAAACACCTATTTTCTGTGATGGTACACCCCTTTGAGTTTCGACCGATTTATTAGATTTTCAATATCTCCTCACTCGGAACTTAATTTTCGATGAAATTAATATCATTCGCATTCTTACTGGATGTATAAGAATGTAGTAATGTTCTGTCCATAACTTATTTTGGACACCAAAATACATATTTTCTCTAATGGTACCCCTTTAAGTTTTGACCGATTTGTTAAATTTTCAATGTCTCCTCACTCAGAACTTCATTTTCGATGAAATTAGTTTCATTTGCATTCTTACTGGATGTATAAGAATGTAGTAATGTTCTAGTCATAACTATTTTTGGACCCCCAAACACCTATTTTCTGTGATGGGTACCCCTTTGAGTTTCGACCGATTTGTTAGATTTTCAATATCTCCTCACTCTGAACTTAACTTTCGATGAAATTAATATCATTCGCATTCTTACTGGATGTATAAGAACGTAGTAATGTTCCGTCCATAATTATTTTTGGACACCAAAATACCTATTTTCTCTAATGGTACCCCTTAGAGTTTTGACCGATTTGTTAAATTTTCAATATCTCCTCACTCAGAACTTCATTTTCAATGAAATTAGTTTCATTTGCATTCTTACTCGATGTATAAGAATGTAGTAATGTTCTAGTCATAACTATTTTTGGACCCCAAAACACCTATTTTCTGTGATGGTACCCCTTTGAGTTTCGACTGATTTGTTAGATTTTCAATATCTCCTCACTCAGAACTTCATTTTCAATGAAATTAGTTTCATTTGCATTCTTACTCGATGTATAAGAATGTAGTAACGTTCTAGTCATAACTATTTTTGGACCCCAAAACACCTATTTTCTGTGATGGTACCCCTTTGAGTTTCGACTGATTTGTTAGATTTTCAATATCTCCTCACTCAGAACTTCATTTTCGATGAAGTTAATAGCATTAGCATTATTACTCTACGTATAAGAACATAGTAATGTTTCGACCATAACTATTTTTGGACCCCAAAACACCTATTTTCTGTGATGGTACCCCTTTGAGTTTCGCCCGATTTGTTAGATTTTGAATATCTCCTCACTCGGAACTTTATTTTCGATGAAACTAGTTTCAATTGCATTCTTACTGGATGTATAAGAATGTAGTAATGTTACAGTAATAACTATTTTGGCACCCCAAAACACCTATTTTCTGTGATGTATCCCTTTGAGTTTCGATCGATTTGTTAGATTTTCAATATCTCCTCACTCAGAACTTCATTTTCGATGAAATTAGTTTCATTTGGAATCTTACTGGATGTATAATAATGTAGTAATTTTCCGGTCATAACTATGTTTGGACACCAAAACACCAATTTTCTGTGATGATGCCCTTTTGATTTTCGACTGATTTCCTAAATTTTCAATATATCCTCACTCGGAACTACATTTCCGATGAAATTAATTTCATTCGCATTCTTACTCTACGTATAATAACGTAGTAATGTTCCGGCCATAACTATTTTTGGATCCCCAAACACCTATTTGCTGTAATGGTACCCTTTGAGTTACGACCGATTTGTTAGATTTTCAATATCTCCTCACTCGGAACTTCATTTTCGATGAAAATAATATCATTCGCATTCTTACTCTACGTATAAGAACGTAGTAATGTTCCGTCCATAACTATTTTTGGACACCAAAACACCTATTTTCTGTGATGGTACCCCTATTAGTTTTGACCGATTTGTTAGATTTTCCATATCTCCTCACTCGGAACTTCATTTTCGATGAAATTAGTTTCATTTTCATTCTTACTGGATGTATAAGAATGTGGTAATGTTCCGGCCATAACTATTTTGGACACCAAAATACATATTTTCTCTAATGGTACCCCTTTGAGTTTTGACCGATTTGTTAAATTTTCAATATCTCCTCACTCAGAACTTCATTTTCGATGAAATTAGTTTCATTTGCATTCTTACTGAATGTATAAGAATGTAGTAATATTCTGGTCATAACTATTTTTGGACCCCCAAACACCTATTTTTGTGATGGTACCCCTTTGAGTTTCGACCGATTTGCTAGATTTTAAATATCTCTTCACTCGGAACTTCATTTTCAATGAAATTTATTTCATTTGCATTCTTATTGGATGTATAAGAATGTAGTAATGTTACGGTCATAACTATTTTTGGACCCCAAAACACCAATTTAATGTGATGGTGCCCTTTTGAGTTTTGACCGATTTGTTAGATTTTCAATATCTCCTCACTCGCTACTTCATTTTCGATGAAGTGAATAGCATTCACATTCTTACTCTACGTATAAGAACATAGTAATGTTTTGACCATAACTATTTTTGGACCCCAAAACACCTATTTTCTGTGATGGTACCCCTTTGAGTTTCGACCGATTTGCTAGATTTTAAATATCTCTTCACTCGGAACTTCATTTTCGATGAAATTTATTTCATTTGCATTCTTATTGGATGTATAAGAATGTAGTAATGTTACGGTCATAACTATTTTTGGACCCCAAAACACCAATTTAATGTGATGGTGCCCTTTTGAGTTTTGACCGATTTGTTAGATTTTCAATATCTCCTCACTCGCTACTTCATTTTCGATGAAGTGAATAGCATTCACATTCTTACTCTACGTATAAGAACATAGTAATGTTTTGACCATAACTATTTTTGGACCCCAAAACACCTATTTTCTGTGATGGTACCCCTTTGAGTTTCGCCCAATTTGTTAGATTTTGAATATCTCCTCACTCGGAACTTCATTTCCGATGAAATTTGTTTCAATTGCATTCTTACTGGATGTATAAGAATGTAGTAATATTTCAGTAATAACTATGTTTGGACTCCAAAACACCAATTTTATGTGATGGTGCCCTTTTGATTTTTGACTAATTTCCTAAATTTTCAATATATCCTCACTCGGAACTACATTTCCGATGAAATTAATTCCATTCGCATTCTTACTCTTCGTATAATAACGTAGTAATGTTCCGACCATATCTATTTTTGGACCCCCAAACACCTATTTTCTGTAATGGTACCCCTTTGAGTTTCGACCGATTTGTTAGATTTTCAATATCTCCTCACTCGGAACTTCATTTTCGATGAATTTAATATCATTCGCATTCTTACTCTACGTATAAGAACGTAGTAATGTTCCGTCTATAACTATTTTTGGACCCCAAAACACCTATTTTCTGTGATGGTACCCCTTTGAGTTTCGACCGATTTGTTAGATTTTCAATATCTCCTCACTCGGAACTTAATTTTCGATGAAATTAATATCATTCGCATTTTTACTCTACGTATAAGAACGTAGTAATGTTCCATCCATAACTATTTTTGGACACCAAAACACCTATTTTCTGTGATGGTACCCCTTTGAGTTTTGACCGATTTGTTAGATTTTCAATATCTCCTCACTCAGAACTTCATTTTCGATGAAATTAGTTTCATTTGCATTCTTACTGGATGTATAAGAATGTAGTAATGTTCTGGTCATAACTATTTTTGGACCCCAAAACACCTATTTTCTGTGATGGTACCCCTTTGAGTTTCGCCCGATTTGTTAGATTTTGAATATCTCCTCACTCGGAACTTTATTTTCGATGAAACTAGTTTCAATTGCATTCTTACTGGATGTATAAGAATGTAGTAATGTTACAGTAATAACTATTTTGGCACCCCAAAACACCTATTTTCTGTGATGTATCCCTTTGAGTTTCGATCGATTTGTTAGATTTTCAATATCTCCTCACTCAGAACTTCATTTTCGATGAAATTAGTTTCATTTGGAATCTTACTGGATGTATAATAATGTAGTAATTTTCCGGTCATAACTATGTTTGGACACCAAAACACCAATTTTCTGTGATGATGCCCTTTTGATTTTCGACTGATTTCCTAAATTTTCAATATATCCTCACTCGGAACTACATTTCCGATGAAATTAATTTCATTCGCATTCTTACTCTACGTATAATAACGTAGTAATGTTCCGGCCATAACTATTTTTGGATCCCCAAACACCTATTTGCTGTAATGGTACCCTTTGAGTTACGACCGATTTGTTAGATTTTCAATATCTCCTCACTCGGAACTTCATTTTCGATGAAAATAATATCATTCGCATTCTTACTCTACGTATAAGAACGTAGTAATGTTCCGTCCATAACTATTTTTGGACACCAAAACACCTATTTTCTGTGATGGTACCCCTATTAGTTTTGACCGATTTGTTAGATTTTCCATATCTCCTCACTCGGAACTTCATTTTCGATGAAATTAGTTTCATTTTCATTCTTACTGGATGTATAAGAATGTGGTAATGTTCCGGCCATAACTATTTTGGACACCAAAATACATATTTTCTCTAATGGTACCCCTTTGAGTTTTGACCGATTTGTTAAATTTTCAATATCTCCTCACTCAGAACTTCATTTTCGATGAAATTAGTTTCATTTGCATTCTTACTGAATGTATAAGAATGTAGTAATATTCTGGTCATAACTATTTTTGGACCCCCAAACACCTATTTTTGTGATGGTACCCCTTTGAGTTTCGACCGATTTGCTAGATTTTAAATATCTCTTCACTCGGAACTTCATTTTCAATGAAATTTATTTCATTTGCATTCTTATTGGATGTATAAGAATGTAGTAATGTTACGGTCATAACTATTTTTGGACCCCAAAACACCAATTTAATGTGATGGTGCCCTTTTGAGTTTTGACCGATTTGTTAGATTTTCAATATCTCCTCACTCGCTACTTCATTTTCGATGAAGTGAATAGCATTCACATTCTTACTCTACGTATAAGAACATAGTAATGTTTTGACCATAACTATTTTTGGACCCCAAAACACCTATTTTCTGTGATGGTACCCCTTTGAGTTTCGACCGATTTGCTAGATTTTAAATATCTCTTCACTCGGAACTTCATTTTCGATGAAATTTATTTCATTTGCATTCTTATTGGATGTATAAGAATGTAGTAATGTTACGGTCATAACTATTTTTGGACCCCAAAACACCAATTTAATGTGATGGTGCCCTTTTGAGTTTTGACCGATTTGTTAGATTTTCAATATCTCCTCACTCGCTACTTCATTTTCGATGAAGTGAATAGCATTCACATTCTTACTCTACGTATAAGAACATAGTAATGTTTTGACCATAACTATTTTTGGACCCCAAAACACCTATTTTCTGTGATGGTACCCCTTTGAGTTTCGCCCAATTTGTTAGATTTTGAATATCTCCTCACTCGGAACTTCATTTCCGATGAAATTTGTTTCAATTGCATTCTTACTGGATGTATAAGAATGTAGTAATATTTCAGTAATAACTATGTTTGGACTCCAAAACACCAATTTTATGTGATGGTGCCCTTTTGATTTTTGACTAATTTCCTAAATTTTCAATATATCCTCACTCGGAACTACATTTCCGATGAAATTAATTCCATTCGCATTCTTACTCTTCGTATAATAACGTAGTAATGTTCCGACCATATCTATTTTTGGACCCCCAAACACCTATTTTCTGTAATGGTACCCCTTTGAGTTTCGACCGATTTGTTAGATTTTCAATATCTCCTCACTCGGAACTTCATTTTCGATGAATTTAATATCATTCGCATTCTTACTCTACGTATAAGAACGTAGTAATGTTCCGTCTATAACTATTTTTGGACCCCAAAACACCTATTTTCTGTGATGGTACCCCTTTGAGTTTCGACCGATTTGTTAGATTTTCAATATCTCCTCACTCGGAACTTAATTTTCGATGAAATTAATATCATTCGCATTTTTACTCTACGTATAAGAACGTAGTAATGTTCCATCCATAACTATTTTTGGACACCAAAACACCTATTTTCTGTGATGGTACCCCTTTGAGTTTTGACCGATTTGTTAGATTTTCAATATCTCCTCACTCAGAACTTCATTTTCGATGAAATTAGTTTCATTTGCATTCTTACTGGATGTATAAGAATGTAGTAATGTTCTGGTCATAACTATTTTTGGACCCCAAAACACCTATTTTCTGTGATGGTACCCCTTTGAGTTTCGACCGATTTGTTAGATTTTCAATATCTCCTCACTCGGAACTTAATTTTCGATGAAATTAATATCATTTGCATTCTTACTGGATGTATAAAAATGTAGTAATGTTCCGTCCATAACTATTTTTGGACACCAAAATACCTATTTTCTCTAATGGTACCCCTTTGAGTTTTGACCGATTTGTTAAATTTTCAATGTCTCCTCACTAAGAACTTCATTTTCGATGAAATTAGTTTCATTTGCATTCTTACTGGATGTATAAGAATGTAGTAATGTTCTGGTCATAACTATTTTTGGACCCCAAAACACCTATTTTATGTGATGGTGCCCTTTTGATTTTCTACTGATTTCCTAAATTTTCAATATATCCTCACTCGGAACTTCATTTCCGATGAAATTAATTTCATTCGCATTCTTACTCTACGTATAATAAGGTAGTAATGTTTCGATCATAACTATTTTTGGACCCCCATACACCTATTTTCTTTGATGGTACCCCTTTGAGTTTCGACGGATTTACTAGATTTTAAAAATCTCCTCACTCAGAACTTCATTTTTTATGAAATTAATATCATTCGCATTCTTACTGGATGTATAAGAACGTAGTAATGTTCCGTCCATAACTATTTTTGGACACCAAAATACATATTTTCTCTAATGGTACCCCTTTGAGTTTTGACCGATTTGTTAAATTTTCAATATCTCCTCACTCAGAACTTCATTTTCGAAGAAATTAGTTTCATTTGCATTCTTACTGGATGTATAAGAATGTAGTAATGTTCTGGTCATAACTATTTTTGGACCCCAAAACACCTATTTTCTGTGATGGTACCCCTTTGAGTTTCGACCGATTTGCTAGATTTTAAATATCTCTTCACTCGGAACTTCATTTTCGATGAAATTTATTTCATTTGCATTCTTATTGGATGTATAAGAATGTAGTAATGTTACGGTCATAACTATTTTTGGACCCCAAAACACCAATTTAATGTGATGGTGCCCTTTTGAGTTTTGACCGATTTGTTAAATTTTCTATATCTCCTCACTCGCTACTTCATTTTCGATGAAGTGAATAGCATTCACATTCTTACTCTACGTATAAGAACATAGTAATGTTTTGACCATAACTATTTTTGGACCCCAAAACACCTATTTTCTGTGATGGTACCCCTTTGAGTTTCGCCCAATTTGTTAGATTTTGAATATCTCCTCACTCGGAACTTCATTTCCGATGAAATTAGTTTCAATTGCATTCTTACTGGATGTATAAGAATGTAGTAATATTTCAGTAATAACTATGTTTGGACTCCAAAACACCAATTTTATGTGATGGTGCCCTTTTGATTTTTGACTAATTTCCTAAATTTTCAATATATCCTCACTCGGAACTACATTTCCGATGAAATTAATTCCATTCGCATTCTTACTCTTCGTATAATAACGTAGTAATGTTCCGACCATATCTATTTTTGGATCCCCAAACACCTATTTTCTGTAATGGTACCCCTTTGAGTTTCGACCGATTTGTTAGATTTTCAATATCTCCTCACTCGGAACTTCGTTTTCGATGAATTTAATATCATTCGCATTCTTACTCTACGTATAAGAACGTAGTAATGTTCCGTCTATAACTATTTTTGGACCCCAAAACACCTATTTTCTGTGATGGTACCCCTTTGAGTTTCGACCGATTTGTTAGATTTTCAATATCTCCTCACTCGGAACTTAATTTTCGATGAAATTAATATCATTCGCATTCTTACTCTACGTATAAGAACGTAGTAATGTTCCATCCATAACTATTTTTGGACACCAAAACACCTATTTTCTGTGATGGTACCCCTTTGAGTTTTGACCGATTTGTTAGATTTTCAATATCTCCTCACTCAGAACTTCATTTTCGATGAAATTAGTTTCATTTGCATTCTTACTGGATGTATAAGAATGTAGTAATGTTCTGGTCATAACTATTTTTGGACCCCAAAACACCTATTTTATGTGATGGTGCCCTTTTGATTTTCTACTGATTTCCTAAATTTTCAATATATCCTCACTCGGAACTTCATTTCCGATGAAATTAATTTCATTCGCATTCTTACTCTACGTATAATAAGGTAGTAATGTTTCGATCATAACTATTTTTGGACCCCCATACACCTATTTTCTTTGATGGTACCCCTTTGAGTTTCGACGGATTTACTAGATTTTAAAAATCTCCTCACTCAGAACTTCATTTTTTATGAAATTAATATCATTCGCATTCTTACTGGATGTATAAGAACGTAGTAATGTTCCGTCCATAACTATTTTTGGACACCAAAATACATATTTTCTCTAATGGTACCCCTTTGAGTTTTGACCGATTTGTTAAATTTTCAATATCTCCTCACTCAGAACTTCATTTTCGAAGAAATTAGTATCATTTGCATTCTTACTGGATGTATAAGAATGTAGTAATGTTCTGGTCATAACTATTTTTGGACCCCAAAACACCTATTTTCTATGATGGTACCCCTTTGAGTTTCGGCCGATTTGCTAGATTTTAAATATCTCTTCACTCGGAACTTCATTTTTTATGAAATTTTTTTCATTTGCATTTCAATTGGATGTATAAGAATGTAGTAATGTTCCGGTCATAACTATTTTTGGACCCCAAAACACCAATTTAATGTGATGGTACCCTTTTGAGTTTTAACTGATTTGTTAGATTTTCAATATCTACTCACTCGCAACTTCATTTTCGATGAAGTTAATACCATTCGCATTCTTTCTCTACGTATAAGAACATAGTGATGTTTCGACCATAACTATTTTTGGACCCCAAAACACCTATTTTCTGTGATGGTACCCCTTTGAGTTTCGCCCGATTTGTTAGATTTTCAATATCTCCTCACTCGGAACTTCGTTTTCGATGAATTTAATATCATTCGCATTCTTACTCTACGTATAAGAACGTAGTAATGTTCCGTCTATAACTATTTTTGGACCCCAAAACACCTATTTTCTGTGATGGTACCCCTTTGAGTTTCGACCGATTTGTTAGATTTTCAATATCTCCTCACTCGGAACTTAATTTTCGATGAAATTAATATCATTCGCATTCTTACTCTACGTATAAGAACGTAGTAATGTTCCATCCATAACTATTTTTGGACACCAAAACACCTATTTTCTGTAATGGTACCCCTTTGAGTTTTGACCGATTTGTTAGATTTTCAATATCTCCTCACTCAGAACTTCATTTTCGATGAAATTAGTTTCATTTGCATTCTTACTGGATGTATAAGAATGTAGTAATGTTCTGGTCATAACTATTTTTGGACCCCAAAACACCTATTTTCTGTGATGGTACCCCTTTGAGTTTCGACCGATTTGTTAGATTTTCAATATCTCCTCACTCGGAACTTAATTTTCGATGAAATTAATATCATTTGCATTCTTACTGGATGTATAAGAATGTAGTAATGTTCCGTCCATAACTATTTTTGGACACCAAAATACCTATTTTCTCTAATGGTACCCCTTTGAGTTTTGACCGATTTGTTAAATTTTCAATGTCTCCTCACTAAGAACTTCATTTTCGATGAAATTAGTTTCATTTGCATTCTTACTGGATGTATAAGAATGTAGTAATGTTCTAGTCATAACTATTTTTGGACCCCCAAACACCTATTTTCTGTGATGGGTACCCCTTTGAGTTTCGACTGATTTGTTAGATTTTCAATATCTCCTCACTCAGAACTTCATTTTCGATGAAATTAATATCATTCGCATTCTTACTGGATTTATAAGAACGTAGTAATGTTCCGGCCATAACTATTTTTGGACACCAAAATAACTATTTTCTCTAATGGTACCCCTTTGAGTTTTGACCGATTTGTTAAATTTTCAATATCTCTTCACTCAGAACTTCATTTTCGATGAAATTAGTTTCATTTGCATTCTTACTGGTCATAACTATTTTTGGACCCCCAAACACCTATTTTCTATGATGTACCCCTTTGAGTTTCGACCGATTTGCTAGATTTTAAATATCTCTTCACTCGGAACTTCATTTTCGATGAAATTAGTTTCATTTGGAATCTTACTGGATGTATAATAATGTAGTAATTTTTCGGTCATAACTATGTTTGGACACCAAAACACCAATTTTCTGTGATGGTGCCCTTTTGATTTTCGACTGATTTCCTAAATTTTCAATATATCCTCACTCGGAACTACATTTCCGATGAAAGTAATTTCATTCGCATTCTTACGTAGTAATGTTCCGGCCATAACTATTTTTGGATTCGAAAACAACCCCTTTGAGTTACGACCGATTTGTTAGATTTTCAATATCTCCTCACTCGGAACTTCATTTTCGATGAAAATAATATCATTCGCATTCTTACTCTACGTATAAGAACGTAGTAATGTTCCGTCCATAACTATTTTTGGACACCAAAACACCTATTTTCTGTGATGGTGTACCCCTTTGAGGTTTGACCGATTTGTTAGATTTTCCATATCTCCTCACTCGGAACTTCATTTTCGATGAAATTAGTTTCATTTTCATTCTTACTCGATGTATAGGAATGTAGTAATGTTCTAGTCATAACTATTTTTGGACCCCCAAACACCTATTTTCTGTGATGGGTTACCCCTTTGAGTTTCGACCGATTTGTTAGATTTTCAATATCTCCTCACTCTGAACTTAACTTTCGATGAAATTAATATCATTCGCATTCTTACTGGATGTATAAGAACGTAGTAATGTTCCGTCCATAATTATTTTTGGACACCAAAATAACTATTTTCTCTAATGGTACCCCTTTGAGTTTTGACCGATTTGTTAAATTTTCAATATCTCCTCACTCAGAACTTCATTTTCGATGAAATTAGTTTCATTTGCATTCTTACTGGATGTATAAGAATGTAGTAATATTCTGGTCATAACTATTTTTGGACCCCCAAACACCTATTTTCTATGATGTACCCCTTTGAGTTTCGACCGATTTGCTAGATTTTAAAAATCTCCTCACTCAGAACTTCATTTTTTATGAAATTAATATCATTCGCATTCTTACTGGATGTATAAGAACGTAGTAATGTTCCGTCCATAACTATTTTTGGAGACCAAAATACATATTTTCTCTAATGGTACCCCTTTGAGTTTTGACCGATTTGTTAAATTTTCAATATCTCCTCACTCAGAACTTCATTTTCGAAGAAATTAGTTTCATTTACATTCTTACTGGATGTATAAGAATGTAGTAATGTTCTGGTCATAACTATTTTTGGACCCCAAAACACCTATTTTCTGTGATGGTACCCCTTTGAGTTTCGACCGATTTGCTAGATTTTAAATATCTCTTCACTCGGAACTTCATTTTCGATGAAATTTATTTCATTTGCATTCTTATTGGATGTATAAGAATGTAGTAATGTTACGGTCATAACTATTTTTGGACCCCAAAACACCAATTTAATGTGATGGTGCCCTTTTGAGTTTTGACCGATTTGTTAGATTTTCAATATCTCCTCACTCGCTACTTCATTTTCGATGAAGTGAATAGCATTCACATTCTTACTCTACGTATAAGAACATAGTAATGTTTTGACCATAACTATTTTTGGACCCCAAAACACCTATTTTCTGTGATGGTACCCCTTTGAGTTTCGCCCAATTTGTTAGATTTTGAATATCTCCTCACTCGGAACTTCATTTCCGATGAAATTAGTTTCAATTGCATTCTTACTGGATGTATAAGAATGTAGTAATATTTCAGTAATAACTATGTTTGGACTCCAAAACACCAATTTTATGTGATGGTGCCCTTTTGATTTTTGACTAATTTCCTAAATTTTCAATATATCCTCACTCGGAAATACATTTCCGATGAAATTAATTCCATTCGCATTCTTACTCTTCGTATAATAACGTAGTAATGTTCCGACCATATCTATTTTTGGACCCCCAAACACCTATTTTCTGTAATGGTACCCCTTTGAGTTTCGACCGATTTGTTAGATTTTCAATATCTCCTCATTCGGAACTTCATTTTCGATGAATTTAATATCATTCGCATTCTTACTCTACGTATAAGAACGTAGTAATGTTCCGTCTATAACTATTTTTGGACCCCAAAACACCTATTTTCTGTGATGGTACCCCTTTGAGTTTCGACCGATTTGTTAGATTTTCAATATCTCCTCACTCGGAACTTAATTTTCGATGAAATTAATATCATTCGCATTCTTACTCTACGTATAAGAACGTAGTAATGTTCCATCCATAACTATTTTTGGACACCAAAACACCTATTTTCTGTGATGGTACCCCTTTGAGTTTCGACCGATTTGTTAGATTTTCAATATCTCCTCATTCGGAACTTCATTTTCGATGAATTTAATATCATTCGCATTCTTACTCTACGTATAAGAACGTAGTAATGTTCCGTCTATAACTATTTTTGGACCCCAAAACACCTATTTTCTGTGATGGTACCCCTTTGAGTTTCGACCGATTTGTTAGAATTTCAATATCTCCTCACTCGGAACTTAATTTTCGATGAAATTAATATCATTCGCATTCTTACTGGATGTATAAGAATGTAGTAATGTTCCGTCCATAACTATTTTTGGACACCAAAATACCTATTTTCTCTAATGGTACCCCTTTGAGTTTTGACCGATTTGTTAAATTTTCAATGTCTCCTCACTAAGAACTTCATTTTCGATGAAATTAGTTTCATTTGCATTCTTACTCGATGTATAAGAATGTAGTAATGTTCCGGTAATAACTATTTTTGGACCCCAAAACACCTATTTTATGTGATGGTGCCCTTTTGATTTTCTACTGATTTCCTAAATTTTCAATATATCCTCACTCGGAACTTCATTTCCGATGAAATTAATTTCATTCGCATTCTTACTGTACGTATAATAAGGTAGTAATGTTTCGATCATAACTATTTTTGGACCCCCATACACCTATTTTCTTTGATGGTACCCCTTTGAGTTTCGACGGATTTACTAGATTTTAAAAATCTCCTCACTCAGAACTTCATTTTTTATGAAATTAATATCATTCGCATTCTTACTGGATGTATAAGAACGTAGTAATGTTCCGTCCATAACTATTTTTGGAGACCAAAATACATATTTTCTCTAATGGTACCCCTTTGAGTTTTGACCGATTTGCTAGATTTTCAATATCTCCTCACTCAGAACTTCATTTTCGAAGAAATTAGTTTCATTTACATTCTTACTGGATGTATAAGAATGTAGTAATGTTCTGGTCATAACTATTTTTGGACCCCAAAACACCTATTTTCTGTGATGGTACCCCTTTGAGTTTCGACCGATTTGCTAGATTTTAAATATCTCTTCACTCGGAACTTCATTTTTTATGAAATTTTTTTCATTTGCATTTCAATTGGATGTATAAGAATGTAGTAATGTTCCGGTCATAACTATTTTTGGACCCCAAAACACCAATTTAATGTGATGGTACCCTTTTGAGTTTTAACTGATTTGTTAGATTTTCAATATCTACTCACTCGCAACTTCATTTTCGATGAAGTTAATACCATTCGCATTCTTTCTCTACGTATAAGAACATAGTGATGTTTCGACCATAACTATTTTTGGACCCCAAAACACCTATTTTCTGTGATGGTACCCCTTTGAGTTTCGCCCGATTTGTTAGATTTTCAATATCTCCTCACTCGGAACTTCGTTTTCGATGAATTTAATATCATTCGCATTCTTACTCTACGTATAAGAACGTAGTAATGTTCCGTCTATAACTATTTTTGGACCCCAAAACACCTATTTTCTGTGATGGTACCCCTTTGAGTTTCGACCGATTTGTTAGATTTTCAATATCTCCTCACTCGGAACTTAATTTTCGATGAAATTAATATCATTCGCATTCTTACTCTACGTATAAGAACGTAGTAATGTTCCATCCATAACTATTTTTGGACACCCAAACACCTATTTTCTGTAATGGTACCCCTTTGAGTTTCGACCGATTTGTTAGATTTTCAATATCTCCTCATTCGGAACTTCATTTTCGATGAAATTAGTTTCATTTGCATTCTTACTGGATGTATAAGAATGTAGTAATGTTCTGGTCATAACTATTTTTGGACCCCAAAACACCTATTTTCTGTGATGGTACCCCTTTGAGTTTCGACCGATTTGTTAGATTTTCAATATCTCCTCACTCGGAACTTAATTTTCGATGAAATTAATATCATTTGCATTCTTACTGGATGTATAAGAATGTAGTAATGTTCCGTCCATAACTATTTTTGGACACCAAAATACCTATTTTCTCTAATGGTACCCCTTTGAGTTTTGACCGATTTGTTAAATTTTCAATGTCTCCTCACTAAGAACTTCATTTTCGATGAAATTAGTTTCATTTGCATTCTTACTGGATGTATAAGAATGTAGTAATGTTCTAGTCATAACTATTTTTGGACCCCCAAACACCTATTTTCTGTGATGGGTACCCCTTTGAGTTTCGACTGATTTGTTAGATTTTCAATATCTCCTCACTCAGAACTTCATTTTCGATGAAATTAATATCATTCGCATTCTTACTGGATTTATAAGAACGTAGTAATGTTCCGGCCATAACTATTTTTGGACACCAAAATAACTATTTTCTCTAATGGTACCCCTTTGAGTTTTGACCGATTTGTTAAATTTTCAATATCTCCTCACTCAGAACTTCATTTTCGATGAAATTAGTTTCATTTGCATTCTTACTGGATGTATAAGAATGTAGTAATATTCTGGTCATAACTATTTTTGGAGACCAAAATACATATTTTCTCTAATGGTACCCCTTTGAGTTTTGACCGATTTGCTAGATTTTCAATATCTCCTCACTCAGAACTTCATTTTCGAAGAAATTAGTTTCATTTACATTCTTACTGGATGTATAAGAATGTAGTAATGTTCTGGTCATAACTATTTTTGGACCCCAAAACACCTATTTTCTGTGATGGTACCCCTTTGAGTTTCGACCGATTTGCTAGATTTTAAATATCTCTTCACTCGGAACTTCATTTTTTATGAAATTTTTTTCATTTGCATTTCAATTGGATGTATAAGAATGTAGTAATGTTCCGGTCATAACTATTTTTGGACCCCAAAACACCAATTTAATGTGATGGTACCCTTTTGAGTTTTAACTGATTTGTTAGATTTTCAATATCTACTCACTCGCAACTTCATTTTCGATGAAGTTAATACCATTCGCATTCTTTCTCTACGTATAAGAACATAGTGATGTTTCGACCATAACTATTTTTGGACCCCAAAACACCTATTTTCTGTGATGGTACCCCTTTGAGTTTCGCCCGATTTGTTAGATTTTCAATATCTCCTCACTCGGAACTTCGTTTTCGATGAATTTAATATCATTCGCATTCTTACTCTACGTATAAGAACGTAGTAATGTTCCGTCTATAACTATTTTTGGACCCCAAAACACCTATTTTCTGTGATGGTACCCCTTTGAGTTTCGACCGATTTGTTAGATTTTCAATATCTCCTCACTCGGAACTTAATTTTCGATGAAATTAATATCATTCGCATTCTTACTCTACGTATAAGAACGTAGTAATGTTCCATCCATAACTATTTTTGGACACCCAAACACCTATTTTCTGTAATGGTACCCCTTTGAGTTTCGACCGATTTGTTAGATTTTCAATATCTCCTCATTCGGAACTTCATTTTCGATGAAATTAGTTTCATTTGCATTCTTACTGGATGTATAAGAATGTAGTAATGTTCTGGTCATAACTATTTTTGGACCCCAAAACACCTATTTTCTGTGATGGTACCCCTTTGAGTTTCGACCGATTTGTTAGATTTTCAATATCTCCTCACTCGGAACTTAATTTTCGATGAAATTAATATCATTTGCATTCTTACTGGATGTATAAGAATGTAGTAATGTTCCGTCCATAACTATTTTTGGACACCAAAATACCTATTTTCTCTAATGGTACCCCTTTGAGTTTTGACCGATTTGTTAAATTTTCAATGTCTCCTCACTAAGAACTTCATTTTCGATGAAATTAGTTTCATTTGCATTCTTACTGGATGTATAAGAATGTAGTAATGTTCTAGTCATAACTATTTTTGGACCCCCAAACACCTATTTTCTGTGATGGGTACCCCTTTGAGTTTCGACTGATTTGTTAGATTTTCAATATCTCCTCACTCAGAACTTCATTTTCGATGAAATTAATATCATTCGCATTCTTACTGGATTTATAAGAACGTAGTAATGTTCCGGCCATAACTATTTTTGGACACCAAAATAACTATTTTCTCTAATGGTACCCCTTTGAGTTTTGACCGATTTGTTAAATTTTCAATATCTCCTCACTCAGAACTTCATTTTCGATGAAATTAGTTTCATTTGCATTCTTACTGGATGTATAAGAATGTAGTAATATTCTGGTCATAACTATTTTTGGACCCCCAAACACCTATTTTCTATGATGTACCCCTTTGAGTTTCGACCGATTTGCTAGATTTTAAATATCTCTTCACTCGGAACTTCATTTTCGATGAAATTAGTTTCATTTGGAATCTTACTGGATGTATAATAATGTAGTAATTTTTCGGTCATAACTATGTTTGGACACCAAAACACCAATTTTCTGTGATTGTGCCCTTTTGATTTTCGACTGATTTCCTAAATTTTCAATATATCCTCACTCGGAACTACATTTCCGATGAAAGTAATTTCATTCGCATTCTTACGTAGTAATGTTCCGGCCATAACTATTTTTGGATTCGAAAACAACCCCTTTGAGTTACGACCGATTTGTTAGATTTTCAATATCTCCTCACTCGGAACTTCATTTTCGATAAAAATAATATCATTCGCATTCTTACTCTACATATAAGAACGTAGTAATGTTCCATCCATAACTATTTTTGGACACCAAAACACCTATTTTCTGTGATGGTGTACCCCTTTGAGGTTTGACCGATTTGTTAGATTTTCCATATCTCCTCACTCGGAACTTCATTTTCGATGAAATTAGTTTCATTTGCATTCTTACTCGATGTATAAGAATGTAGTCATGTTCTAGGCATAACTATTTTTGGACCCCAAAACACCTATTTTCTGTGATGGTACCCCTTTGAGTTTCAACCGATTTGTTAGAATTTCAATATCTCCTCACTCGGAACTTAATTTTCGATGAAATTAATATCATTCGCATTCTTACTGGATGTATAAGAATGTAGTAATGTTCCGTCCATAACTATTTTTGGACACCAAAATACCTATTTTCTCTAATGGTACCCCTTTGAGTTTTGACCGATTTGTTAAATTTTCAATGTCTCCTCACTAAGAACTTCATTTTCGATGAAATTAGTTTCATTTGCATTCTTACTCGATGTATAAGAATGTAGTAATGTTCCGGTAATAACTATTTTTGGACCCCAAAACACCTATTTTATGTGATGGTGCCCTTTTGATTTTCTACTGATTTCCTAAATTTTCAATATATCCTCACTCGGAACTTCATTTCCGATGAAATTAATTTCATTCGCATTCTTACTCTACGTATAATAAGGTAGTAATGTTTCGATCATAACTATTTTTGGACCCCCATACACCTATTTTCTTTGATGGTACCCCTTTGAGTTTCGACGGATTTACTAGATTTTAAAAATCTCCTCACTCAGAACTTCATTTTTTATGAAATTAATATCATTCGCATTCTTACTGGATGTATAAGAACGTAGTAATGTTCCGTCCATAACTATTTTTGGACACCAAAATACATATTTTCTCTAATGGTACCCCTTTGAGTTTTGACCGATTTGTTAAATTTTCAATATCTCCTCACTCAGAACTTCATTTTCGAAGAAATTAGTTTCATTTGCATTCTTACTGGATGTATAAGAATGTAGTAATGTTCTGGTCATAACTATTTTTGGACCCCAAAACACCTATTTTCTGTGATGGTACCCCTTTGAGTTTCGACCGATTTGCTAGATTTTAAATATCTCTTCACTCGGAACTTCATTTTTTATGTAATTTTTTTCATTTGCATTCTTATTGGATGTATAAGAATGTAGTAATGTTCCGGTCATAACTATTTTTGGACCCCAAAACACCAATTTAATGTGATGGTACCCTTTTGAGTTTTAACTGATTTGTTAGATTTTCAATATCTACTCACTCGCAACTTCATTTTCGATGAAGTTAATACCATTCGCATTCTTACTCTACGTATAAGAACATAGTGATGTTTCGACCATAACTATTTTTGGACCCCAAAACACCTATTTTCTGTGATGGTACCCCTTTGAGTTTCGCCCGATTTGTTAGATTTTGAATATCTCCTCACTCGGAACTTTATTTTCGATGAAACTAGTTTCAATTGCATTCTTACTGGATGTATAAGAATGTAGTAATGTTTCAGTAACAACTATTTTTGCACCCCAAAACACCTATTTTCTGTGATGTACCCCTTTGAGTTTCGATCAATTTGTTAAATTTTCAATATCTCCTCACTCAAAACATCATTTTCGATGAAATTAGTTTCATTTGGATTCTTACTGGAAGTATAATAATGTAGTAATTTTCCGGTCATAACTATGTTTGGACACCAAAACACCAATTTTCTGTGATGGTGCCCTTTTGATTTTCGACTGATTTCCTAAATTTTCAATATATTCTCACTCGGAACTACATTTCCGATGAAATTAATTTCATTCGCATCCTTACTCTACGTATAATAACGTAGTAATGTTCCGGCCATAACTATTTTTGGACCCCCAAACACCTATTTTCTGTAATGGTACCCCATTGAGTTACGACCGATTTGTTAGATTTTCAATATCTCCTCACTCGGAACTTCATTTTCGATGAAATTAATATCATTCGCATTCTTACTCTACGTATAATAACGTAGTAATGTTCCGTCCATAACTATTTTTGGACACCAAAACACCTATTTTATGTGATGGTACCCCTATTAGTTTTGACCGATTTGTTAGAATTTCCATATCTCCTCACTCGGAACTTCATTTTCGATGAAATTAGTTTCATTTGCATTCTTACTCGATGTATAAGAATGTAGTAATGTTCTTGTCATAACTATTTTTGGACCCCAAAACACCTATTTTCTGTGATGGTACCCCTTTGAGTTTCGACCGATTTGTTAGATTTTCAATATCTCCTCACTCGGAACTTAATTTTCGATGAAACTAATATCATTCGCATTCTTACTGGATGTATAAGAATGTAGTAATGTTCTGGTCATAACTATTTTTGGACCCCAAAACACCTATTTTCTGTGATGGTACCCCTTTGAGTTACGACCGATTTGTTAGATTTTCAATATCTCCTCACTCGGAACTTCATTTTCGATGAAATTAATATCATTCGCATTCTTACTCTACGTATAAGAACGTAGTAATGTTCCGTCTATAACTATTTTTGGACCCCAAAACACCTATTTTCTGTGATGGTACCCCTTTGAGTTTCGACCGATTTGTTTGATTTTCAATATCTCCTCACTCGGAACTTAATTTTCGATGAAATTAATATCATTCACATTCTTACTCTACGTATAAGAACGTAGTAATGTTCCATCCATAACTATTTTTGGACACCAAAACACCTATTTTCTGTGATGGTACCCCTTTTAGTTTTGACCGATTTGTTAGATTTTCAATATCTCCTCACTCAGAACTTCATTTTCGATGAAATTAGTTTCATTTGCATTCTTACTGGATGTATAAGAATGTAGTAATGTTCTGGTCATAACTATTTTTGGACCCCAAAACACCTATTTTCTGTGATGGTACCCCTTTGAGTTTCGACCGATTTGTTAGATTTTCAATATCTCCTCACTCGGAACTTAATTTTCGATGAAATTAATATCATTCGCATTCTTACTGGATGTATAAGAATGTAGTAATGTTCCGTCCATAACTATTTTTGGACACCAAAATACCTATTTTCTCTAATGGTACCCCTTTGAGTTTTGACCGATTTGTTAAATTTTCAATGTCTCCTCACTCAGAACTTCATTTTCCATGAAATTAGTTTCATTTGCATTCTTACTCGATGTATAAGAATGTAGTAATGTTCTGGTCATAACTATTTTTGGACCCCAAAACACCTATTTTCTGTGATGGTACCCCTTTGAGTTTCGACTGATTTGTTAGATTTTCAATATCTCCTCAATCGGATCTTAATTTTTGATGAAATTAATATCATTCGCATTCTTACTGGATTTATAAGAAAGTAGTAATGTTCCGGCCATAACTATTTTTGGACACCAAAATACATATTTTCTCTAATGGTACCCCTTTGAGTTTTGACCGATTTGTTAAATTTTCAATATATCCTCACTCAGAACTTCATTTTCGATGAAATTAGTTTCATTTGCATTCTTACTGGATGTATAAGAATGTAGTAATATTCTGGTCATAACTATTTTTGGACCCCCAAACACCTATTTTTGTGATGACCCCTTTGAGTTTCGACCGATTTGCTAGATTTTAAATATCTCTTCACTCGGAACTTCATTTTCGATGAAATTTATTTCATTTGCATTCTTATTGGATGTATAAGAATGTAGTAATGTTACTGTCATAACTATTTTTGGACCCCAAAACACCAATTTAATGTGATGGTGCCCTTTTGAGTTTTGACCGATTTGTTAGATTTTCAATATCTCCTCACTCGCTACTTCATTTTCGATGAAGTGAATAGCATTCACATTCTTACTCTACGTATAAGAACATAGTAATGTTTTGACCATAACTATTTTTGGACCCCAAAACACCTATTTTCTGTGATGGTACCCCTTTGAGTTTCGCCCAATATGTTAGATTTTGAATATCTCCTCACTCGGAACTTCATTTCCGATGAAATTAGTTTCAATTGCATTCTTACTGGATGTATAAGAATGTAGTAATATTTCAGTAATAACTATGTTTGGACTCCAAAACACCAATTTTATGTGATGGTGCCCTTTTGATTTTTGACTAATTTCCTAAATTTTCAATATATCCTCACTCGGAACTACATTTCCGATGAAATTAATTCCATTCGCATTCTTACTCTTCGTATAATAACGTAGTAATGTTCCGACCATATCTATTTTTGGACCCCCAAACACCTATTTTCTGTAATGGTACCCCTTTGAGTTTCGACCGATTTGTTAGATTTTCAATATCTCCTCACTCGGAACTTCATTTTCGATGAAATTAATATCATTCGGATTCTTACTCTACGTATAAGAACGTAGTAATGTTCCGCCTATAACTATTTTTGGACCCCAAAACACCTATTTTCTGTGATGGTACCCCTTTGAGTTTCGACCGATTTGTTAGATTTTCAATATCTCCTCACTCGGAACTTAATTTTCGATGAAATTAATATCATTCGCATTCTTACTCTACGTATAAGAACGTAGTAATGTTCCATCCATAACTATTTTTGGACACCAAAACACCTATTTTCTGTGATGGTACCCCTTTGAGTTTTGACCGATTTGTTAGATTTTCAATATCTCCTCACTCAGAACTTCATTTTCGATGAAATTAGTTTCATTTGCATTCTTACTGGATGTATAAGAATGTAGTAATGTTCTGGTCATAACTATTTTTGGACCCCAAAACACCTATTTTCTGTGATGGTACCCCTTTGAGTTTCGACTGATTTGTTAGATTTTCAATATCTCCTCACTCGGAACTTAATTTTCGATGAAATTAATATCATTCGCATTCTTACTGGATGTATAAGAATGTAGTAATGTTCCGTCCATAACTATTTTTGGACACCAAAATACCTATTTTCTCTAATGGTATCCCTTTGAGTTTTGACCGATTTGTTAAATTTTCAATGTCTCCTCACTCGGAACTTCATTTTCGATGAAATTAATATCATTCGCATTCTTACTCTACGTATAAGAACGTAGTAATGTTCCGTCCATAACTATTTTTGGACACCAAAACACCTATTTTCTGTGATGGTACCCCTATTAGTTTTGACTGATTTGTTAGAATTTCCATATCTCCTCACTCGGAACTTCATTTTCGATGAAATTAGTTTCATTTGCATTCTTACTCGATGTATAAGAATGTAGAAATGTTCTTGTCATAACTATTTTTGGACCCCAAAACACCTATTTTCTGTGATGGTACCCCTTTGAGTTTCGACCGATTTGTTAGATTTTCAATATCTCCTCACTCGGAACTTAATTTTCGATGAAACTAATATCATTCGCATTCTTACTGGATGTATAAGAATGTAGTAATGTTCCGTCCATAACTATTTTTGGACACCAAAATACCTATTTTCTCTATTGGTACCCCTTTGAGTTACGACCGATTTGTTAGATTTTCAATATCTCCTCACTCGGAACTTCATTTTCGATGAAATTAATATCATTCGCATTCTTACTCTACGTATAAGAACGTAGTAATGTTCCGTCTATAACTATTTTTGGACCCCAAAACACCTATTTTCTGTGATGGTACCCCTTTGAGTTTCGACCGATTTGTTAGATTTTCAATATCTCCTCACTCGGAACTTAATTTTCGATGAAATTAATATCATTCACATTCTTACTCTACGTATAAGAACGTAGTAATGTTCCATCCATAACTATTTTTGGACACCAAAACACCTATTTTCTGTGATGGTACCCCTTTTAGTTTTGACCGATTTGTTAGATTTTCAATATCTCCTCACTCAGAACTTCATTTTCGATGAAATTAGTTTCATTTGCATTCTTACTGGATGTATAAGAATGTAGTAATGTTCTGGTCATAACTATTTTTGGACCCCAAAACACCTATTTTCTGTGATGGTACCCCTTTGAGTTTCGACCGATTTGTTAGATTTTCAATATCTCCTCACTCGGAACTTAATTTTCGATGAAATTAATATCATTCGCATTCTTACTGGATGTATAAGAATGTAGTAATGTTCCGTCCATAACTATTTTTGGACACCAAAATACCTATTTTCTCTAATGGTACCCCTTTGAGTTTTGACCGATTTGTTAAATTTTCAATGTCTCCTCACTCAGAACTTCATTTTCCATGAAATTAGTTTCATTTGCATTCTTACTCGATGTATAAGAATGTAGTAATGTTCTGGTCATAACTATTTTTGGACCCCAAAACACCTATTTTCTGTGATGGTACCCCTTTGAGTTTCGACTGATTTGTTAGATTTTCAATATCTCCTCAATCGGATCTTAATTTTTGATGAAATTAATATCATTCGCATTCTTACTGGATTTATAAGAAAGTAGTAATGTTCCGGCCATAACTATTTTTGGACACCAAAATACATATTTTCTCTAATGGTACCCCTTTGAGTTTTGACCGATTTGTTAAATTTTCAATATATCCTCACTCAGAACTTCATTTTCGATGAAATTAGTTTCATTTGCATTCTTACTGGATGTATAAGAATGTAGTAATATTCTGGTCATAACTATTTTTGGACCCCCAAACACCTATTTTTGTGATGACCCCTTTGAGTTTCGACCGATTTGCTAGATTTTAAATATCTCTTCACTCGGAACTTCATTTTCGATGAAATTTATTTCATTTGCATTCTTATTGGATGTATAAGAATGTAGTAATGTTACTGTCATAACTATTTTTGGACCCCAAAACACCAATTTAATGTGATGGTGCCCTTTTGAGTTTTGACCGATTTGTTAGATTTTCAATATCTCCTCACTCGCTACTTCATTTTCGATGAAGTGAATAGCATTCACATTCTTACTCTACGTATAAGAACATAGTAATGTTTTGACCATAACTATTTTTGGACCCCAAAACACCTATTTTCTGTGATGGTACCCCTTTGAGTTTCGCCCAATATGTTAGATTTTGAATATCTCCTCACTCGGAACTTCATTTCCGATGAAATTAGTTTCAATTGCATTCTTACTGGATGTATAAGAATGTAGTAATATTTCAGTAATAACTATGTTTGGACTCCAAAACACCAATTTTATGTGATGGTGCCCTTTTGATTTTTGACTAATTTCCTAAATTTTCAATATATCCTCACTCGGAACTACATTTCCGATGAAATTAATTCCATTCGCATTCTTACTCTTCGTATAATAACGTAGTAATGTTCCGACCATATCTATTTTTGGACCCCCAAACACCTATTTTCTGTAATGGTACCCCTTTGAGTTTCGACCGATTTGTTAGATTTTCAATATCTCCTCACTCGGAACTTCATTTTCGATGAAATTAATATCATTCGGATTCTTACTCTACGTATAAGAACGTAGTAATGTTCCGCCTATAACTATTTTTGGACCCCAAAACACCTATTTTCTGTGATGGTACCCCTTTGAGTTTCGACCGATTTGTTAGATTTTCAATATCTCCTCACTCGGAACTTAATTTTCGATGAAATTAATATCATTCGCATTCTTACTCTACGTATAAGAACGTAGTAATGTTCCATCCATAACTATTTTTGGACACCAAAACACCTATTTTCTGTGATGGTACCCCTTTGAGTTTTGACCGATTTGTTAGATTTTCAATATCTCCTCACTCAGAACTTCATTTTCGATGAAATTAGTTTCATTTGCATTCTTACTGGATGTATAAGAATGTAGTAATGTTCTGGTCATAACTATTTTTGGACCCCAAAACACCTATTTTCTGTGATGGTACCCCTTTGAGTTTCGACTGATTTGTTAGATTTTCAATATCTCCTCACTCGGAACTTAATTTTCGATGAAATTAATATCATTCGCATTCTTACTGGATGTATAAGAATGTAGTAATGTTCCGTCCATAACTATTTTTGGACACCAAAATACCTATTTTCTCTAATGGTATCCCTTTGAGTTTTGACCGATTTGTTAAATTTTCAATGTCTCCTCACTCGGAACTTCATTTTCGATGAAATTAATATCATTCGCATTCTTACTCTACGTATAAGAACGTAGTAATGTTCCGTCCATAACTATTTTTGGACACCAAAACACCTATTTTCTGTGATGGTACCCCTATTAGTTTTGACTGATTTGTTAGAATTTCCATATCTCCTCACTCGGAACTTCATTTTCGATGAAATTAGTTTCATTTGCATTCTTACTCGATGTATAAGAATGTAGAAATGTTCTTGTCATAACTATTTTTGGACCCCAAAACACCTATTTTCTGTGATGGTACCCCTTTGAGTTTCGACCGATTTGTTAGATTTTCAATATCTCCTCACTCGGAACTTAATTTTCGATGAAACTAATATCATTCGCATTCTTACTGGATGTATAAGAATGTAGTAATGTTCCGTCCATAACTATTTTTGGACACCAAAATACCTATTTTCTCTATTGGTACCCCTTTGAGTTACGACCGATTTGTTAGATTTTCAATATCTCCTCACTCGGAACTTCATTTTCGATGAAATTAATATCATTCGCATTCTTACTCTACGTATAAGAACGTAGTAATGTTCCGTCTATAACTATTTTTGGACCCCAAAACACCTATTTTCTGTGATGGTACCCCTTTGAGTTTCGACCGATTTGTTAGATTTTCAATATCTCCTCACTCGGAACTTAATTTTCGATGAAATTAATATCATTCACATTCTTACTCTACGTATAAGAACGTAGTAATGTTCCATCCATAACTATTTTTGGACACCAAAACACCTATTTTCTGTGATGGTACCCCTTTTAGTTTTGACCGATTTGTTAGATTTTCAATATCTCCTCACTCAGAACTTCATTTTCGATGAAATTAGTTTCATTTGCATTCTTACTGGATGTATAAGAATGTAGTAATGTTCTGGTCATAACTATTTTTGGACCCCAAAACACCTATTTTCTGTGATGGTACCCCTTTGAGTTTCGACCGATTTGTTAGATTTTCAATATCTCCTCACTCGGAACTTAATTTTCGATGAAATTAATATCATTCGCATTCTTACTGGATGTATAAGAATGTAGTAATGTTCCGTCCATAACTATTTTTGGACACCAAAATACCTATTTTCTCTAATGGTACCCCTTTGAGTTTTGACCGATTTGTTAAATTTTCAATGTCTCCTCACTCAGAACTTCATTTTCCATGAAATTAGTTTCATTTGCATTCTTACTCGATGTATAAGAATGTAGTAATGTTCTGGTCATAACTATTTTTGGACCCCAAAACACCTATTTTCTGTGATGGTACCCCTTTGAGTTTCGACTGATTTGTTAGATTTTCAATATCTCCTCAATCGGATCTTAATTTTTGATGAAATTAATATCATTCGCATTCTTACTGGATTTATAAGAAAGTAGTAATGTTCCGGCCATAACTATTTTTGGACACCAAAATACATATTTTCTCTAATGGTACCCCTTTGAGTTTTGACCGATTTGTTAAATTTTCAATATATCCTCACTCAGAACTTCATTTTCGATGAAATTAGTTTCATTTGCATTCTTACTGGATGTATAAGAATGTAGTAATATTCTGGTCATAACTATTTTTGGACCCCCAAACACCTATTTTTGTGATGACCCCTTTGAGTTTCGACCGATTTGCTAGATTTTAAATATCTCTTCACTCGGAACTTCATTTTCGATGAAATTTATTTCATTTGCATTCTTATTGGATGTATAAGAATGTAGTAATGTTACTGTCATAACTATTTTTGGACCCCAAAACACCAATTTAATGTGATGGTGCCCTTTTGAGTTTTGACCGATTTGTTAGATTTTCAATATCTCCTCACTCGCTACTTCATTTTCGATGAAGTGAATAGCATTCACATTCTTACTCTACGTATAAGAACATAGTAATGTTTTGACCATAACTATTTTTGGACCCCAAAACACCTATTTTCTGTGATGGTACCCCTTTGAGTTTCGCCCAATATGTTAGATTTTGAATATCTCCTCACTCGGAACTTCATTTCCGATGAAATTAGTTTCAATTGCATTCTTACTGGATGTATAAGAATGTAGTAATATTTCAGTAATAACTATGTTTGGACTCCAAAACACCAATTTTATGTGATGGTGCCCTTTTGATTTTTGACTAATTTCCTAAATTTTCAATATATCCTCACTCGGAACTACATTTCCGATGAAATTAATTCCATTCGCATTCTTACTCTTCGTATAATAACGTAGTAATGTTCCGACCATATCTATTTTTGGACCCCCAAACACCTATTTTCTGTAATGGTACCCCTTTGAGTTTCGACCGATTTGTTAGATTTTCAATATCTCCTCACTCGGAACTTCATTTTCGATGAAATTAATATCATTCGGATTCTTACTCTACGTATAAGAACGTAGTAATGTTCCGCCTATAACTATTTTTGGACCCCAAAACACCTATTTTCTGTGATGGTACCCCTTTGAGTTTCGACCGATTTGTTAGATTTTCAATATCTCCTCACTCGGAACTTAATTTTCGATGAAATTAATATCATTCGCATTCTTACTCTACGTATAAGAACGTAGTAATGTTCCATCCATAACTATTTTTGGACACCAAAACACCTATTTTCTGTGATGGTACCCCTTTGAGTTTTGACCGATTTGTTAGATTTTCAATATCTCCTCACTCAGAACTTCATTTTCGATGAAATTAGTTTCATTTGCATTCTTACTGGATGTATAAGAATGTAGTAATGTTCTGGTCATAACTATTTTTGGACCCCAAAACACCTATTTTCTGTGATGGTACCCCTTTGAGTTTCGACTGATTTGTTAGATTTTCAATATCTCCTCACTCGGAACTTAATTTTCGATGAAATTAATATCATTCGCATTCTTACTGGATGTATAAGAATGTAGTAATGTTCCGTCCATAACTATTTTTGGACACCAAAATACCTATTTTCTCTAATGGTATCCCTTTGAGTTTTGACCGATTTGTTAAATTTTCAATGTCTCCTCACTCGGAACTTCATTTTCGATGAAATTAATATCATTCGCATTCTTACTCTACGTATAAGAACGTAGTAATGTTCCGTCCATAACTATTTTTGGACACCAAAACACCTATTTTCTGTGATGGTACCCCTATTAGTTTTGACTGATTTGTTAGAATTTCCATATCTCCTCACTCGGAACTTCATTTTCGATGAAATTAGTTTCATTTGCATTCTTACTCGATGTATAAGAATGTAGAAATGTTCTTGTCATAACTATTTTTGGACCCCAAAACACCTATTTTCTGTGATGGTACCCCTTTGAGTTTCGACCGATTTGTTAGATTTTCAATATCTCCTCACTCGGAACTTAATTTTCGATGAAACTAATATCATTCGCATTCTTACTGGATGTATAAGAATGTAGTAATGTTCCGTCCATAACTATTTTTGGACACCAAAATACCTATTTTCTCTATTGGTACCCCTTTGAGTTACGACCGATTTGTTAGATTTTCAATATCTCCTCACTCGGAACTTAATTTTCGATGAAATTAATATCATTCGCATTCTTACTCTACGTATAAGAACGTAGTAATGTTCCGTCTATAACTATTTTTGGACCCCAAAACACCTATTTTCTGTGATGGTACCCCTTTGAGTTTCGACCGATTTGTTAGATTTTCAATATCTCCTCACTCGGAACTTAATTTTCGATGAAATTAATATCATTCACATTCTTACTCTACGTATAAGAACGTAGTAATGTTCCATCCATAACTATTTTTGGACACCAAAACACCTATTTTCTGTGATGGTACCCCTTTTAGTTTTGACCGATTTGTTAGATTTTCAATATCTCCTCACTCAGAACTTCATTTTCGATGAAATTAGTTTCATTTGCATTCTTACTGGATGTATAAGAATGTAGTAATGTTCTGGTCATAACTATTTTTGGACCCCAAAACACCTATTTTCTGTGATGGTACCCCTTTGAGTTTCGACCGATTTGTTAGATTTTCAATATCTCCTCACTCGGAACTTAATTTTCGATGAAATTAATATCATTCGCATTCTTACTGGATGTATAAGAATGTAGTAATGTTCCGTCCATAACTATTTTTGGACACCAAAATACCTATTTTCTCTAATGGTACCCCTTTGAGTTTTGACCGATTTGTTAAATTTTCAATGTCTCCTCACTCAGAACTTCATTTTCCATGAAATTAGTTTCATTTGCATTCTTACTCGATGTATAAGAATGTAGTAATGTTCTGGTCATAACTATTTTTGGACCCCAAAACACCTATTTTCTGTGATGGTACCCCTTTGAGTTTAGACTGATTTGTTAGATTTTCAATATCTCCTCAATCGGATCTTAATTTTTGATGAAATTAATATCATTCGCATTCTTACTGGATTTATAAGAAAGTAGTAATGTTCCGGCCATAACTATTTTTGGACACCAAAATACATATTTTCTCTAATGGTACCCCTTTGAGTTTTGACCGATTTGTTAAATTTTCAATGTCTCCTCACTCAGAACTTCATTTTCCATGAAATTAGTTTCATTTGCATTCTTACTCGATGTATAAGAATGTAGTAATGTTCTGGTCATAACTATTTTTGGACCCCAAAACACCTATTTTCTGTGATGGTACCCCTTTGAGTTTCGACTGATTTGTTAGATTTTCAATATCTCCTCAATCGGATCTTAATTTTTGATGAAATTAATATCATTCGCATTCTTACTGGATTTATAAGAAAGTAGTAATGTTCCGGCCATAACTATTTTTGGACACCAAAATACATATTTTCTCTAATGGTACCCCTTTGAGTTTTGACCGATTTGTTAAATTTTCAATATCTCCTCACTCAGAACTTCATTTTGGATGAAATTAGTTTCATTTGCATTCTTACTGGATGTATAAGAATGTAGTAATATTCTGGTCATAACTATTTTTGGACCCCCAAACACCAATTTAATGTGATGGTGCCCTTTTGAGTTTTGACCGATTTGTTAGATTTTCAATATCTCCTCACTCGCTACTTCATTTTCGATGAAGTGAATAGCATTCACATTCTTACTCTACGTATAAGAACATAGTAATGTTTTGACCATAACTATTTTTGGACCCCAAAACACCTATTTTCTGTGATGGTACCCCTTTGAGTTTCGCCCAATATGTTAGATTTTGAATATCTCCTCACTCGGAACTTCATTTCCGATGAAATTAGTTTCAATTGCATTCTTACTGGATGTATAAGAATGTAGTAATATTTCAGTAATAACTATGTTTGGACTCCAAAACACCAATTTTATGTGATGGTGCCCTTTTGATTTTTGACTAATTTCCTAAATTTTCAATATATCCTCACTCGGAACTACATTTCCGATGAAATTAATTCCATTCGCATTCTTACTCTTCGTATAATAACGTAGTAATGTTCCGACCATATCTATTTTTGGACCCCCAAACACCTATTTTCTGTAATGGTACCCCTTTGAGTTTCGACCGATTTGTTAGATTTTCAATATCTCCTCACTCGGAACTTCATTTTCGATGAAATTAATATCATTCGCATTCTTACTCTACGTATAAGAACGTAGTAATGTTCCGCCTATAACTATTTTTGGACCCCAAAACACCTATTTTCTGTGATGGTACCCCTTTGAGTTTCGACCGATTTGTTAGATTTTCAATATCTCCTCACTCGGAACTTAATTTTCGATGAAATTAATATCATTCGCATTCTTACTGGATGTATAAGAATGTAGTAATGTTCCGTCCATAACTATTTTTGGACACCAAAATACCTATTTTCTCTAATGGTACCCCTTTGAGTTTTGACCGATTTGTTAAATTTTCAATGTCTCCTCACTCGGAACTTCATTTTCGATGAAATTAATATCATTCGCATTCTTACTCTACGTATAAGAACGTAGTAATGTTCCGTCCATAACTATTTTTGGACACCAAAACACCTATTTTCTGTGATGGTACCCCTATTAGTTTTGACTGATTTGTTAGAATTTCCATATCTCCTCACTCGGAACTTCATTTTCGATGAAATTAGTTTCATTTGCATTCTTACTCGATGTATAAGAATGTAGTAATGTTCTTGTCATAACTATTTTTGGACCCCAAAACACCTATTTTCTGTGATGGTACCCCTTTGAGTTTCGACCGATTTGTTAGATTTTCAATATCTCCTCACTCGGAACTTAATTTTCGATGAAACTAATATCATTCGCATTCTTACTGGATGTATAAGAATGTAGTAATGTTCCGTCCATAACTATTTTTGGACACCAAAATACCTATTTTCTCTATTGGTACCCCTTTGAGTTACGACCGATTTGTTAGATTTTCAATATCTCCTCACTCGGAACTTCATTTTCGATGAAATTAATATCATTCGCATTCTTACTCTACGTATAAGAACGTAGTAATGTTCCGTCTATAACTATTTTTGGACCCCAAAACACCTATTTTCTGTGATGGTACCCCTTTGAGTTTCGACCGATTTGTTAGATTTTCAATATCTCCTCACTCGGAACTTAATTTTCGATGAAATTAATATCATTCACATTCTTACTCTACGTATAAGAACGTAGTAATGTTCCATCCATAACTATTTTTGGACACCAAAACACCTATTTTCTATGATGGTACCCCTTTTAGTTTTGACCGATTTGTTAGATTTTCAATATCTCCTCACTCAGAACTTCATTTTCGATGAAATTAGTTTCATTTGCATTCTTACTGGATGTATAAGAATGTAGTAATGTTCTGGTCATAACTATTTTTGGACCCCAAAACACCTATTTTCTGTGATGGTACCCCTTTGAGTTTCGACCGATTTGTTAGATTTTCAATATCTCCTCACTCGGAACTTAATTTTCGATGAAATTAATATCATTCGCATTCTTACTGGATGTATAAGAATGTAGTAATGTTCCGTCCATAACTATTTTTGGACACCAAAATACCTATTTTCTCTAATGGTACCCCTTTGAGTTTTGACCGATTTGTTAAATTTTCAATGTCTCCTCACTCAGAACTTCATTTTCCATGAAATTAGTTTCATTTGCATTCTTACTCGATGTATAAGAATGTAGTAATGTTCTGGTCATAACTATTTTTGGACCCCAAAACACCTATTTTCTGTGATGGTACCCCTTTGAGTTTCGACTGATTTGTTAGATTTTCAATATCTCCTCAATCGGATCTTAATTTTTGATGAAATTAATATCATTCGCATTCTTACTGGATTTATAAGAAAGTAGTAATGTTCCGGCCATAACTATTTTTGGACACCAAAATACAAATTTTCTCTAATGGTACCCCTTTGAGTTTTGACCGATTTGTTAAATTTTCAATATCTCCTCACTCAGAACTTCATTTTCGATGAAATTAGTTTCATTTGCATTCTTACTGGATGTATAAGAATGTAGTAATATTCTGGTCATAACTATTTTTGGACCCCCAAACACCTATTTTTGTGAGACCCCTTTGAGTTTCGACCGATTTGCTAGATTTTAAATATCTCTTCACTCGGAACTTCATTTTCGATGAAATTTATTTCATTTGCATTCTTATTGGATGTATAAGAATGTAGTAATGTTACGGTCATAACTATTTTTGGACCCCAAAACACCAATTTAATGTGATGGTGCCCTTTTGAGTTTTGACCGATTTGTTAGATTTTCAATATCTCCTCACTCGCTACTTCATTTTCGATGAAGTGAATAGCATTCACATTCTTACTCTACGTAGAAGAATATAGTAATGTTTTGACCATAACTATTTTTGGACCCCAAAACACCTATTTTCTGTGATGGTACCCCTTTGAGTTTCGCCCAATATGTTAGATTTTGAATATCTCCTCACTCGGAACTTCATTTCCGATGAAATTAGTTTCAATTGCATTCTTACTGGATGTATAAGAATGTAGTAATATTTCAGTAATAACTATGTTTGGACTCCAAAACACCAATTTTATGTGATGGTGCCCTTTTGATTTTTGACTAATTTCCTAAATTTTCAATATATCCTCACTCGGAACTACATTTCCGATGAAATTAATTCCATTCGCATTCTTACTCTTCGTATAATAACGTAGTAATGTTCCGACCATATCTATTTTTGGACCCCCAAACACCTATTTTCTGTAATGGTACCCCTTTGAGTTTCGACCGATTTGTTAGATTTTCAATATCTCCTCACTCGGAACTTCATTTTCGATGAAATTAATATCATTCGCATTCTTACTCTACGTATAAGAACGTAGTAATGTTCCGCCTATAACTATTTTTGGACCCCAAAACACCTATTTTCTGTGATGGTACCCCTTTGAGTTTCGACCGATTTGTTAGATTTTCAATATCTCCTCACTCGGAACTTAATTTTCGATGAAATTAATATCATTCGCATTCTTACTCTACGTATAAGAACGTAGTAATGTTCCATCCATAACTATTTTTGGACACCAAAACACCTATTTTCTGTGATGGTACCCCTTTGAGTTTTGACCGATTTGTTAGATTTTCAATATCTCCTCACTCAGAACTTCATTTTCGATGAAATTAGTTTCATTTGCATTCTTACTGGATGTATAAGAATGTAGTAATGTTCTGGTCATAACTATTTTTGGACCCCAAAACACCTATTTTCTGTGATGGTACCCCTTTGAGTTTCGACTGATTTGTTAGATTTTCAATATCTCCTCACTCGGAACTTAATTTTCGATGAAATTAATATCATTCGCATTCTTACTGGATGTATAAGAATGTAGTAATGTTCCGTCCATAACTATTTTTGGACACCAAAATACCTATTTTCTCTAATGGTACCCCTTTGAGTTTTGACCGATTTGTTAAATTTTCAATGTCTCCTCACTCGGAACTTCATTTTCGATGAAATTAATATCATTCGCATTCTTACTCTACGTATAAGAACGTAGTAATGTTCCGTCCATAACTATTTTTGGACACCAAAACACCTATTTTCTGTGATGGTACCCCTATTAGTTTTGACTGATTTGTTAGAATTTCCATATCTCCTCACTCGGAACTTCATTTTCGATGAAATTAGTTTCATTTGCATTCTTACTCGATGTATAAGAATGTAGTAATGTTCTTGTCATAACTATTTTTGGACCCCAAAACACCTATTTTCTGTGATGGTACCCCTTTGAGTTTCGACCGATTTGTTAGATTTTCAATATCTCCTCACTCGGAACTTAATTTTCGATGAAACTAATATCATTCGCATTCTTACTGGATGTATAAGAATGTAGTAATGTTCCGTCCATAACTATTTTTGGACACCAAAATATTTATTTTCTCTATTGGTACCCCTTTGAGTTACGACCGATTTGTTAGATTTTCAATATCTCCTCACTCGGAACTTCATTTTCGATGAAATTAATATCATTCGCATTCTTACTCTACGTATAAGAACGTAGTAATGTTCCGTCTATAACTATTTTTGGACCCCAAAACACCTATTTTCTGTGATGGTACCCCTTTGAGTTTTGACCGATTTGTTAGATTTTCAATATCTCCTCACTCGGAACTTAATTTTCGATGAAATTAATATCATTCGCATTCTTACTGGATGTATAAGAATGTAGTAATGTTCCGTCCATAACTATTTTTGGACACCAAAATACCTATTTTCTCTAATGGTACCCCTTTGAGTTTTGACCGATTTGTTAAATTTTCAATGTCTCCTCACTCAGAACTTCATTTTCCATGAAATTAGTTTCATTTGCATTCTTACTCGATGTATAAGAATGTAGTAATGTTCTGGTCATAACTATTTTTGGACCCCAAAACACCTATTTTCTGTGATGGTACCCCTTTGAGTTTCGACTGATTTGTTAGATTTTCAATATCTCCTCAATCGGATCTTAATTTTTGATGAAATTAATATCATTCGCATTCTTACTGGATTTATAAGAAAGTAGTAATGTTCCGGCCATAACTATTTTTGGACACCAAAATACATATTTTCTCTAATGGTACCCCTTTGAGTTTTGACCGATTTGTTAAATTTTCAATATCTCCTCACTCAGAACTTCATTTTCGATGAAATTAGTTTCATTTGCATTCTTACTGGATGTATAAGAATGTAGTAATATTCTGGTCATAACTATTTTTGGACCCCCAAACACCTATTTTTGTGATGACCCCTTTGAGTTTCGACCGATTTGCTAGATTTTAAATATCTCTTCACTCGGAACTTCATTTTCGATGAAATTTATTTCATTTGCATTCTTATTGGATGTATAAGAATGTAGTAATGTTACGGTCATAACTATTTTTGGACCCCAAAACACCAATTTAATGTGATGGTGCCCTTTTGAGTTTTGACCGATTTGTTAGATTTTCAATATCTCCTCACTCGCTACTTCATTTTCGATGAAGTGAATAGCATTCACATTCTTACTCTACGTATAAGAACATAGTAATGTTTTGACCATAACTATTTTTGGACCCCAAAACACCTATTTTCTGTGATGGTACCCCTTTGAGTTTCGCCCAATATGTTAGATTTTGAATATCTCCTCACTCGGAACTTCATTTCCGATGAAATTAGTTTCAATTGCATTCTTACTGGATGTATAAGAATGTAGTAATATTTCAGTAATAACTATGTTTGGACTCCAAAACACCAATTTTATGTGATGGTGCCCTTTTGATTTTTGACTAATTTCCTAAATTTTCAATATATCCTCACTCGGAACTACATTTCCGATGAAATTAATTCCATTCGCATTCTTACTCTTCGTATAATAACGTAGTAATGTTCCGACCATATCTATTTTTGGACCCCCAAACACCTATTTTCTGTAATGGTACCCCTTTGAGTTTCGACCGATTTGTTAGATTTTCAATATCTCCTCACTCGGAACTTCATTTTCGATGAAATTAATATCATTCGCATTCTTACTCTACGTATAAGAACGTAGTAATGTTCCGCCTATAACTATTTTTGGACCCCAAAACACCTATTTTCTGTGATGGTACCCCTTTGAGTTTCGACCGATTTGTTAGATTTTCAATATCTCCTCACTCGGAACTTAATTTTCGATGAAATTAATATCATTCGCATTCTTACTCTACGTATAAGAACGTAGTAATGTTCCATCCATAACTATTTTTGGACACCAAAACACCTATTTTCTGTGATGGTACCCCTTTGAGTTTTGACCGATTTGTTAGATTTTCAATATCTCCTCACTCAGAACTTCATTTTCGATGAAATTAGTTTCATTTGCATTCTTACTGGATGTATAAGAATGTAGTAATGTTCTGGTCATAACTATTTTTGGACCCCAAAACACCTATTTTCTGTGATGGTACGTACCCCTTTGAGTTTCGACTGATTTGTTAGATTTTCAATATCTCCTCACTCGGAACTTAATTTTCGATGAAATTAATATCATTCGCATTCTTACTGGATGTATAAGAATGTAGTAATGTTCCGTCCATAACTATTTTTGGACACCAAAATACCTATTTTCTCTAATGGTATCCCTTTGAGTTTTGACCGATTTGTTAAATTTTCAATGTCCCCTCACTCGGAACTTCATTTTCGATGAAATTAATATCATTCGCATTCTTACTCTACGTATAAGAACGTAGTAATGTTCCGTCCATAACTATGTTTGGACACCAAAACACCTATTTTCTGTGATGGTACCCCTATTAGTTTTGACTGATTTGTTAGAATTTCCATATCTCCTCACTCGGAACTTCATTTTCGATGAAATTAGTTTCATTTGCATTCTTACTCGATGTATAAGAATGTAGTAATGTTCTTGTCATAACTATTTTTGGACCCCAAAACACCTATTTTCTGTGATGGTACCCCTTTGAGTTTCGACCGATTTGTTAGATTTTCAATATCTCCTCACTCGGAACTTAATTTTCGATGAAACTAATATCATTCGCATTCTTACTGGATGTATAAGAATGTAGTAATGTTCCGTCCATAACTATTTTTGGACACCAAAATACCTATTTTCTCTATTGGTACCCCTTTGAGTTACGACCGATTTGTTAGATTTTCAATATCTCCTCACTCGGAACTTCATTTTCGATGAAATTAATATCATTCGCATTCTTACTCTACGTATAAGAACGTAGTAATGTTCCGTCTATAACTATTTTTGGACCCCAAAACACCTATTTTCTGTGATGGTACCCCTTTGAGTTTCGACCGATTTGTTAGATTTTCAATATCTCCTCACTCGGAACTTAATTTTCGATGAAATTAATATCATTCGCATTCTTACTCTACGTATAAGAACGTAGTAATGTTCCATCCATAACTATTTTTGGACACCAAAACACCTATTTTCTGTGATGGTACCCCTTTGAGTTTTGACCGATTTGTTAGATTTTCAATATCTCCTCACTCGGAACTTCATTTTCGATGAAATTAGTTTCATTTGCATTCTTACTGGATGTATAAGAATGTAGTAATGTTACGGTCATAACTATTTTTGGACCCCAAAACACCAATTTAATGTGATGGTGCCCTTTTGAGTTTTGACCGATTTGTTAGATTTTCAATATCTCCTCACTCGCTACTTCATTTTCGATGAAGTGAATAGCATTCACATTCTTACTCTACGTATAAGAACATAGTAATGTTTTGACCATAACTATTTTTGGACCCCAAAACACCTATTTTCTGTGATGGTACCCCTTTGAGTTTCGCCCAATATGTTAGATTTTGAATATCTCCTCACTCGGAACTTCATTTCCGATGAAATTAGTTTCAATTGCATTCTTACTGGATGTATAAGAATGTAGTAATATTTCAGTAATAACTATGTTTGGACTCCAAAACACCAATTTTATGTGATGGTGCCCTTTTGATTTTTGACTAATTTCCTAAATTTTCAATATATCCTCACTCGGAACTACATTTCCGATGAAATTAATTCCATTCGCATTCTTACTCTTCGTATAATAACGTAGTAATGTTCCGACCATATCTATTTTTGGACCCCCAAACACCTATTTTCTGTAATGGTACCCCTTTGAGTTTCGACCGATTTGTTAGATTTTCAATATCTCCTCACTCGGAACTTCATTTTCGATGAAATTAATATCATTCGCATTCTTACTCTACGTATAAGAACGTAGTAATGTTCCGCCTATAACTATTTTTGGACCCCAAAACACCTATTTTCTGTGATGGTACCCCTTTGAGTTTCGACCGATTTGTTAGATTTTCAATATCTCCTCACTCGGAACTTAATTTTCGATGAAATTAATATCATTCGCATTCTTACTCTACGTATAAGAACGTAGTAATGTTCCATCCATAACTATTTTTGGATACCAAAACACCTATTTTCTGTGATGGTACCCCTTTGAGTTTTGACCGATTTGTTAGATTTTCAATATCTCCTCACTCAGAACTTCATTTTCGATGAAATTAGTTTCATTTGCATTCTTACTGGATGTATAAGAATGTAGTAATGTTCTGGTCATAACTATTTTTGGACCCCAAAACACCTATTTTCTGTGATGGTACCCCTTTGAGTTTCGACTGATTTGTTAGATTTTCAATATCTCCTCACTCGGAACTTAATTTTCGATGAAATTAATATCATTCGCATTCTTACTGGATGTATAAGAATGTAGTAATGTTCCGTCCATAACTATTTTTGGACACCAAAATACCTATTTTCTCTAATGGTACCCCTTTGAGTTTTGACCGATTTGTTAAATTTTCAATGTCTCCTCACTCGGAACTTCATTTTCGATGAAATTAATATCATTCGCATTCTTACTCTACGTATAAGAACGTAGTAATGTTCCGTCCATAACTATTTTTGGACACCAAAACACCTATTTTCTGTGATGGTACCCCTATTAGTTTTGACTGATTTGTTAGAATTTCCATATCTCCTCACTCGGAACTTCATTTTCGATGAAATTAGTTTCATTTGCATTCTTACTCGATGTATAAGAATGTAGTAATGTTCTTGTCATAACTATTTTTGGACCCCAAAACACCTATTTTCTGTGATGGTACCCCTTTGAGTTTCGACCGATTTGTTAGATTTTCAATATCTCCTCACTCGGAACTTAATTTTCGATGAAACTAATATCATTCGCATTCTTACTGGATGTATAAGAATGTAGTAATGTTCCGTCCATAACTATTTTTGGACACCAAAATACCTATTTTCTCTATTGGTACCCCTTTGAGTTACGACCGATTTGTTAGATTTTCAATATCTCCTCACTCGGAACTTCATTTTCGATGAAATTAATATCATTCGCATTCTTACTCTACGTATAAGAACGTAGTAATGTTCCGTCTATAACTATTTTTGGACCCCAAAACACCTATTTTCTGTGATGGTACCCCTTTGAGTTTCGACCGATTTGTTAGATTTTCAATATCTCCTCACTCGGAACTTAATTTTCGATGAAATTAATATCATTCACATTCTTACTCTACGTATAAGAACGTAGTAATGTTCCATCCATAACTATTTTTGGACACCAAAACACCTATTTTCTGTGATGGTACCCCTTTTAGTTTTGACCGATTTGTTAGATTTTCAATATCTCCTCACTCAGAACTTCATTTTCGATGAAATTAGTTTCATTTGCATTCTTACTGGATGTATAAGAATGTAGTAATGTTCTGGTCATAACTATTTTTGGACCCCAAAACACCTATTTTCTGTGATGGTACCCCTTTGAGTTTCGACCGATTTGTTAGATTTTCAATATCTCCTCACTCGGAACTTAATTTTCGATGAAATTAATATCATTCGCATTCTTACTGGATGTATAAGAATGTAGTAATGTTCCGTCCATAACTATTTTTGGACACCAAAATACCTATTTTCTCTAATGGTACCCCTTTGAGTTTTGACCGATTTGTTAAATTTTCAATGTCTCCTCACTCAGAACTTCATTTTCCATGAAATTAGTTTCATTTGCATTCTTACTCGATGTATAAGAATGTAGTAATGTTCTGGTCATAACTATTTTTGGACCCCAAAACACCTATTTTCTGTGATGGTACCCCTTTGAGTTTCGACTGATTTGTTAGATTTTCAATATCTCCTCAATCGGATCTTAATTTTTGATGAAATTAATATCATTCGCATTCTTACTGGATTTATAAGAAAGTAGTAATGTTCCGGCCATAACTATTTTTGGACACCAAAATACATATTTTCTCTAATGGTACCCCTTTGAGTTTTGACCGATTTGTTAAATTTTCAATATCTCCTCACTCAGAACTTCATTTTCGATGAAATTAGTTTCATTTGCATTCTTACTGGATGTATAAGAATGTAGTAATATTCTGGTCATAACTATTTTTGGACCCCCAAACACCTATTTTTGTGATGACCCCTTTGAGTTTCGACCGATTTGCTAGATTTTAAATATCTCTTCACTCGGAACTTCATTTTCGATGAAATTTATTTCATTTGCATTCTTATTGGATGTATAAGAATGTAGTAATGTTACGGTCATAACTATTTTTGGACCCCAAAACACCAATTTAATGTGATGGTGCCCTTTTGAGTTTTGACCGATTTGTTAGATTTTCAATATCTCCTCACTCGCTACTTCATTTTCGATGAAGTGAATAGCATTCACATTCTTACTCTACGTATAAGAACATAGTAATGTTTTGACCATAACTATTTTTGGACCCCAAAACACCTATTTTCTGTGATGGTACCCCTTTGAGTTTCGCCCAATATGTTAGATTTTGAATATCTCCTCACTCGGAACTTCATTTCCGATGAAATTAGTTTCAATTGCATTCTTACTGGATGTATAAGAATGTAGTAATATTTCAGTAATAACTATGTTTGGACTCCAAAACACCAATTTTATGTGATGGTGCCCTTTTGATTTTTGACTAATTTCCTAAATTTTCAATATATCCTCACTCGGAACTACATTTCCGATGAAATTAATTCCATTCGCATTCTTACTCTTCGTATAATAACGTAGTAATGTTCCGACCATATCTATTTTTGGACCCCCAAACACCTATTTTCTGTAATGGTACCCCTTTGAGTTTCGACCGATTTGTTAGATTTTCAATATCTCCTCACTCGGAACTTCATTTTCGATGAAATTAATATCATTCGCATTCTTACTCTACGTATAAGAACGTAGTAATGTTCCGCCTATAACTATTTTTGGACCCCAAAACACCTATTTTCTGTGATGGTACCCCTTTGAGTTTCGACCGATTTGTTAGATTTTCAATATCTCCTCACTCGGAACTTAATTTTCGATGAAATTAATATCATTCGCATTCTTACTCTACGTATAAGAACGTAGTAATGTTCCATCCATAACTATTTTTGGACACCAAAACACCTATTTTCTGTGATGGTACCCCTTTGAGTTTTGACCGATTTGTTAGATTTTCAATATCTCCTCACTCAGAACTTCATTTTCGATGAAATTAGTTTCATTTGCATTCTTACTGGATGTATAAGAATGTAGTAATGTTCTGGTCATAACTATTTTTGGACCCCAAAACACCTATTTTCTGTGATGGTACCCCTTTGAGTTTCGACTGATTTGTTAGATTTTCAATATCTCCTCACTCGGAACTTAATTTTCGATGAAATTAATATCATTCGCATTCTTACTGGATGTATAAGAATGTAGTAATGTTCCGTCCATAACTATTTTTGGACACCAAAATACCTATTTTCTCTAATGGTACCCCTTTGAGTTTTGACCGATTTGTTAAATTTTCAATGTCTCCTCACTCGGAACTTCATTTTCGATGAAATTAATATCATTCGCATTCTTACTCTACGTATAAGAACGTAGTAATGTTCCGTCCATAACTATTTTTGGACACCAAAACACCTATTTTCTGTGATGGTACCCCTATTAGTTTTGACTGATTTGTTAGAATTTCCATATCTCCTCACTCGGAACTTCATTTTCGATGAAATTAGTTTCATTTGCATTCTTACTCGATGTATAAGAATGTAGTAATGTTCTTGTCATAACTATTTTTGGACCCCAAAACACCTATTTTCTGTGATGGTACCCCTTTGAGTTTCGACCGATTTGTTAGATTTTCAATATCTCCTCACTCGGAACTTAATTTTCGATGAAACTAATATCATTCGCATTCTTACTGGATGTATAAGAATGTAGTAATGTTCCGTCCATAACTATTTTTGGACACCAAAATACCTATTTTCTCTATTGGTACCCCTTTGAGTTACGACCGATTTGTTAGATTTTCAATATCTCCTCACTCGGAACTTCATTTTCGATGAAATTAATATCATTCGCATTCTTACTCTACGTATAAGAACGTAGTAATGTTCCGTCTATAACTATTTTTGGACCCCAAAACACCTATTTTCTGTGATGGTACCCCTTTGAGTTTCGACCGATTTGTTAGATTTTCAATATCTCCTCACTCAGAACTTCATTTTCGATGAAATTAGTTTCATTTGCATTCTTACTGGATGTATAAGAATGTAGTAATGTTCTGGTCATAACTATTTTTGGACCCCAAAACACCTATTTTCTGTGATGGTACCCCTTTGAGTTTCGACTGATTTGTTAGATTTTCAATATCTCCTCACTCGGAACTTAATTTTCGATGAAATTAATATCATTCGCATTCTTACTGGATGTATAAGAATGTAGTAATGTTCCGTCCATAACTATTTTTGGACACCAAAATACCTATTTTCTCTAATGGTACCCCTTTGAGTTTTGACCGATTTGTTAAATTTTCAATGTCTCCTCACTCGGAACTTCATTTTCGATGAAATTAATATCATTCGCATTCTTACTCTACGTATAAGAACGTAGTAATGTTCCGTCCATAACTATTTTTGGACACCAAAACACCTATTTTCTGTGATGGTACCCCTATTAGTTTTGACTGATTTGTTAGAATTTCCATATCTCCTCACTCGGAACTTCATTTTCGATGAAATTAGTTTCATTTGCATTCTTACTCGATGTATAAGAATGTAGTAATGTTCTTGTCATAACTATTTTTGGACCCCAAAACACCTATTTTCTGTGATGGTACCCCTTTGAGTTTCGACCGATTTGTTAGATTTTCAATATCTCCTCACTCGGAACTTAATTTTCGATGAAACTAATATCATTCGCATTCTTACTGGATGTATAAGAATGTAGTAATGTTCCGTCCATAACTATTTTTGGACACCAAAATACCTATTTTCTCTATTGGTACCCCTTTGAGTTACGACCGATTTGTTAGATTTTCAATATCTCCTCACTCGGAACTTCATTTTCGATGAAATTAATATCATTCGCATTCTTACTCTACGTATAAGAACGTAGTAATGTTCCGTCTATAACTATTTTTGGACCCCAAAACACCTATTTTCTGTGATGGTACCCCTTTGAGTTTCGACCGATTTGTTAGATTTTCAATATCTCCTCACTCGGAACTTAATTTTCGATGAAATTAATATCATTCACATTCTTACTCTACGTATAAGAACGTAGTAATGTTCCATCCATAACTATTTTTGGACACCAAAACACCTATTTTCTGTGATGGTACCCCTTTTAGTTTTGACCGATTTGTTAGATTTTCAATATCTCCTCACTCAGAACTTCATTTTCGATGAAATTAGTTTCATTTGCATTCTTACTGGATGTATAAGAATGTAGTAATGTTCTGGTCATAACTATTTTTGGACCCCAAAACACCTATTTTCTGTGATGGTACCCCTTTGAGTTTCGACCGATTTGTTAGATTTTCAATATCTCCTCACTCGGAACTTAATTTTCGATGAAATTAATATCATTCGCATTCTTACTGGATGTATAAGAATGTAGTAATGTTCCGTCCATAACTATTTTTGGACACCAAAATACCTATTTTCTCTAATGGTACCCCTTTGAGTTTTGACCGATTTGTTAAATTTTCAATGTCTCTTCACTCAGAACTTCATTTTCCATGAAATTAGTTTCATTTGCATTCTTACTCGATGTATAAGAATGTAGTAATGTTCTGGTCATAACTATTTTTGGACCCCAAAACACCTATTTTCTGTGATGGTACCCCTTTGAGTTTCGACTGATTTGTTAGATTTTCAATATCTCCTCAATCGGATCTTAATTTTTGATGAAATTAATATCATTCGCATTCTTACTGGATTTATAAGAAAGTAGTAATGTTCCGGCCATAACTATTTTTGGACACCAAAATACATATTTTCTCTAATGGTACCCCTTTGAGTTTTAACCGATTTGTTAAATTTTCAATATCTCCTCACTCAGAACTTCATTTTCGATGAAATTAGTTTCATTTGCATTCTTACTGGATGTATAAGAATGTAGTAATATTCTGGTCATAACTATTTTTGGACCCCCAAACACCTATTTTTGTGATGACCCCTTTGAGTTTCGACCGATTTGCTAGATTTTAAATATCTCTTCACTCGGAACTTCATTTTCGATGAAATTTATTTCATTTGCATTCTTATTGGATGTATAAGAATGTAGTAATGTTACGGTCATAACTATTTTTGGACCCCAAAACACCAATTTAATGTGATGGTGCCCTTTTGAGTTTTGACCGATTTGTTAGATTTTCAATATCTCCTCACTCGGAACTTAATTTTCGATGAAACTAATATCATTCGCATTCTTACTGGATGTATAAGAATGTAGTAATGTTCCGTCCATAACTATTTTTGGACACCAAAATACCTATTTTCTCTATTGGTACCCCTTTGAGTTACGACCGATTTGTTAGATTTTCAATATCTCCTCACTCGGAACTTAATTTTCGATGAAATTAATATCATTCACATTCTTACTCTACGTATAAGAACGTAGTAATGTTCCATCCATAACTATTTTTGGATACCAAAACACCTATTTTCTGTGATGGTACCCCTTTGAGTTTTGACCGATTTGTTAGATTTTCAATATCTCCTCACTCAGAACTTCATTTTCGATGAAATTAGTTTCATTTGCATTCTTACTGGATGTATAAGAATGTAGTAATGTTCTGGTCATAACTATTTTTGGACCCCAAAACACCTATTTTCTGTGATGGTACCCCTTTGAGTTTCGACTGATTTGTTAGATTTTCAATATCTCCTCACTCGGAACTTAATTTTCGATGAAATTAATATCATTCGCATTCTTACTGGATGTATAAGAATGTAGTAATGTTCCGTCCATAACTATTTTTGGACACCAAAATACCTATTTTCTCTAATGGTACCCCTTTGAGTTTTGACCGATTTGTTAAATTTTCAATGTCTCCTCACTCAGAACTTCATTTTCGATGAAATTAATATCATTCGCATTCTTACTCTACGTATAAGAACGTAGTAATGTTCCGTCCATAACTATTTTTGGACACCAAAACACCTATTTTCTGTGATGGTACCCCTATTAGTTTTGACTGATTTGTTAGAATTTCCATATCTCCTCACTCGGAACTTCATTTTCGATGAAATTAGTTTCATTTGCATTCTTACTCGATGTATAAGAATGTAGTAATGTTCTTGTCATAACTATTTTTGGACCCCAAAACACCTATTTTCTGTGATGGTACCCCTTTGAGTTTCGACCGATTTGTTAGATTTTCAATATCTCCTCACTCGGAACTTAATTTTCGATGAAACTAATATCATTCGCATTCTTACTGGATGTATAAGAATGTAGTAATGTTCCGTCCATAACTATTTTTGGACACCAAAATACCTATTTTCTCTATTGGTACCCCTTTGAGTTACGACCGATTTGTTAGATTTTCAATATCTCCTCACTCGGAACTTCATTTTCGATGAAATTAATATCATTCGCATTCTTACTCTACGTATAAGAACGTAGTAATGTTCCGTCTATAACTATTTTTGGACCCCAAAACACCTATTTTCTGTGATGGTACCCCTTTGAGTTTCGACCGATTTGTTAGATTTTCAATATCTCCTCACTCGGAACTTAATTTTCGATGAAATTAATATCATTCACATTCTTACTCTACGTATAAGAACGTAGTAATGTTCCATCCATAACTATTTTTGGACACCAAAACACCTATTTTCTGTGATGGTACCCCTTTTAGTTTTGACCGATTTGTTAGATTTTCAATATCTCCTCACTCAGAACTTCATTTTCGATGAAATTAGTTTCATTTGCATTCTTACTGGATGTATAAGAATGTAGTAATGTTCTGGTCATAACTATTTTTGGACCCCAAAACACCTATTTTCTGTGATGGTACCCCTTTGAGTTTCGACCGATTTGTTAGATTTTCAATATCTCCTCACTCGGAACTTAATTTTCGATGAAATTAATATCATTCGCATTCTTACTGGATGTATAAGAATGTAGTAATGTTCCGTCCATAACTATTTTTGGACACCAAAATACCTATTTTCTCTAATGGTACCCCTTTGAGTTTTGACCGATTTGTTAAATTTTCAATGTCTCCTCACTCAGAACTTCATTTTCCATGAAATTAGTTTCATTTGCATTCTTACTCGATGTATAAGAATGTAGTAATGTTCTGGTCATAACTATTTTTGGACCCCAAAACACCTATTTTCTGTGATGGTACCCCTTTGAGTTTCGACTGATTTGTTAGATTTTCAATATCTCCTCAATCGGATCTTAATTTTTGATGAAATTAATATCATTCGCATTCTTACTGGATTTATAAGAAAGTAGTAATGTTCCGGCCATAACTATTTTTGGACACCAAAATACATATTTTCTCTAATGGTACCCCTTTGAGTTTTGACCGATTTGTTAGATTTTCAATATCTCCTCACTCAGAACTTCATTTTCGATGAAATTAGTTTCATTTGCATTCTTACTGGATGTATAAGAATGTAGTAATATTCTGGTCATAACTATTTTTGGACCCCCAAACACCTATTTTTGTGATGACCCCTTTGAGTTTCGACCGATTTGCTAGATTTTAAATATCTCTTCACTCGGAACTTCATTTTCGATGAAATTTATTTCATTTGCATTCTTATTGGATGTATAAGAATGTAGTAATGTTACTGTCATAACTATTTTTGGACCCCAAAACACCAATTTAATGTGATGGTGCCCTTTTGAGTTTTGACCGATTTGTTAGATTTTCAATATCTCCTCACTCGCTACTTCATTTTCGATGAAGTGAATAGCATTCACATTCTTACTCTACGTATAAGAACATAGTAATGTTTTGACCATAACTATTTTTGGACCCCAAAACACCTATTTTCTGTGATGGTACCCCTTTGAGTTTCGCCCAATATGTTAGATTTTGAATATCTCCTCACTCGGAACTTCATTTCCGATGAAATTAGTTTCAATTGCATTCTTACTGGATGTATAAGAATGTAGTAATATTTCAGTAATAACTATGTTTGGACTCCAAAACACCAATTTTATGTGATGGTGCCCTTTTGATTTTTGACTAATTTCCTAAATTTTCAATATATCCTCACTCGGAACTACATTTCCGATGAAATTAATTCCATTCGCATTCTTACTCTTCGTATAATAACGTAGTAATGTTCCGACCATATCTATTTTTGGACCCCCAAACACCTATTTTCTGTAATGGTACCCCTTTGAGTTTCGACCGATTTGTTAGATTTTCAATATCTCCTCACTCGGAACTTCATTTTCGATGAAATTAATATCATTCGCATTCTTACTCTACGTATAAGAACGTAGTAATGTTCCGCCTATAACTATTTTTGGACCCCAAAACACCTATTTTCTGTGATGGTACCCCTTTGAGTTTCGACCGATTTGTTAGATTTTCAATATCTCCTCACTCGGAACTTAATTTTCGATGAAATTAATATCATTCGCATTCTTACTCTACGTATAAGAACGTAGTAATGTTCCATCCATAACTATTTTTGGACACCAAAACACCTATTTTCTGTGATGGTACCCCTTTGAGTTTTGACCGATTTGTTAGATTTTCAATATCTCCTCACTCAGAACTTCATTTTCGATGAAATTAGTTTCATTTGCATTCTTACTGGATGTATAAGAATGTAGTAATGTTCTGGTCATAACTATTTTTGGACCCCAAAACACCTATTTTCTGTGATGGTACCCCTTTGAGTTTCGACTGATTTGTTAGATTTTCAATATCTCCTCACTCGGAACTTAATTTTCGATGAAATTAATATCATTCGCATTCTTACTGGATGTATAAGAATGTAGTAATGTTCCGTCCATAACTATTTTTGGACACCAAAATACCTATTTTCTCTAATGGTACCCCTTTGAGTTTTGACCGATTTGTTAAATTTTCAATGTCTCCTCACTCGGAACTTCATTTTCGATGAAATTAATATCATTCGCATTCTTACTCTACGTATAAGAACGTAGTAATGTTCCGTCCATAACTATTTTTGGACACCAAAACACCTATTTTCTGTGATGGTACCCCTATTAGTTTTGACTGATTTGTTAGAATTTCCATATCTCCTCACTCGGAACTTCATTTTCGATGAAATTAGTTTCATTTGCATTCTTACTCGATGTATAAGAATGTAGTAATGTTCTTGTCATAACTATTTTTGGACCCCAAAACACCTATTTTCTGTGATGGTACCCCTTTGAGTTTCGACCGATTTGTTAGATTTTCAATATCTCCTCACTCGGAACTTAATTTTCGATGAAACTAATATCATTCGCATTCTTACTGGATGTATAAGAATGTAGTAATGTTCCGTCCATAACTATTTTTGGACACCAAAATACCTATTTTCTCTATTGGTACCCCTTTGAGTTACGACCGATTTGTTAGATTTTCAATATCTCCTCACTCGGAACTTCATTTTCGATGAAATTAATATCATTCGCATTCTTACTCTACGTATAAGAACGTAGTAATCTTCCGTCTATAACTATTTTTGGACCCCAAAACACCTATTTTCTGTGATGGTACCCCTTTGAGTTTCGACCGATTTGTTAGATTTTCAATATCTCCTCACTCGGAACTTAATTTTCGATGAAATTAATATCATTCACATTCTTACTCTACGTATAAGAACGTAGTAATGTTCCATCCATAACTATTTTTGGACACCAAAACACCTATTTTCTGTGATGGTACCCCTTTTAGTTTTGACCGATTTGTTAGATTTTCAATATCTCCTCACTCAGAACTTCATTTTCGATGAAATTAGTTTCATTTGCATTCTTACTGGATGTATAAGAATGTAGTAATGTTCTGGTCATAACTATTTTTGGACCCCAAAACACCTATTTTCTGTGATGGTACCCCTTTGAGTTTCGACCGATTTGTTAGATTTTCAATATCTCCTCACTCGGAACTTAATTTTCGATGAAATTAATATCATTCGCATTCTTACTGGATGTATAAGAATGTAGTAATGTTCCGTCCATAACTATTTTTGGACACCAAAATACCTATTTTCTCTAATGGTACCCCTTTGAGTTTTGACCGATTTGTTAAATTTTCAATGTCTCTTCACTCAGAACTTCATTTTCCATGAAATTAGTTTCATTTGCATTCTTACTCGATGTATAAGAATGTAGTAATGTTCTGGTCATAACTATTTTTGGACCCCAAAACACCTATTTTCTGTGATGGTACCCCTTTGAGTTTCGACTGATTTGTTAGATTTTCAATATCTCCTCAATCGGATCTTAATTTTTGATGAAATTAATATCATTCGCATTCTTACTGGATTTATAAGAAAGTAGTAATGTTCCGGCCATAACTATTTTTGGACACCAAAATACATATTTTCTCTAATGGTACCCCTTTGAGTTTTGACCGATTTGTTAAATTTTCAATATCTCCTCACTCAGAACTTCATTTTCGATGAAATTAGTTTCATTTGCATTCTTACTGGATGTATAAGAATGTAGTAATATTCTGGTCATAACTATTTTTGGACCCCCAAACACCTATTTTTGTGATGACCCCTTTGAGTTTCGACCGATTTGCTAGATTTTAAATATCTCTTCACTCGGAACTTCATTTTCGATGAAATTTATTTCATTTGCATTCTTATTGGATGTATAAGAATGTAGTAATGTTACGGTCATAACTATTTTTGGACCCCAAAACACCAATTTAATGTGATGGTGCCCTTTTGAGTTTTGACCGATTTGTTAGATTTTCAATATCTCCTCACTCGCTACTTCATTTTCGATGAAGTGAATAGCATTCACATTCTTACTCTACGTATAAGAACATAGTAATGTTTTGACCATAACTATTTTTGGACCCCAAAACACCTATTTTCTGTGATGGTACCCCTTTGAGTTTCGCCCAATATGTTAGATTTTGAATATCTCCTCACTCGGAACTTCATTTCCGATGAAATTAGTTTCAATTGCATTCTTACTGGATGTATAAGAATGTAGTAATATTTCAGTAATAACTATGTTTGGACTCCAAAACACCAATTTTATGTGATGGTGCCCTTTTGATTTTTGACTAATTTCCTAAATTTTCAATATATCCTCACTCGGAACTACATTTCCGATGAAATTAATTCCATTCGCATTCTTACTCTTCGTATAATAACGTAGTAATGTTCCGACCATATCTATTTTTGGACCCCCAAACACCTATTTTCTGTAATGGTACCCCTTTGAGTTTCGACCGATTTGTTAGATTTTCAATATCTCCTCACTCGGAACTTCATTTTCGATGAAATTAATATCATTCGCATTCTTACTCTACGTATAAGAACGTAGTAATGTTCCGCCTATAACTATTTTTGGACCCCAAAACACCTATTTTCTGTGATGGTACCCCTTTGAGTTTCGACCGATTTGTTAGATTTTCAATATCTCCTCACTCGGAACTTAATTTTCGATGAAATTAATATCATTCGCATTCTTACTCTACGTATAAGAACGTAGTAATGTTCCATCCATAACTATTTTTGGACACCAAAACACCTATTTTCTGTGATGGTACCCCTTTGAGTTTTGACCGATTTGTTAGATTTTCAATATCTCCTCACTCAGAACTTCATTTTCGATGAAATTAGTTTCATTTGCATTCTTACTGGATGTATAAGAATGTAGTAATGTTCTGGTCATAACTATTTTTGGACCCCAAAACACCTATTTTCTGTGATGGTACCCCTTTGAGTTTCGACCGATTTGTTAGATTTTCAATATCTCCTCACTCGGAACTTAATTTTCGATGAAATTAATATCATTCGCATTCTTACTGGATGTATAAGAATGTAGTAATGTTCCGGCCATAACTATTTTTGGACACCAAAATACCTATTTTCTCTAATGGTACCCCTTTGAGTTTTGACCGATTTGTTAAATTTTCAATGTCTCTTCACTTAGAACTTCATTTTCCATGAAATTAGTTTCATTTGCATTCTTACTCGATGTATAAGAATGTAGTAATGTTCTGGTCATAACTATTTTTGGACCCCAAAACACCTATTTTCTGTGATGGTACCCCTTTGAGTTTCGACTGATTTGTTAGATTTTCAATATCTCCTCAATCGGATCTTAATTTTTGATGAAATTAATATCATTCGCATTCTTACTGGATTTATAAGAAAGTAGTAATGTTCCGGCCATAACTATTTTTGGACACCAAAATACATATTTTCTCTAATGGTACCCCTTTGAGTTTTGACCGATTTGTTAAATTTTCAATATCTCCTCACTCAGAACTTCATTTTCGATGAAATTAGTTTCATTTGCATTCTTACTGGATGTATAAGAATGTAGTAATATTCTGGTCATAACTATTTTTGGACCCCCAAACACCTATTTTTGTGATGACCCCTTTGAGTTTCGACCGATTTGCTAGATTTTAAATATCTCTTCACTCGGAACTTCATTTTCGATGAAATTTATTTCATTTGCATTCTTATTGGATGTATAAGAATGTAGTAATGTTACGGTCATAACTATTTTTGGACCCCAAAACACCAATTTAATGTGATGGTGCCCTTTTGAGTTTTGACCGATTTGTTAGATTTTCAATATCTCCTCACTCGCTACTTCATTTTCGATGAAGTGAATAGCATTCACATTCTTACTCTACGTATAAGAACATAGTAATGTTTTGACCATAACTATTTTTGGACCCCAAAACACCTATTTTCTGTGATGGTACCCCTTTGAGTTTCGCCCAATATGTTAGATTTTGAATATCTCCTCACTCGGAACTTCATTTCCGATGAAATTAGTTTCAATTGCATTCTTACTGGATGTATAAGAATGTAGTAATATTTCAGTAATAACTATGTTTGGACTCCAAAACACCAATTTTATGTGATGGTGCCCTTTTGATTTTTGACTAATTTCCTAAATTTTCAATATATCCTCACTCGGAACTACATTTCCGATGAAATTAATTCCATTCGCATTCTTACTCTTCGTATAATAACGTAGTAATGTTCCGACCATATCTATTTTTGGACCCCCAAACACCTATTTTCTGTAATGGTACCCCTTTGAGTTTCGACCGATTTGTTAGATTTTCAATATCTCCTCACTCGGAACTTCATTTTCGATGAAATTAATATCATTCGCATTCTTACTCTACGTATAAGAACGTAGTAATGTTCCGCCTATAACTATTTTTGGACCCCAAAACACCTATTTTCTGTGATGGTACCCCTTTGAGTTTCGACCGATTTGTTAGATTTTCAATATCTCCTCACTCGGAACTTAATTTTCGATGAAATTAATATCATTCGCATTCTTACTCTACGTATAAGAACGTAGTAATGTTCCATCCATAACTATTTTTGGACACCAAAACACCTATTTTCTGTGATGGTACCCCTTTGAGTTTTGACCGATTTGTTAGATTTTCAATATCTCCTCACTCAGAACTTCATTTTCGATGAAATTAGTTTCATTTGCATTCTTACTGGATGTATAAGAATGTAGTAATGTTCTGGTCATAACTATTTTTGGACCCCAAAACACCTATTTTCTGTGATGGTACCCCTTTGAGTTTCGACTGATTTGTTAGATTTTCAATATCTCCTCACTCGCTACTTCATTTTCGATGAAGTGAATAGCATTCGCATTCTTACTCTACGTATAAGAACATAGTAATGTTTTGACCATAACTATTTTTGGACCCCAAAACACCTATTTTCTGTGATGGTACCCCTTTGAGTTTCGCCCAATATGTTAGATTTTGAATATCTCCTCACTCGGAACTTCATTTCCGATGAAATTAGTTTCAATTGCATTCTTACTGGATGTATAAGAATGTAGTAATATTTCAGTAATAACTATGTTTGGACTCCAAAACACCAATTTTATGTGATGGTGCCCTTTTGATTTTTGACTAATTTCCTAAATTTTCAATATATCCTCACTCGGAACTACATTTCCGATGAAATTAATTCCATTCGCATTCTTACTCTTCGTATAATAACGTAGTAATGTTCCGACCATATCTATTTTTGGACCCCCAAACACCTATTTTCTGTAATGGTACCCCTTTGAGTTTCGACCGATTTGTTAGATTTTCAATATCTCCTCACTCGGAACTTCATTTTCGATGAAATTAATATCATTCGCATTCTTACTCTACGTATAAGAACGTAGTAATGTTCCGCCTATAACTATTTTTGGACCCCAAAACACCTATTTTCTGTGATGGTCAGACCAAATCCTAATTATAGGGGTGCAGCTTCCGATGCTATTCAAGAAAAAAAGTGTACCCCTTTGAGTTTCGACCGATTTGTTAGATTTTCAATATCTCCTCACTCGGAACTTAATTTTCGATGAAATTAATATCATTCGCATTCTTACTCTACGTATAAGAACGTAGTAATGTTCCATCCATAACTATTTTTGGACACCAAAACACCTATTTTCTGTGATGGTACCCCTTTGAGTTTTGACCGATTTGTTAGATTTTCAATATCTCCTCACTCAGAACTTCATTTTCGATGAAATTAGTTTCATTTGCATTCTTACTGGATGTATAAGAATGTAGTAATGTTCTGGTCATAACTATTTTTGGACCCCAAAACACCTATTTTCTGTGATGGTACCCCTTTGAGTTTCGACTGATTTGTTAGATTTTCAATATCTCCTCACTCGCTACTTCATTTTCGATGAAGTGAATAGCATTCGCATTCTTACTCTACGTATAAGAACATAGTAATGTTTTGACCATAACTATTTTTGGACCCCAAAACACCTATTTTCTGTGATGGTACCCCTTTGAGTTTCGCCCAATATGTTAGATTTTGAATATCTCCTCACTCGGAACTTCATTTCCGATGAAATTAGTTTCAATTGCATTCTTACTGGATGTATAAGAATGTAGTAATATTTCAGTAATAACTATGTTTGGACTCCAAAACACCAATTTTATGTGATGGTGCCCTTTTGATTTTTGACTAATTTCCTAAATTTTCAATATATCCTCACTCGGAACTACATTTCCGATGAAATTAATTCCATTCGCATTCTTACTCTTCGTATAATAACGTAGTAATGTTCCGACCATATCTATTTTTGGACCCCCAAACACCTATTTTCTGTAATGGTACCCCTTTGAGTTTCGACCGATTTGTTAGATTTTCAATATCTCCTCACTCGGAACTTCATTTTCGATGAAATTAATATCATTCGCATTCTTACTCTACGTATAAGAACGTAGTAATGTTCCGCCTATAACTATTTTTGGACCCCAAAACACCTATTTTCTGTGATGGTCAGACCAAATCCTAATTATAGGGGTGCAGCTTCCGATGCTATTCAAGAAAAAAAGTGTACCCCTTTGAGTTTCGACCGATTTGTTAGATTTTCAATATCTCCTCACTCGGAACTTAATTTTCGATGAAATTAATATCATTCGCATTCTTACTCTACGTATAAGAACGTAGTAATGTTCCATCCATAACTATTTTTGGACACCAAAACACCTATTTTCTGTGATGGTACCCCTTTGAGTTTTGACCGATTTGTTAGATTTTCAATATCTCCTCACTCAGAACTTCATTTTCGATGAAATTAGTTTCATTTGCATTCTTACTGGATGTATAAGAATGTAGTAATGTTACGGTCATAACTATTTTTGGACCCCAAAACACCAATTTAATGTGATGGTGCCCTTTTGAGTTTTGACCGATTTGTTAGATTTTCAATATCTCCTCACTCGCTACTTCATTTTCGATGAAGTGAATAGCATTCACATTCTTACTCTACGTATAAGAACATAGTAATGTTTTGACCATAACTATTTTTGGACCCCAAAACACCTATTTTCTGTGATGGTACCCCTTTGAGTTTCGCCCAATATGTTAGATTTTGAATATCTCCTCACTCGGAACTTCATTTCCGATGAAATTAGTTTCAATTGCATTCTTACTGGATGTATAAGAATGTAGTAATATTTCAGTAATAACTATGTTTGGACTCCAAAACACCAATTTTATGTGATGGTGCCCTTTTGATTTTTGACTAATTTCCTAAATTTTCAATATATCCTCACTCGGAACTACATTTCCGATGAAATTAATTCCATTCGCATTCTTACTCTTCGTATAATAACGTAGTAATGTTCCGACCATATCTATTTTTGGACCCCCAAACACCTATTTTCTGTAATGGTACCCCTTTGAGTTTCGACCGATTTGTTAGATTTTCAATATCTCCTCACTCGGAACTTCATTTTCGATGAAATTAATATCATTCGCATTCTTACTCTACGTATAAGAACGTAGTAATGTTCCGCCTATAACTATTTTTGGACCCCAAAACACCTATTTTCTGTGATGGTCAGACCAAATCCTAATTATAGGGGTGCAGCTTCCGATGCTATTCAAGAAAAAAAGTGTACCCCTTTGAGTTTCGACCGATTTGTTAGATTTTCAATATCTCCTCACTCGGAACTTAATTTTCGATGAAATTAATATCATTCGCATTCTTACTCTACGTATAAGAACGTAGTAATGTTCCATCCATAACTATTTTTGGACACCAAAACACCTATTTTCTGTGATGGTACCCCTTTGAGTTTTGACCGATTTGTTAGATTTTCAATATCTCCTCACTCAGAACTTCATTTTCGATGAAATTAGTTTCATTTGCATTCTTACTGGATGTATAAGAATGTAGTAATGTTCTGGTCATAACTATTTTTGGACCCCAAAACACCTATTTTCTGTGATGGTACCCCTTTGAGTTTCGACTGATTTGTTAGATTTTCAATATCTCCTCACTCGCTACTTCATTTTCGATGAAGTGAATAGCATTCGCATTCTTACTCTACGTATAAGAACATAGTAATGTTTTGACCATAACTATTTTTGGACCCCAAAACACCTATTTTCTGTGATGGTACCCCTTTGAGTTTCGCCCAATATGTTAGATTTTGAATATCTCCTCACTCGGAACTTCATTTCCGATGAAATTAGTTTCAATTGCATTCTTACTGGATGTATAAGAATGTAGTAATATTTCAGTAATAACTATGTTTGGACTCCAAAACACCAATTTTATGTGATGGTGCCCTTTTGATTTTTGACTAATTTCCTAAATTTTCAATATATCCTCACTCGGAACTACATTTCCGATGAAATTAATTCCATTCGCATTCTTACTCTTCGTATAATAACGTAGTAATGTTCCGACCATATCTATTTTTGGACCCCCAAACACCTATTTTCTGTAATGGTACCCCTTTGAGTTTCGACCGATTTGTTAGATTTTCAATATCTCCTCACTCGGAACTTCATTTTCGATGAAATTAATATCATTCGCATTCTTACTCTACGTATAAGAACGTAGTAATGTTCCGCCTATAACTATTTTTGGACCCCAAAACACCTATTTTCTGTGATGGTCAGACCAAATCCTAATTATAGGGGTGCAGCTTCCGATGCTATTCAAGAAAAAAAGTGTACCCCTTTGAGTTTCGACCGATTTGTTAGATTTTCAATATCTCCTCACTCGGAACTTAATTTTCGATGAAATTAATATCATTCGCATTCTTACTCTACGTATAAGAACGTAGTAATGTTCCATCCATAACTATTTTTGGACACCAAAACACCTATTTTCTGTGATGGTACCCCTTTGAGTTTTGACCGATTTGTTAGATTTTCAATATCTCCTCACTCAGAACTTCATTTTCGATGAAATTAGTTTCATTTGCATTCTTACTGGATGTATAAGAATGTAGTAATGTTACGGTCATAACTATTTTTGGACCCCAAAACACCAATTTAATGTGATGGTGCCCTTTTGAGTTTTGACCGATTTGTTAGATTTTCAATATCTCCTCACTCGCTACTTCATTTTCGATGAAGTGAATAGCATTCACATTCTTACTCTACGTATAAGAACATAGTAATGTTTTGACCATAACTATTTTTGGACCCCAAAACACCTATTTTCTGTGATGGTACCCCTTTGAGTTTCGCCCAATATGTTAGATTTTGAATATCTCCTCACTCGGAACTTCATTTCCGATGAAATTAGTTTCAATTGCATTCTTACTGGATGTATAAGAATGTAGTAATATTTCAGTAATAACTATGTTTGGACTCCAAAACACCAATTTTATGTGATGGTGCCCTTTTGATTTTTGACTAATTTCCTAAATTTTCAATATATCCTCACTCGGAACTACATTTCCGATGAAATTAATTCCATTCGCATTCTTACTCTTCGTATAATAACGTAGTAATGTTCCGACCATATCTATTTTTGGACCCCCAAACACCTATTTTCTGTAATGGTACCCCTTTGAGTTTCGACCGATTTGTTAGATTTTCAATATCTCCTCACTCGGAACTTCATTTTCGATGAAATTAATATCATTCGCATTCTTACTCTACGTATAAGAACGTAGTAATGTTCCGCCTATAACTATTTTTGGACCCCAAAACACCTATTTTCTGTGATGGTCAGACCAAATCCTAATTATAGGGGTGCAGCTTCCGATGCTATTCAAGAAAAAAAGTGTACCCCTTTGAGTTTCGACCGATTTGTTAGATTTTCAATATCTCCTCACTCGGAACTTAATTTTCGATGAAATTAATATCATTCGCATTCTTACTCTACGTATAAGAACGTAGTAATGTTCCATCCATAACTATTTTTGGACACCAAAACACCTATTTTCTGTGATGGTACCCCTTTGAGTTTTGACCGATTTGTTAGATTTTCAATATCTCCTCACTCAGAACTTCATTTTCGATGAAATTAGTTTCATTTGCATTCTTACTGGATGTATAAGAATGTAGTAATGTTCTGGTCATAACTATTTTTGGACCCCAAAACACCTATTTTCTGTGATGGTACCCCTTTGAGTTTCGACTGATTTGTTAGATTTTCAATATCTCCTCACTCGCTACTTCATTTTCGATGAAGTGAATAGCATTCGCATTCTTACTCTACGTATAAGAACATAGTAATGTTTTGACCATAACTATTTTTGGACCCCAAAACACCTATTTTCTGTGATGGTACCCCTTTGAGTTTCGCCCAATATGTTAGATTTTGAATATCTCCTCACTCGGAACTTCATTTCCGATGAAATTAGTTTCAATTGCATTCTTACTGGATGTATAAGAATGTAGTAATATTTCAGTAATAACTATGTTTGGACTCCAAAACACCAATTTTATGTGATGGTGCCCTTTTGATTTTTGACTAATTTCCTAAATTTTCAATATATCCTCACTCGGAACTACATTTCCGATGAAATTAATTCCATTCGCATTCTTACTCTTCGTATAATAACGTAGTAATGTTCCGACCATATCTATTTTTGGACCCCCAAACACCTATTTTCTGTAATGGTACCCCTTTGAGTTTCGACCGATTTGTTAGATTTTCAATATCTCCTCACTCGGAACTTCATTTTCGATGAAATTAATATCATTCGCATTCTTACTCTACGTATAAGAACGTAGTAATGTTCCGCCTATAACTATTTTTGGACCCCAAAACACCTATTTTCTGTGATGGTCAGACCAAATCCTAATTATAGGGGTGCAGCTTCCGATGCTATTCAAGAAAAAAAGTGTACCCCTTTGAGTTTCGACCGATTTGTTAGATTTTCAATATCTCCTCACTCGGAACTTAATTTTCGATGAAATTAATATCATTCGCATTCTTACTCTACGTATAAGAACGTAGTAATGTTCCATCCATAACTATTTTTGGACACCAAAACACCTATTTTCTGTGATGGTACCCCTTTGAGTTTTGACCGATTTGTTAGATTTTCAATATCTCCTCACTCAGAACTTCATTTTCGATGAAATTAGTTTCATTTGCATTCTTACTGGATGTATAAGAATGTAGTAATGTTACGGTCATAACTATTTTTGGACCCCAAAACACCAATTTAATGTGATGGTGCCCTTTTGAGTTTTGACCGATTTGTTAGATTTTCAATATCTCCTCACTCGCTACTTCATTTTCGATGAAGTGAATAGCATTCACATTCTTACTCTACGTATAAGAACATAGTAATGTTTTGACCATAACTATTTTTGGACCCCAAAACACCTATTTTCTGTGATGGTACCCCTTTGAGTTTCGCCCAATATGTTAGATTTTGAATATCTCCTCACTCGGAACTTCATTTCCGATGAAATTAGTTTCAATTGCATTCTTACTGGATGTATAAGAATGTAGTAATATTTCAGTAATAACTATGTTTGGACTCCAAAACACCAATTTTATGTGATGGTGCCCTTTTGATTTTTGACTAATTTCCTAAATTTTCAATATATCCTCACTCGGAACTACATTTCCGATGAAATTAATTCCATTCTCATTCTTACTCTTCGTATAATAACGTAGTAATGTTCCGACAATATCTATTTTTGGACCCCCAAACACCTATTTTCTGTAATGGTACCCCTTTGAGTTTCGACCGATTTGTTAGATTTTCAATATCTCCTCACTCGGAACTTCATTTTCGATGAAATTAATATCATTCGCATTCTTACTCTACGTATAAGAACGTAGTAATGTTCCGCCTATAACTATTTTTGGACCCCAAAACACCTATTTTCTGTGATGGTACCCCTTTGAGTTTCGACCGATTTGTTAGATTTTCAATATCTCCTCACTCGGAACTTAATTTTCGATGAAATTAATATCATTCGCATTCTTACTCTACGTATAAGAACGTAGTAATGTTCCATCCATAACTATTTTTGGACACCAAAACACCTATTTTCTGTGATGGTACCCCTTTGAGTTTTGACCGATTTGTTAGATTTTCAATATCTCCTCACTCAGAACTTCATTTTCGATGAAATTAGTTTCATTTGCATTCTTACTGGATGTATAAGAATGTAGTAATGTTCTGGTCATAACTATTTTTGGACCCCAAAACACCTATTTTCTGTGATGGTACCCCTTTGAGTTTCGACCGATTTGTTAGATTTTCAATATCTCCTCACTCGGAACTTAATTTTCGATGAAATTAATATCATTCGCATTCTTACTCTACGTATAAGAACGTAGTAATGTTCCATCCATAACTATTTTTGGACACCAAAACACCTATTTTCTGTGATGGTACCCCTTTGAGTTTTGACCGATTTGTTAGATTTTCAATATCTCCTCACTCAGAACTTCATTTTCGATGAAATTAGTTTCATTTGCATTCTTACTGGATGTATAAGAATGTAGTAATGTTACGGTCATAACTATTTTTGGACCCCAAAACACCAATTTAATGTGATGGTGCCCTTTTGAGTTTTGACCGATTTGTTAGATTTTCAATATCTCCTCACTCGCTACTTCATTTTCGATGAAGTGAATAGCATTCACATTCTTACTCTACGTATAAGAACATAGTAATGTTTTGACCATAACTATTTTTGGACCCCAAAACACCTATTTTCTGTGATGGTACCCCTTTGAGTTTCGCCCAATATATTAGATTTTGAATATCTCCTCACTCGGAACTTCATTTCCGATGAAATTAGTTTCAATTGCATTCTTACTGGATGTATAAGAATGTAGTAATATTTCAGTAATAACTATGTTTGGACTCCAAAACACCAATTTTATGTGATGGTGCCCTTTTGATTTTTGACTAATTTCCTAAATTTTCAATATATCCTCACTCGGAACTACATTTCCGATGAAATTAATTCCATTCGCATTCTTACTCTTCGTATAATAACGTAGTAATGTTCCGACCATATCTATTTTTGGACCCCCAAACACCTATTTTCTGTAATGGTACCCCTTTGAGTTTCGACCGATTTGTTAGATTTTCAATATCTCCTCACTCGGAACTTCATTTTCGATGAAATTAATATCATTCGCATTCTTACTCTACGTATAAGAACGTAGTAATGTTCCACCTATAACTATTTTTGGACCCCAAAACACCTATTTTCTGTGATGGTACCCCTTTGAGTTTCGACCGATTTGTTAGATTTTCAATATCTCCTCACTCGGAACTTAATTTTCGATGAAATTAATATCATTCGCATTCTTACTCTACGTATAAGAACGTAGTAATGTTCCATCCATAACTATTTTTGGACACCAAAACACCTATTTTCTGTGATGGTACCCCTTTGAGTTTTGACCGATTTGTTAGATTTTCAATATCTCCTCACTCAGAACTTCATTTTCGATGAAATTAGTTTCATTTGCATTCTTACTGGATGTATAAGAATGTAGTAATGTTCTGGTCATAACTATTTTTGGACCCCAAAACACCTATTTTCTGTGATGGTACCCCTTTGAGTTTCGACTGATTTGTTAGATTTTCAATATCTCCTCACTCGGAACTTAATTTTCGATGAAATTAATATCATTCGCATTCTTACTGGATGTATAAGAATGTAGTAATGTTCCGTCCATAACTATTTTTGGACACCAAAATACCTATTTTCTCTAATGGTACCCCTTTGAGTTTTGACCGATTTGTTAAATTTTCAATGTCTCCTCACTCGGAACTTCATTTTCGATGAAATTAATATCATTCGCATTCTTACTCTACGTATAAGAACGTAGTAATGTTCCGTCCATAACTATTTTTGGACACCAAAACACCTATTTTCTGTGATGGTACCCCTATTAGTTTTGACTGATTTGTTAGAATTTCCATATCTCCTCACTCGGAACTTCATTTTCGATGAAATTAGTTTCATTTGCATTCTTACTCGATGTATAAGAATGTAGTAATGTTCTTGTCATAACTATTTTTGGACCCCAAAACACCTATTTTCTGTGATGGTACCCCTTTGAGTTTCGACCGATTTGTTAGATTTTCAATATCTCCTCACTCGGAACTTAATTTTCGATGAAACTAATATCATTCGCATTCTTACTGGATGTATAAGAATGTAGTAATGTTCCGTCCATAACTATTTTTGGACACCAAAATACCTATTTTCTCTATTGGTACCCCTTTGAGTTACGACCGATTTGTTAGATTTTCAATATCTCCTCACTCGGAACTTCATTTTCGATGAAATTAATATCATTCGCATTCTTACTCTACGTATAAGAACGTAGTAATGTTCCGTCTATAACTATTTTTGGACCCCAAAACACCTATTTTCTGTGATGGTACCCCTTTGAGTTTCGACCGATTTGTTAGATTTTCAATATCTCCTCACTCGGAACTTAATTTTCGATGAAATTAATATCATTCACATTCTTACTCTACGTATAAGAACGTAGTAATGTTCCATCCATAACTATTTTTGGACACCAAAACACCTATTTTCTGTGATGGTACCCCTTTTAGTTTTGACCGATTTGTTAGATTTTCAATATCTCCTCACTCAGAACTTCATTTTCGATGAAATTAGTTTCATTTGCATTCTTACTGGATGTATAAGAATGTAGTAATGTTCTGGTCATAACTATTTTTGGACCCCAAAACACCTATTTTCTGTGATGGTACCCCTTTGAGTTTCGACCGATTTGTTAGATTTTCAATATCTCCTCACTCGGAACTTAATTTTCGATGAAATTAATATCATTCGCATTCTTACTGGATGTATAAGAATGTAGTAATGTTCCGTCCATAACTATTTTTGGACACCAAAATACCTATTTTCTCTAATGGTACCCCTTTGAGTTTTGACCGATTTGTTAAATTTTCAATGTCTCCTCACTCAGAACTTCATTTTCCATGAAATTAGTTTCATTTGCATTCTTACTCGATGTATAAGAATGTAGTAATGTTCTGGTCATAACTATTTTTGGACCCCAAAACACCTATTTTCTGTGATGGTACCCCTTTGAGTTTCGACTGATTTGTTAGATTTTCAATATCTCCTCAATCGGATCTTAATTTTTGATGAAATTAATATCATTCGCATTCTTACTGGATTTATAAGAAAGTAGTAATGTTCCGGCCATAACTATTTTTGGACACCAAAATACCTATTTTCTCTAATGGTACCCCTTTGAGTTTTGACCGATTTGTTAAATTTTCAATGTCTCCTCACTCGGAACTTCATTTTCGATGAAATTAATATCATTCGCATTCTTACTCTACGTATAAGAACGTAGTAATGTTCCGTCCATAACTATTTTTGGACACCAAAACACCTATTTTCTGTGATGGTACCCCTATTAGTTTTGACTGATTTGTTAGAATTTCCATATCTCCTCACTCGGAACTTCATTTTCGATGAAATTAGTTTCATTTGCATTCTTACTCGATGTATAAGAATGTAGTAATGTTCTTGTCATAACTATTTTTGGACCCCAAAACACCTATTTTCTGTGATGGTACCCCTTTGAGTTTCGACCGATTTGTTAGATTTTCAATATCTCCTCACTCGGAACTTAATTTTCGATGAAACTAATATCATTCGCATTCTTACTGGATGTATAAGAATGTAGTAATGTTCCGTCCATAACTATTTTTGGACACCAAAATACCTATTTTCTCTATTGGTACCCCTTTGAGTTACGACCGATTTGTTAGATTTTCAATATCTCCTCACTCGGAACTTCATTTTCGATGAAATTAATATCATTCGCATTCTTACTCTACGTATAAGAACGTAGTAATGTTCCGTCTATAACTATTTTTGGACCCCAAAACACCTATTTTCTGTGATGGTACCCCTTTGAGTTTCGACCGATTTGTTAGATTTTCAATATCTCCTCACTCGGAACTTAATTTTCGATGAAATTAATATCATTCACATTCTTACTCTACGTATAAGAACGTAGTAATGTTCCATCCATAACTATTTTTGGACACCAAAACACCTATTTTCTGTGATGGTACCCCTTTTAGTTTTGACCGATTTGTTAGATTTTCAATATCTCCTCACTCAGAACTTCATTTTCGATGAAATTAGTTTCATTTGCATTCTTACTGGATGTATAAGAATGTAGTAATGTTCTGGTCATAACTATTTTTGGACCCCAAAACACCTATTTTCTGTGATGGTACCCCTTTGAGTTTCGACCGATTTGTTAGATTTTCAATATCTCCTCACTCGGAACTTAATTTTCGATGAAATTAATATCATTCGCATTCTTACTGGATGTATAAGAATGTAGTAATGTTCCGTCCATAACTATTTTTGGACACCAAAATACCTATTTTCTCTAATGGTACCCCTTTGAGTTTTGACCGATTTGTTAAATTTTCAATGTCTCCTCACTCAGAACTTCATTTTCCATGAAATTAGTTTCATTTGCATTCTTACTCGATGTATAAGAATGTAGTAATGTTCTGGTCATAACTATTTTTGGACCCCAAAACACCTATTTTCTGTGATGGTACCCCTTTGAGTTTCGACTGATTTGTTAGATTTTCAATATCTCCTCAATCGGATCTTAATTTTTGATGAAATTAATATCATTCGCATTCTTACTGGATTTATAAGAAAGTAGTAATGTTCCGGCCATAACTATTTTTGGACACCAAAATACATATTTTCTCTAATGGTACCCCTTTGAGTTTTGACCGATTTGTTAAATTTTCAATATCTCCTCACTCAGAACTTCATTTTCGATGAAATTAGTTTCATTTGCATTCTTACTGGATGTATAAGAATGTAGTAATATTCTGGTCATAACTATTTTTGGACCCCCAAACACCTATTTTTGTGATGACCCCTTTGAGTTTCGACCGATTTGCTAGATTTTAAATATCTCTTCACTCGGAACTTCATTTTCGATGAAATTTATTTCATTTGCATTCTTATTGGATGTATAAGAATGTAGTAATGTTACGGTCATAACTATTTTTGGACCCCAAAACACCAATTTAATGTGATGGTGCCCTTTTGAGTTTTGACCGATTTGTTAGATTTTCAATATCTCCTCACTCGCTACTTCATTTTCGATGAAGTGAATAGCATTCACATTCTTACTCTACGTATAAGAACATAGTAATGTTTTGACCATAACTATTTTTGGACCCCAAAACACCTATTTTCTGTGATGGTACCCCTTTGAGTTTCGCCCAATATGTTAGATTTTGAATATCTCCTCACTCGGAACTTCATTTCCGATGAAATTAGTTTTAATTGCATTCTTACTGGATGTATAAGAATGTAGTAATGTTTCAGTAATAACTATGTTTGGACTCCAAAACACCAATTTTATGTGATGGTGCCCTTTTGATTTTTGACTAATTTCCTAAATTTTCAATATATCCTCACTCGGAACTACATTTCCGATGAAATTAATTCCATTCGCATTCTTACTCTTCGTATAATAACGTAGTAATGTTCAACCATATCTATTTTTGGACCCCCAAACACCTATTTTCTGTAATGGTACCCCTTTGAGTTTCGACCGATTTGTTAGATTTTCAATATCTCCTCACTCGGAACTTCATTTTCGATGAAATTAATATCATTCGCATTCTTACTCTACGTATAAGAACGTAGTAATGTTCCGCCTATAACTATTTTTGGACCCCAAAACACCTATTTTCTGTGATGGTACCCCTTTGAGTTTCGACCGATTTGTTAGATTTTCAATATCTCCTCACTCGGAACTTAATTTTCGATGAAATTAATATCATTCGCATTCTTACTCTACGTATAAGAACGTAGTAATGTTCCATCCATAACTATTTTTGGACACCAAAACACCTATTTTCTGTGATGGTACCCCTTTGAGTTTTGACCGATTTGTTAGATTTTCAATATCTCCTCACTCAGAACTTCATTTTCGATGAAATTAGTTTCATTTGCATTCTTACTGGATGTATAAGAATGTAGTAATGTTCTTGTCATAACTATTTTTGGACCCCAAAACACCTATTTTCTGTGATGGTACCCCTTTGAGTTTCGACTGATTTGTTAGATTTTCAATATCTCCTCACTCGCTACTTCATTTTCGATGAAGTGAATAGCATTCGCATTCTTACTCTACGTATAAGAACATAGTAATGTTTTGACCATAACTATTTTTGGACCCCAAAACACCTATTTTCTGTGATGGTACCCCTTTGAGTTTCGCCCAATATGTTAGATTTTGAATATCTCCTCACTCGGAACTTCATTTCCGATGAAATTAGTTTCAATTGCATTCTTACTGGATGTATAAGAATGTAGTAATATTTCAGTAATAACTATGTTTGGACTCCAAAACACCAATTTTATGTGATGGTGCCCTTTTGATTTTTGACTAATTTCCTAAATTTTCAATATATCCTCACTCGGAACTACATTTCCGATGAAATTAATTCCATTCGCATTCTTACTCTTCGTATAATAACGTAGTAATGTTCCGACCATATCTATTTTTGGACCCCCAAACACCTATTTTCTGTAATGGTACCCCTTTGAGTTTCGACCGATTTGTTAGATTTTCAATATCTCCTCACTCGGAACTTCATTTTCGATGAAATTAATATCATTCGCATTCTTACTCTACGTATAAGAACGTAGTAATGTTCCGCCTATAACTATTTTTGGACCCCAAAACACCTATTTTCTGTGATGGTACCCCTTTGAGTTTCGACCGATTTGTTAGATTTTCAATATCTCCTCACTCGGAACTTAATTTTCGATGAAATTAATATCATTCGCATTCTTACTCTACGTATAAGAACGTAGTAATGTTCCATCCATAACTATTTTTGGACACCAAAACACCTATTTTCTGTGATGGTACCCCTTTGAGTTTTGACCGATTTGTTAGATTTTCAATATCTCCTCACTCAGAACTTCATTTTCGATGAAATTAGTTTCATTTGCATTCTTACTGGATGTATAAGAATGTAGTAATGTTCTTGTCATAACTATTTTTGGACCCCAAAACACCTATTTTCTGTGATGGTACCCCTTTGAGTTTCGACTGATTTGTTAGATTTTCAATATCTCCTCACTCGCTACTTCATTTTCGATGAAGTGAATAGCATTCGCATTCTTACTCTACGTATAAGAACATAGTAATGTTTTGACCATAACTATTTTTGGACCCCAAAACACCTATTTTCTGTGATGGTACCCCTTTGAGTTTCGCCCAATATGTTAGATTTTGAATATCTCCTCACTCGGAACTTCATTTCCGATGAAATTAGTTTCAATTGCATTCTTACTGGATGTATAAGAATGTAGTAATATTTCAGTAATAACTATGTTTGGACTCCAAAACACCAATTTTATGTGATGGTGCCCTTTTGATTTTTGACTAATTTCCTAAATTTTCAATATATCCTCACTCGGAACTACATTTCCGATGAAATTAATTCCATTCGCATTCTTACTCTTCGTATAATAACGTAGTAATGTTCCGACCATATCTATTTTTGGACCCCCAAACACCTATTTTCTGTAATGGTACCCCTTTGAGTTTCGACCGATTTGTTAGATTTTCAATATCTCCTCACTCGGAACTTCATTTTCGATGAAATTAATATCATTCGCATTCTTACTCTACGTATAAGAACGTAGTAATGTTCCGCCTATAACTATTTTTGGACCCCAAAACACCTATTTTCTGTGATGGTACCCCTTTGAGTTTCGACCGATTTGTTAGATTTTCAATATCTCCTCACTCGGAACTTAATTTTCGATGAAATTAATATCATTCGCATTCTTACTCTACGTATAAGAACGTAGTAATGTTCCATCCATAACTATTTTTGGACACCAAAACACCTATTTTCTGTGATGGTACCCCTTTGAGTTTTGACCGATTTGTTAGATTTTCAATATCTCCTCACTCAGAACTTCATTTTCGATGAAATTAGTTTCATTTGCATTCTTACTGGATGTATAAGAATGTAGTAATGTTCTTGTCATAACTATTTTTGGACCCCAAAACACCTATTTTCTGTGATGGTACCCCTTTGAGTTTCGACTGATTTGTTAGATTTTCAATATCTCCTCACTCGCTACTTCATTTTCGATGAAGTGAATAGCATTCGCATTCTTACTCTACGTATAAGAACATAGTAATGTTTTGACCATAACTATTTTTGGACCCCAAAACACCTATTTTCTGTGATGGTACCCCTTTGAGTTTCGCCCAATATGTTAGATTTTGAATATCTCCTCACTCGGAACTTCATTTCCGATGAAATTAGTTTCAATTGCATTCTTACTGGATGTATAAGAATGTAGTAATATTTCAGTAATAACTATGTTTGGACTCCAAAACACCAATTTTATGTGATGGTGCCCTTTTGATTTTTGACTAATTTCCTAAATTTTCAATATATCCTCACTCGGAACTACATTTCCGATGAAATTAATTCCATTCGCATTCTTACTCTTCGTATAATAACGTAGTAATGTTCCGACCATATCTATTTTTGGACCCCCAAACACCTATTTTCTGTAATGGTACCCCTTTGAGTTTCGACCGATTTGTTAGATTTTCAATATCTCCTCACTCGGAACTTCATTTTCGATGAAATTAATATCATTCGCATTCTTACTCTACGTATAAGAACGTAGTAATGTTCCGCCTATAACTATTTTTGGACCCCAAAACACCTATTTTCTGTGATGGTACCCCTTTGAGTTTCGACCGATTTGTTAGATTTTCAATATCTCCTCACTCGGAACTTAATTTTCGATGAAATTAATATCATTCGCATTCTTACTCTACGTATAAGAACGTAGTAATGTTCCATCCATAACTATTTTTGGACACCAAAACACCTATTTTCTGTGATGGTACCCCTTTGAGTTTTGACCGATTTGTTAGATTTTCAATATCTCCTCACTCAGAACTTCATTTTCGATGAAATTAGTTTCATTTGCATTCTTACTGGATGTATAAGAATGTAGTAATGTTCTGGTCATAACTATTTTTGGACCCCAAAACACCTATTTTCTGTGATGGTACCTCTTTGAGTTTCGACTGATTTGTTAGATTTTCAATATCTCCTCACTCGGAACTTAATTTTCGATGAAATTAATATCATTCGCATTCTTACTGGATGTATAAGAATGTAGTAATGTTCCGTCCATAACTATTTTTGGACACCAAAATACCTATTTTCTCTAATGGTACCCCTTTGAGTTTTGACCGATTTGTTAAATTTTCAATGTCTCCTCACTCAGAACTTCATTTTCCATGAAATTAGTTTCATTTGCATTCTTACTCGATGTATAAGAATGTAGTACTGTTCTGGTCATAACTATTTTTGGACCCCAAAACACCTATTTTCTGTGATGGTACCCCTTTGAGTTTCGACTGATTTGTTAGATTTTCAATATCTCCTCAATCGGATCTTAATTTTTGATGAAATTGATATCATTAGCATTCTTACTGGATTTATAAGAACGTAGTAATGTTCCGGCCATAACCATTTTTGGACACCAAAATACCTATTTTCTCTAACGGTACCCCTTTGAGTTTTGACCGATTTGTTAAATTTTCAATATCTCCTCACTCAGAACTTCATTTTCGATGAAATTATTTTCATTTGCATTCTTACTGGATGTATAAGAATGTAGTAATATTCTGGTCATAACTATTTTTGGACCCCCAAACACCTATTTTTGTGATGGTACCCCTTTGAGTTTCGACCGATTTGCTAGATTATAAATATCTCTTCACTCGGAACTTCATTTTCGATGAAATTTATTTCATTTGCATTCTTACTGGATGTATAAGAATGTAGTAATGTTCTTGTCATAACTATTTTTGGACCCCAAAACACCTATTTTCTGTGATGGTACCCCTTTGAGTTTCGACTGATTTGTTAGATTTTCAATATCTCCTCACTCGCTACTTCATTTTCGATGAAGTGAATAGCATTCGCATTCTTACTCTACGTATAAGAACATAGTAATGTTTTGACCATAACTATTTTTGGACCCCAAAACACCTATTTTCTGTGATGGTACCCCTTTGAGTTTCGCCCAATATGTTAGATTTTGAATATCTCCTCACTCGGAACTTCATTTCCGATGAAATTAGTTTCAATTGCATTCTTACTGGATGTATAAGAATGTAGTAATATTTCAGTAATAACTATGTTTGGACTCCAAAACACCAATTTTATGTGATGGTGCCCTTTTGATTTTTGACTAATTTCCTAAATTTTCAATATATCCTCACTCGGAACTACATTTCCGATGAAATTAATTCCATTCGCATTCTTACTCTTCGTATAATAACGTAGTAATGTTCCGACCATATCTATTTTTGGACCCCCAAACACCTATTTTCTGTAATGGTACCCCTTTGAGTTTCGACCGATTTGTTAGATTTTCAATATCTCCTCACTCGGAACTTCATTTTCGATGAAATTAATATCATTCGCATTCTTACTCTACGTATAAGAACGTAGTAATGTTCCGCCTATAACTATTTTTGGACCCCAAAACACCTATTTTCTGTGATGGTACCCCTTTGAGTTTCGACCGATTTGTTAGATTTTCAATATCTCCTCACTCGGAACTTAATTTTCGATGAAATTAATATCATTCGCATTCTTACTCTACGTATAAGAACGTAGTAATGTTCCATCCATAACTATTTTTGGACACCAAAACACCTATTTTCTGTGATGGTACCCCTTTGAGTTTTGACCGATTTGTTAGATTTTCAATATCTCCTCACTCAGAACTTCATTTTCGATGAAATTAGTTTCATTTGCATTCTTACTGGATGTATAAGAATGTAGTAATGTTCTGGTCATAACTATTTTTGGACCCCAAAACACCTATTTTCTGTGATGGTACCCCTTTGAGTTTCGACTGATTTGTTAGATTTTCAATATCTCCTCACTCGGAACTTAATTTTCGATGAAATTAATATCATTCGCATTCTTACTGGATGTATAAGAATGTAGTAATGTTCCGTCCATAACTATTTTTGGACACCAAAATACCTATTTTCTCTAATGGTACCCCTTTGAGTTTTGACCGATTTGTTAAATTTTCAATGTCTCCTCACTCGGAACTTCATTTTCGATGAAATTAATATCATTCGCATTCTTACTCTACGTATAAGAACGTAGTAATGTTCCGTCCATAACTATTTTTGGACACCAAAACACCTATTTTCTGTGATGGTACCCCTATTAGTTTTGACTTATTTGTTAGAATTTCCATATCTCCTCACTCGGAACTTCATTTTCGATGAAATTAGTTTCATTTGCATTCTTACTCGATGTATAAGAATGTAGTAATGTTCTTGTCATAACTATTTTTGGACCCCAAAACACCTATTTTCTGTGATGGTACCCCTTTGAGTTTCGACCGATTTGTTAGATTTTCAATATCTCCTCACTCGGAACTTAATTTTCGATGAAACTAATATCATTCGCATTCTTACTGGATGTATAAGAATGTAGTAATGTTCCGTCCATAACTATTTTTGGACACCAAAATACCTATTTTCTCTATTGGTACCCCTTTGAGTTACGACCGATTTGTTAGATTTTCAATATCTCCTCACTCGGAACTTCATTTTCGATGAAATTAATATCATTCGCATTCTTACTCTACGTATAAGAACGTAGTAATGTTCCGTCTATAACTATTTTTGGACCCCAAAACACCTATTTTCTGTGATGGTACCCCTTTGAGTTTTGACCGATTTGTTAGATTTTCAATATCTCCTCACTCAGAACTTCATTTTCGATGAAATTAGTTTCATTTGCATTCTTACTGGATGTATAAGAATGTAGTAATGTTCTGGTCATAACTATTTTTGGACACCAAAACACCTATTTTCTGTGATGGTACCCCTTTGAGTTTCGACCGATTTGTTAGATTTTCAATATCTCCTCACTCGGAACTTAATTTTCGATGAAATTAATATCATTCGCATTCTTACTGGATGTATAAGAATGTAGTAATGTTCCGTCCATAACTATTTTTGGACACCAAAATACCTATTTTCTCTAATGGTACCCCTTTGAGTTTTGACCGATTTGTTAAATTTTCAATGTCTCCTCACTCAGAACTTCATTTTCCATGAAATTAGTTTCATTTGCATTCTTACTCGATGTATAAGAATGTAGTACTGTTCTGGTCATAACTATTTTTGGACCCCAAAACACCTATTTTCTGTGATGGTACCCCTTTGAGTTTCGACTGATTTGTTAGATTTTCAATATCTCCTCAATCGGATCTTAATTTTTGATGAAATTGATATCATTAGCATTCTTACTGGATTTATAAGAACGTAGTAATGTTCCGGCCATAACCATTTTTGGACACCAAAATACCTATTTTCTCTAACGGTACCCCTTTGAGTTTTGACCGATTTGTTAAATTTTCAATATCTCCTCACTCAGAACTTCATTTTCGATGAAATTATTTTCATTTGCATTCTTACTGGATGTATAAGAATGTAGTAATATTCTGGTCATAACTATTTTTGGACCCCCAAACACCTATTTTTGTGATGGTACCCCTTTGAGTTTCGACCGATTTGCTAGATTATAAATATCTCTTCACTCGGAACTTCATTTTCGATGAAATTTATTTCATTTGCATTCTTATTGGATGTATAAGAATGTAGTAATGTTACGGTCATAACTATTTTTGGACCCCAAAACACCAATTTAATGTGATGGTGCCCTTTTGAGTTTTGACCGATTTGTTAGATTTTCAATATCTCCTCACTCGCTACTTCATTTTCGATGAAGTGAATAGCATTCGCATTCTTACTCTACGTATAAGAACATAGTAATGGTTTGACCATAACTATTTTTGGACCCCAAAACACCTATTTTCTGTGATGGTACCCCTTTGAGTTTCGCCCAATATGTTAGATTTTGAATATCTCCTCACTCGGAACTTCATTTCCGATGAAATTAGTTTCAATTGCATTCTTACTGGATGTATAAGAATGTAGTAATATTTCAGTAATAACTATGTTTGGACTCCAAAACACCAATTTTATGTGATGGTGCCCTTTTGATTTTTGACTAATTTCCTAAATTTTCAATATATCGTCACTCGGAACTACATTTCCGATGAAATTAATTCCATTCGCATTCTTACTCTTCGTATAATAACGTAGTAATGTTCCGACCATATCTATTTTTGGACCCTCAAACACCTATTTTCTGTAATGGTACCCCTTTGAGTTTCGACCGATTTGTTAGATTTTCAATATCTCCTCACTCGGAACTTCATTTTCGATGAAATTAATATCATTCGCATTCTTACTCTCCGTATAAGAACGTAGTAATGTTCCGTCTATAACTATTTTTGGACACCAAAACACCTATTTTCTGTGATGGTACCCCTTTGAGTTTCGACCGATTTGTTAGATTTTCAATATCTCCTCACTCGGAACTTAATTTTCGATGAAATTAATATCATTCGCATTCTTACTCTACGTATAAGAACGTAGTAATGTTCCATCCATAACTATTTTTGGACACCAAAACACCTATTTTCTATGATGGTACCCCTTTGAGTTTTGACCGATTTGTTAAATTTTCAATATCTCCTCACTCAGAACTTCATTTTCGATGAAATTAGTTTCATTTGCATTCTTACTGGATGTATAAGAATGTAGTAATATTCTGGTCATAACTATTTTTGGACCCCCAAACACCTATTTTTGTGATGACCCCTTTGAGTTTCGACCGATTTGCTAGATTTTAAATATCTCTTCACTCGGAACTTCATTTTCGATGAAATTTATTTCATTTGCATTCTTATTGGATGTATAAGAATGTAGTAATGTTACGGTCATAACTATTTTTGGACCCCAAAACACCAATTTAATGTGATGGTGCCCTTTTGAGTTTTGACCGATTTGTTAGATTTTCAATATCTCCTCACTCGCTACTTCATTTTCGATGAAGTGAATAGCATTCGCATTCTTACTCTACGTATAAGAACATAGTAATGTTTTGACCATAACTATTTTTGGACCCCAAAACACCTATTTTCTGTGATGGTACCCCTTTGAGTTTCGCCCAATATGTTAGATTTTGAATATCTCCTCACTCGGAACTTCATTTCCGATGAAATTAGTTTCAATTGCATTCTTACTGGATGTATAAGAATGTAGTAATGTTACTGTCATAACTATTTTTGGACCCCAAAACACCAATTTAATGTGATGGTGCCCTTTTGAGTTTTGACCGATTTGTTAGATTTTCAATATCTCCTCACTCGCTACTTCATTTTCGATGAAGTGAATAGCATTCGCATTCTTACTCTACGTATAAGAACATAGTAATGTTTTGACCATAACTATTTTTGGACCCCAAAACACCTATTTTCTGTGATGGTACCCCTTTGAGTTTTGACCGCTTTGTTAGATTTTCAATATCTCCTCACTCGGAACTTCATTTTCGATGAAATTAATATCATTCGCATTCTTACTCTCCGTATAAGAACGTAGTAATGTTCCGTCTATAACTATTTTTGGACCCCAAAACACCTATTTTCTGTGATGGTACCCCTTTGAGTTTCGACCGATTTGTTAGATTTTCAATATCTCCTCACTCGGAACTTAATTTTCGATGAAATTAATATCATTCGCATTCTTACTCTACGTATAAGAACGTAGTAATGTTCCATCCATAACTATTTTTGGACACCAAAACACCTATTTTCTATGATGGTACCCCTTTGAGTTTTGACCGATTTGTTAAATTTTCAATATCTCCTCACTCAGAACTTCATTTTCGATGAAATTAGTTTCATTTGCATTCTTACTGGATGTATAAGAATGTAGTAATATTCTGGTCATAACTATTTTTGGACCCCCAAACACCTATTTTTGTGATGACCCCTTTGAGTTTCGACCGATTTGCTAGATTTTAAATATCTCTTCACTCGGAACTTCATTTTCGATGAAATTTATTTCATTTGCATTCTTATTGGATGTATAAGAATGTAGTAATGTTACGGTCATAACTATTTTTGGACCCCAAAACACCAATTTAATGTGATGGTGCCCTTTTGAGTTTTGACCGATTTGTTAGATTTTCAATATCTCCTCACTCGCTACTTCATTTTCGATGAAGTGAATAGCATTCGCATTCTTACTCTACGTATAAGAACATAGTAATGTTTTGACCATAACTATTTTTGGACCCCAAAACACCTATTTTCTGTGATGGTACCCCTTTGAGTTTCGCCCAATATGTTAGATTTTGAATATCTCCTCACTCGGAACTTCATTTCCGATGAAATTAATTTCAATTGCATTCTTACTGGATGTATAAGAATGTAGTAATGTTACTGTCATAACTATTTTTGGACCCCAAAACACCAATTTAATGTGATGGTGCCCTTTTGAGTTTTGACCGATTTGTTAGATTTTCAATATCTCCTCACTCGCTACTTCATTTTCGATGAAGTGAATAGCATTCGCATTCTTACTCTACGTATAAGAACATAGTAATGTTTTGACCATAACTATTTTTGGACCCCAAAACACCTATTTTCTGTGATGGTACCCCTTTGAGTTTCGCCCAATATGTTAGATTTTGAATATCTCCTCACTCGGAACTTCATTTCCGATGAAATTAGTTTCAATTGCATTCTTACTGGATGTATAAGAATGTAGTAATATTTCAGTAATAACTATGTTTGGACTCCAAAACACCAATTTTATGTGATGGTGCCCTTTTGATTTTTGACTAATTTCCTAAATTTTCAATATATCCTCACTCGGAACTACATTTCCGATGAAATTAATTCCATTCGCATTCTTACTCTTCGTATAATAACGTAGTAATGTTCCGACCATATCTATTTTTGGACCCCCAAACACCTATTTTCTGTAATGGTACCCCTTTGAGTTTCGACCGATTTGTTAGATTTTCAATATCTCCTCACTCGGAACTTCATTTTCGATGAAATTAATATCATTCGCATTCTTACTCTCCGTATAAGAACGTAGTAATGTTCCGTCTATAACTATTTTTGGACCCCAAAACACCTATTTTCTGTGATGGTACCCCTTTGAGTTTCGACCGATTTGTTAGATTTTCAATATCTCCTCACTCGGAACTTAATTTTCGATGAAATTAATATCATTCGCATTCTTACTCTACGTATAAGAACGTAGTAATGTTCCATCCATAACTATTTTTGGACACCAAAACACCTATTTTCTATGATGGTACCCCTTTGAGTTTTGACCGATTTGTTAGATTTTCAATATCTCCTCACTCAGAACTTCATTTTCGATGAAATTAGTTTCATTTGCATTCTTACTGGATGTATAAGAATGTAGTAATGTTCTGGTCATAACTATTTTTGGACCCCAAAACACCTATTTTCTGTGATGGTACCCCTTTGAGTTTCGACCGATTTGTTAGATTTTCAATATCTCCTCACTCGGAACTTAATTTTCGATGAAATTAATATCATTCGCATTCTTACTGGATGTATAAGAATGTAGTAATGTTCCGTCCATAACTATTTTTGGACACCAAAATACCTATTTTCTCTAACGGTACGTACCCTTTTGAGTTTCGTCCGATTTGTTAGTTTTTGAATATCTCCTCACTCGGAACTTCATTTCCGATGAAATTAGTTTCAATTGCATTCTTACTGGATGTATAAGAATGTAGTAATATTTCAGTAATAACTATGTTTGGACTCCAAAACACCAATTTTATGTGATGGTGCCCTTTTGATTTTCGACTAATTTCCTAAATTTTCAATATATCCTCACTCGGAACTACATTTCCGATGAAATTAATTCCATTCGCATTCTTACTCTTCGTATAATAACGTAGTAATGTTCCGACCATATCTATTTTTGGACCCCCAAACACCTATTTTCTGTAATGGTACCCCTTTGAGTTTCGACCGATTTGTTAGATTTTCAATATCTCCTCACTCGGAACTTAATTTTCGATGAAATTAATATCATTCGCATTCTTACTCTACGTATAAGAACGTAGTAATGTTCCATCCATAACTATTTTTGGACACCAAAATACCTATTTTCTCTAATGGTACCCCTTTGAGTTTTGACCGATTTGTTAAATTTTCAATGTCTCCTCACTCAGAACTTCATTTTCCATGAAATTAGTTTCATTTGCATTCTTACTCGATGTATAAGAATGTAGTACTGTTCTGGTCATAACTATTTTTGGACCCCAAAACACCTATTTTCTGTGATGGTACCCCTTTGAGTTTCGACTGATTTGTTAGATTTTCAATATCTCCTCAATCGGATCTTAATTTTTGATGAAATTGATATCATTAGCATTCTTACTGGATTTATAAGAACGTAGTAATGTTCCGGCCATAACCATTTTTGGACACCAAAATACCTATTTTCTCTAACGGTACCCCTTTGAGTTTTGACCGATTTGTTAAATTTTCAATATCTCCTCACTCAGAACTTCATTTTCGATGAAATTATTTTCATTTGCATTCTTACTGGATGTATAAGAATGTAGTAATATTCTGGTCATAACTATTTTTGGACCCCCAAACACCTATTTTTGTGATGGTACCCCTTTGAGTTTCGACCGATTTGCTAGATTATAAATATCTCTTCACTCGGAACTTCATTTTCGATGAAATTTATTTCATTTGCATTCTTATTGGATGTATAAGAATGTAGTAATGTTACGGTCATAACTATTTTTGGACCCCAAAACACCAATTTAATGTGATGGTGCCCTTTTGAGTTTTGACCGATTTGTTAGATTTTCAATATCTCCTCACTCGCTACTTCATTTTCGATGAAGTGAATAGCATTCGCATTCTTACTCTACGTATAAGAACATAGTAATGTTTTGACCATAACTATTTTTGGACCCCAAAACACCTATTTTCTGTGATGGTACCCCTTTGAGTTTCGACTGATTTGTTAGATTTTCAATATCTCCTCAATCGGATCTTAATTTTTGATGAAATTAGTTTCAATTGCATTCTTACTGGATGTATAAGAATGTAGTAATATTTCAGTAATAACTATGTTTGGACTCCAAAACACCAATTTTATGTGATGGTGCCCTTTTGATTTTTGACTAATTTCCTAAATTTTCAATATATCCTCACTCGGAACTACATTTCCGATGAAATTAATTCCATTCGCATTCTTACTCTTCGTATAATAACGTAGTAATGTTCCGACCATATCTATTTTTGGACCCTCAAACACCTATTTTCTGTAATGGTACCCCTTTGAGTTTCGACCGATTTGTTAGATTTTCAATATCTCCTCACTCGGAACTTCATTTTCGATGAAATTAATATCATTCGCATTCTTACTCTCCGTATAAGAACGTAGTAATGTTCCGTCTATAACTATTTTTGGACCCCAAAACACCTATTTTCTGTGATGGTACCCCTTTGAGTTTCGACCGATTTGTTAGATTTTCAATATCTCCTCACTCGGAACTTAATTTTCGATGAAATTAATATCATTCGCATTCTTACTCTACGTATAAGAACGTAGTAATGTTCCATCCATAACTATTTTTGGACACCAAAACACCTATTTTCTATGATGGTACCCCTTTGAGTTTTGACTGATTTGTTAGATTTTCAATATCTCCTCACTCAGAACTTCATTTTCGATGAAATTAGTTTCATTTGCATTCTTACTGGATGTATAAGAATGTAGTAATTTTCTGGTCATAACTATTTTTGGACCCCAAAACACCTATTTTCTGTGATGGTACCCCTTTGAGTTTCGACCGATTTGTTAGATTTTCAATATCTCCTCACTCGGAACTTAATTTTCGATGAAGTTAATATCATTCGCATTCTTACTAGATGTATAAGAATGTAGTAATGTTCCGTCCATAACTATTTTTGGACACCAAAATACCTATTTTCTCTAATGGTACCCCTTTGAGTTTTGACCGATTTGTTAAATTTTCAATGTCTCCTCACTCAGAACTTCATTTTCCCTGAAATTAGTTTCATTTGCATTCTTACTCGATGTATAAGAATGTAGTAATGTTACGGTCATAACTATTTTTGGACCCCAAAACACCAATTTAATGTGATGGTGCCCTTTTGAGTTTTGACCGATTTGTTAGATTTTCAATATCTCCTCACTCGCTACTTCATTTTCGATGAAGTGAATAGCATTCGCATTCTTACTCTACGTATAAGAACATAGTAATGTTTTGACCATAACTATTTTTGGACCCCAAAACACCTATTTTCTGTGATGGTACCCCTTTGAGTTTCGACTGATTTGTTAGATTTTCAATATCTCCTCAATCGGATCTTAATTTTTGATGAAATTAGTTTCAATTGCATTCTTACTGGATGTATAAGAATGTAGTAATATTTCAGTAATAACTATGTTTGGACTCCAAAACACCAATTTTATGTGATGGTGCCCTTTTGATTTTTGACTAATTTCCTAAATTTTCAATATATCCTCACTCGGAACTACATTTCCGATGAAATTAATTCCATTCGCATTCTTACTCTTCGTATAATAACGTAGTAATGTTCCGACCATATCTATTTTTGGACCCTCAAACACCTATTTTCTGTAATGGTACCCCTTTGAGTTTCGACCGATTTGTTAGATTTTCAATATCTCCTCACTCGGAACTTCATTTTCGATGAAATTAATATCATTCGCATTCTTACCCTCCGTATAAGAACGTAGTAATGTTCCGTCTATAACTATTTTTGGACCCCAAAACACCTATTTTCTGTGATGGTACCCCTTTGAGTTTCGACCGATTTGTTAGATTTTCAATATCTCCTCACTCGGAACTTAATTTTCGATGAAATTAATATCATTCGCATTCTTACTCTACGTATAAGAACGTAGTAATGTTCCATCCATAACTATTTTTGGACACCAAAACACCTATTTTCTGTGATGGTACCCCTTTGAGTTTTGACCGATTTGTTAGATTTTCAATATCTCCTCACTCAGAACTTCATTTTCGATGAAATTAGTTTCATTTGCATTCTTACTGGATGTATAAGAATGTAGTAATGTTCTGGTCATAACTATTTTTGGACCCCAAAACACCTATTTTCTGTGATGGTACCCCTTTGAGTTTCGACCGATTTGTTAGATTTTCAATATCTCCTCACTCGGAACTTAATTTTCGATGAAATTAATATCATTCGCATTCTTACTGGATGTATAAGAATGTAGTAATGTTCCGTCCATAACTATTTTTGGACACCAAAATACCTATTTTCTCTAACGGTACGTACCCTTTTGAGTTTCGTCCGATTTGTTAGTTTTTGAATATCTCCTCACTCGGAACTTCATTTCCGATGAAATTAGTTTCAATTGCATTCTTACTGGATGTATAAGAATGTAGTAATATTTCAGTAATAACTATGTTTGGACTCCAAAACACCAATTTTATGTGATGGTGCCCTTTTGATTTTCGACTAATTTCCTAAATTTTCAATATATCCTCACTCGGAACTACATTTCCGATGAAATTAATTCCATTCGCATTCTTACTCTTCGTATAATAACGTAGTAATGTTCCGACCATATCTATTTTTGGACCCCCAAACACCTATTTTCTGTAATGGTACCCCTTTGAGTTTCGACCGATTTGTTAGATTTTCAATATCTCCTCACTCGGAACTTAATTTTCGATGAAATTAATATCATTCGCATTCTTACTCTACGTATAAGAACGTAGTAATGTTCCATCCATAACTATTTTTGGACACCAAAATACCTATTTTCTCTAATGGTACCCCTTTGAGTTTTGACCGATTTGTTAAATTTTCAATGTCTCCTCACTCAGAACTTCATTTTCCATGAAATTAGTTTCATTTGCATTCTTACTCGATGTATAAGAATGTAGTACTGTTCTGGTCATAACTATTTTTGGACCCCAAAACACCTATTTTCTGTGATGGTACCCCTTTGAGTTTCGACTGATTTGTTAGATTTTCAATATCTCCTCAATCGGATCTTAATTTTTGATGAAATTGATATCATTAGCATTCTTACTGGATTTATAAGAACGTAGTAATGTTCCGGCCATAACCATTTTTGGACACCAAAATACCTATTTTCTCTAACGGTACCCCTTTGAGTTTTGACCGATTTGTTAAATTTTCAATATCTCCTCACTCAGAACTTCATTTTCGATGAAATTATTTTCATTTGCATTCTTACTGGATGTATAAGAATGTAGTAATATTCTGGTCATAACTATTTTTGGACCCCCAAACACCTATTTTTGTGATGGTACCCCTTTGAGTTTCGACCGATTTGCTAGATTATAAATATCTCTTCACTCGGAACTTCATTTTCGATGAAATTTATTTCATTTGCATTCTTATTGGATGTATAAGAATGTAGTAATGTTACGGTCATAACTATTTTTGGACCCCAAAACACCAATTTAATGTGATGGTGCCCTTTTGAGTTTTGACCGATTTGTTAGATTTTCAATATCTCCTCACTCGCTACTTCATTTTCGATGAAGTGAATAGCATTCGCATTCTTACTCTACGTATAAGAACATAGTAATGTTTTGACCATAACTATTTTTGGACCCCAAAACACCTATTTTCTGTGATGGTACCCCTTTGAGTTTCGACTGATTTGTTAGATTTTCAATATCTCCTCAATCGGATCTTAATTTTTGATGAAATTAGTTTCAATTGCATTCTTACTGGATGTATAAGAATGTAGTAATATTTCAGTAATAACTATGTTTGGACTCCAAAACACCAATTTTATGTGATGGTGCCCTTTTGATTTTTGACTAATTTCCTAAATTTTCAATATATCCTCACTCGGAACTACATTTCCGATGAAATTAATTCCATTCGCATTCTTACTCTTCGTATAATAACGTAGTAATGTTCCGACCATATCTATTTTTGGACCCTCAAACACCTATTTTCTGTAATGGTACCCCTTTGAGTTTCGACCGATTTGTTAGATTTTCAATATCTCCTCACTCGGAACTTCATTTTCGATGAAATTAATATCATTCGCATTCTTACTCTCCGTATAAGAACGTAGTAATGTTCCGTCTATAACTATTTTTGGACCCCAAAACACCTATTTTCTGTGATGGTACCCCTTTGAGTTTCGACCGATTTGTTAGATTTTCAATATCTCCTCACTCGGAACTTAATTTTCGATGAAATTAATATCATTCGCATTCTTACTCTACGTATAAGAACGTAGTAATGTTCCATCCATAACTATTTTTGGACACCAAAACACCTATTTTCTATGATGGTACCCTTTGAGTTTTGACTGATTTGTTAGATTTTCAATATCTCCTCACTCAGAACTTCATTTTCGATGAAATTAGTTTCATTTGCATTCTTACTGGATGTATAAGAATGTAGTAATTTTCTGGTCATAACTATTTTTGGACCCCAAAACACCTATTTTCTGTGATGGTACCCCTTTGAGTTTCGACCGATTTGTTAGATTTTCAATATCTCCTCACTCGGAACTTAATTTTCGATGAAATTAATATCATTCGCATTCTTACTAGATGTATAAGAATGTAGTAATGTTCCGTCCATAACTATTTTTGGACACCAAAATACCTATTTTCTCTAATGGTACCCCTTTGAGTTTTGACCGATTTGTTAAATTTTCAATGTCTCCTCACTCAGAACTTCATTTTCCCTGAAATTAGTTTCATTTGCATTCTTACTCGATGTATAAGAATGTAGTAATGTTACGGTCATAACTATTTTTGGACCCCAAAACACCAATTTAATGTGATGGTGCCCTTTTGAGTTTTGACCGATTTGTTAGATTTTCAATATCTCCTCACTCGCTACTTCATTTTCGATGAAGTGAATAGCATTCGCATTCTTACTCTACGTATAAGAACATAGTAATGTTTTGACCATAACTATTTTTGGACCCCAAAACACCTATTTTCTGTGATGGTACCCCTTTGAGTTTCGACTGATTTGTTAGATTTTCAATATCTCCTCAATCGGATCTTAATTTTTGATGAAATTAGTTTCAATTGCATTCTTACTGGATGTATAAGAATGTAGTAATATTTCAGTAATAACTATGTTTGGACTCCAAAACACCAATTTTATGTGATGGTGCCCTTTTGATTTTTGACTAATTTCCTAAATTTTCAATATATCCTCACTCGGAACTACATTTCCGATGAAATTAATTCCATTCGCATTCTTACTCTTCGTATAATAACGTAGTAATGTTCCGACCATATCTATTTTTGGACCCTCAAACACCTATTTTCTGTAATGGTACCCCTTTGAGTTTCGACCGATTTGTTAGATTTTCAATATCTCCTCACTCGGAACTTCATTTTCGATGAAATTAATATCATTCGCATTCTTACTCTCCATATAAGAACGTAGTAATGTTCCGTCTATAACTATTTTTGGACCCCAAAACACCTATTTTCTGTGATGGTACCCCTTTGAGTTTCGACCGATTTGTTAGATTTTCAATATCTCCTCACTCGGAACTTAATTTTCGATGAAATTAATATCATTCGCATTCTTACTCTACGTATAAGAACGTAGTAATGTTCCATCCATAACTATTTTTGGACACCAAAACACCTATTTTCTATGATGGTACCCCTTTGAGTTTTGACCGATTTGTTAAATTTTCAATATCTCCTCACTCAGAACTTCATTTTCGATGAAATTAGTTTCATTTGCATTCTTACTGGATGTATAAGAATGTAGTAATATTCTGGTAATAACTATTTTTGGACCCCCAAACACCTATTTTTGTGATGACCCCTTTGAGTTTCGACCGATTTGCTAGATTTTAAATATCTCTTCACTCGGAACTTCATTTTCGATGAAATTTATTTCATTTGCATTCTTATTGGATGTATAAGAATGTAGTAATGTTACGGTCATAACTATTTTTGGACCCCAAAACACCAATTTAATGTGATGGTGCCCTTTTGAGTTTTGACCGATTTGTTAGATTTTCAATATCTCCTCACTCGCTACTTCATTTTCGATGAAGTGAATAGCATTCGCATTCTTACTCTACGTATAAGAACATAGTAATGTTTTGACCATAACTATTTTTGGACCCCAAAACACCTATTTTCTGTGATGGTACCCCTTTGAGTAGGCCTGATCATGGGCGGGCCGGGCCGGTCCTGAAGGCAAGACCGAGACCGAGACCGAAATTTCGGTCTTGTCTTTTGGAGGACCGAGACCGAGACCGACCTCGGCCAAAAAAGCCCGCCCGAGTCGGTCTTTCTTGACTCGGGCCGGTCTCGGTCCTAGACCGAATCTACACTAAAAAATAAAAAAAAAACTATGAATTCACGGTATTATTTAGTAAAAGGCGAAGGAATAGTTCACCTCTCAAAGAAACACTATGAACTCTTTATATTCTTTAGTAAATTTATCAATATGCACATTTTATAGAGATAGAAAACCTCCAAAATCCACATTATTTTCGGTGTGGTATTATGAAAATCTCAAATACACATACATTCGGTCCGGGCCGGTCCTAAACGGGCTTCCGGGAAAAAAGCCCGAGACCGAGACCGAGACCGACCTTGAAGGAAAAAACCCGCCCGTTCGGTCTCGGTTCTAGTCGGTCACGGTCCTAGTCGGGCCGGTCTCGGACCGGTCTTGTCGGGAATTCGGTCCTACAGTCTTTTTTGATCACCCCTACCTTTGAGTTTCGCCCAATATGTTAGATTTTGAATATCTCCTCACTCGGAACTTCATTTCCGATGAAATTAATTTCAATTGCATTCTTACTGGATGTATAAGAATGTAGTAATGTTACTGTCATAACTATTTTTGGACCCCAAAACACCAATTTAATGTGATGGTGCCCTTTTGAGTTTTGACCGATTTGTTAGATTTTCAATATCTCCTCACTCGCTACTTCATTTTCGATGAAGTGAATAGCATTCGCATTCTTACTCTACGTATAAGAACATAGTAATGTTTTGACCATAACTATTTTTGGACCCCAAAACACCTATTTTCTGTGATGGTACCCCTTTGAGTTTCGCCCAATATGTTAGATTTTGAATATCTCCTCACTCGGAACTTCATTTCCGATGAAATTAGTTTCAATTGCATTCTTACTGGATGTATAAGAATGTAGTAATATTTCAGTAATAACTATGTTTGGACTCCAAAACACCAATTTTATGTGATGGTGCCCTTTTGATTTTTGACTAATTTCCTAAATTTTCAATATATCGTCACTCGGAACTACATTTCCGATGAAATTAATTCCATTCGCATTCTTACTCTTCGTATAATAACGTAGTAATGTTCCGACCATATCTATTTTTGGACCCTCAAACACCTATTTTCTGTAATGGTACCCCTTTGAGTTTCGACCGATTTGTTAGATTTTCAATATCTCCTCACTCGGAACTTCATTTTCGATGAAATTAATATCATTCGCATTCTTACTCTCCGTATAAGAACGTAGTAATGTTCCGTCTATAACTATTTTTGGACCCCAAAACACCTATTTTCTGTGATGGTACCCCTTTGAGTTTCGACCGATTTGTTAGATTTTCAATATCTCCTCACTCGGAACTTAATTTTCGATGAAATTAATATCATTCGCATTCTTACTCTACGTATAAGAACGTAGTAATGTTCCATCCATAACTATTTTTGGACACCAAAACACCTATTTTCTATGATGGTACCCCTTTGAGTTTTGACTGATTTGTTAGATTTTCAATATCTCCTCACTCAGAACTTCATTTTCGATGAAATTAGTTTCATTTGCATTCTTACTGGATGTATAAGAATGTAGTAATTTTCTGGTCATAACTATTTTTGGACCCCAAAACACCTATTTTCTGTGATGGTACCCCTTTGAGTTTCGACCGATTTGTTAGATTTTCAATATCTCCTCACTCGGAACTTAATTTTCGATGAAATTAATATCATTCGCATTCTTACTAGATGTATAAGAATGTAGTAATGTTCCGTCCATAACTATTTTTGGACACCAAAATACCTATTTTCTCTAATGGTACCCCCCTTTGAGTTTTGACCGATTTGTTAAATTTTCAATGTCTCCTCACTCAGAACTTCATTTTCCCTGAAATTAGTTTCATTTGCATTCTTACTCGATGTATAAGAATGTAGTAATGTTCTGGTCATAACTATTTTTGGACCCCAAAACACCTATTTTCTGTGATGGTACCCCTTTGAGTTTCGACTGATTTGTTAGATTTTCAATATCTCCTCAATCGGATCTTAATTTTTGATGAAATTGATATCATTAGCATTCTTACTGGATTTATAAGAACGTAGTAATGTTCCGGCCATAACCATTTTTGGACACCAAAATACCTATTTTCTCTAACGGTACCCCTTTGAGTTTTGACCGATTTGTTAAATTTTCAATATCTCCTCACTCAGAACTTCATTTTCGATGAAATTATTTTCATTTGCATTCTTACTGGATGTATAAGAATGTAGTAATATTCTGGTCATAACTATTTTTGGACCCCCAAACACCTATTTTTGTGATGGTACCCCTTTGAGTTTCGACCGATTTGCTAGATTATAAATATCTCTTCACTCGGAACTTCATTTTCGATGAAATTTATTTCAATTGCATTCTTACTGGATGTATAAGAATGTAGTAATGTTCTGGTCATAACTATTTTGGACCCCCAAACACCTATTTTCTGTGATGGTACCCCTTTGAGTTTCGCCCGATTTGTTAGATTTTGAATATCTCCTCACTCGGAACTTCATTTCCGATGAAATTAGTTTCAATTGCATTCTTACTGGATGTATAAGAATGTAGTAATGTTTCAGTAATAACTATGTTTGGACTCCAAAACACCAATTTTATGTGATGGTGCCCTTTTGATTTTCGACTAATTTCCTAAATTTTCAATATATCCTCACTCAGAACTACATTTCCGATGAAATTAATTCCATTCGCATTCTTACTCTTCGTATAATAACGTAGTAATGTTCCGACCATATCTATTTTTGGACCCCCAAACACCTATTTTCTGTAATGGTACCCCTTTGAGTTTCGACCGATTTGTTAGATTTTCAATATCTCCTCACTCGGAACTTCATTTTCGATGAAATTAATATCATTCGCATTCTTACTCTACGTATAAGAACGTAGTAATGTTCCGTCTATAACTATTTTTGGACACCAAAACACCTATTTTCTGTAATGGTACCCCTTTGAGTTTTGACCGATTTGTTAGATTTTCAATATCCATTTTCGATGAAATTAGTTTCATTTGCATTCTTACTCGATGTATAAGAATGTAGTAATGTTCTAGTCATAACTATTTTTGGACCCCAAAACACCTATTTTCTGTGATGGTACCCCTTTGAGTTTCGACCGATTTGTTAGATTTTCAATATCTCCTCACTCGGAACTTAATTTTCGATGAAATTAATATCATTCGCATTCTTACTCTACGTATAAGAACGTAGTAATGTTCCATCCATAACTATTTTTGGACACCAAAACACCTATTTTCTGTGATGGTACCCCTTTGAGTTTTGACCGATTTGTTAGATTTTCAACATCTCATCACTCAGAACTTCATTTTCGATGAAATTAGTTTCATTTGCATTCTTACTGGATGTATAAGAATGTAGTAATGTTCTGGTCATAACTATTTTTGGACCCCAAAACACCTATTTTCTGTGATGGTACCCCTTTGAGTTTCGACCGATTTGTTAGATTTTCAATATCTCCTCACTCGGAACTTAATTTTCGATGAAATTAATATCATTCGCATTCTTACTGGATGTATAAGAATGTAGTAATGTTCCGTCCATAACTATTTTTGGACACCAAAATACCTATTTTCTCTAACGGTACGTACCCTTTTGAGTTTCGTCCGATTTGTTAGTTTTTGAATATCTCCTCACTCGGAACTTCATTTCCGATGAAATTAGTTTCAATTGCATTCTTACTGGATGTATAAGAATGTAGTAATATTTCAGTAATAACTATGTTTGGACTCCAAAACACCAATTTTATGTGATGGTGCCCTTTCGATTTTCGACTAATTTCCTAAATTTTCAATATATCCTCACTCGGAACTACATTTCCGATGAAATTAATTCCATTCGCATTCTTACTCTTCGTATAATAACGTAGTAATGTTCCGACCATATCTATTTTTGGACCCCCAAACACCTATTTTCTGTAATGGTACCCCTTTGAGTTTCGACCGATTTGTTAGATTTTCAATATCTCCTCACTCGGAACTTAATTTTCGATGAAATTAATATCATTCGCATTCTTACTCTACGTATAAGAACGTAGTAATGTTCCATCCATAACTATTTTTGGACACCAAAATACCTATTTTCTCTAATGGTACCCCTTTGAGTTTTGACCGATTTGTTAAATTTTCAATGTCTCCTCACTCAGAACTTCATTTTCCATGAAATTAGTTTCATTTGCATTCTTACTGGATGTATAAGAATGTAGTAATGTTCTGGTCATAACTATTTTTGGACCCCAAAACACCTATTTTCTGTGATGGATACCCCTTTGAGTTTCGACTAATATGTTAGATTTTCAATATCTCCTCACTCGGAACTTAATTTTCGATGAAATTAATATCATTCGCATTCTTACTGGATGTATAAGAACATAGTAATGTTCCGGCCATAACAATTTTTGGACACCAAAATACCTATTTTCTCTAACGGTACGTACCCTTTTGAGTTTCGTCCGATTTGTTAGTTTTTGAATATCTCCTCATTCAGAACTTCATTTTCGATGAAATTAATTTCAATTGCATTCTTACTGGATGTATAAGAATGTAGTAATGTTATGGTCATAAATATTTTTGGACCCCCCAAACACCTATTTTCTGTGATGGTACCCCTTTGAGTTTCGAACGATTTGCTAGATTTTAAGTATCTCTTCACTCGGAACTTCATTTTCGATGAAATTTATTTCATTTGCATTCTTATTAGATGTATAAGAATGTAGTAATGTTCCGGTCATAACTATGTTTAGACCCCAAAACACCAATTTTCTGTGATGGTGCCCTTTTGATTTTCGACTGATTTTTTAAATTTTCAATACATCCTCACTCGGAACTTCATTTCCAATGAAATTAATTTCATTCGCATTCTTACTCTACGTATAATAAGGTAGTAATGTTCCGATCATAACTATTTTTGGACCCCCATACACCTATTTTCTGTAATGGTACCCCTTTGAATTTCAACCGATTTGTTAGATTTTCCATATCTCCTCACTCGGAACTTCATTTTCGATGAAATTAGTTTCATTTAAATACTTACTCGATGTATTAGAATGTAGTAATGTTCCGTCCATAACTATTTTTGGACACCAAAACACCTATTTTCTGTTATGGTACCCCTTTGAGTTTTGACCGATTTGTTAGTTTTCAATATCTCTTCACTCGGAACTTCATTTTCGATGAAATTAATTTCATTTGCATTCTTAATGGATGTATAAGAACGTATTTATATTTCGGTCATAACTATTTTTGAACCCCAAAACATTTATTTTATGTGATGGTACCCCTTTGAGTTTCGAGCAATTTGTTAGATTTTCAATATCTCCTCACTCGGAACTTCATTTTCGATGAAATTAGTTTCATTTGCATTCTTAGTGGATGTATAAAAACGTATTTATGTTCTAGTCATAACTATTATTGGACCCCAAAACACCTATTTTCTGTGATGGTACCCCTTTGAGTTTCGACCGATTTGCTAGATTTTCAATATCTCCTCACTCTGAACTTCATTTTCGATGAAATTAATAGCATTCGCATTCTTACTCTACGTATAAGAACGTAGTAATGTTCCGGCCATGACTATTTTTGGACCTCAAAACACCTATTTTCTGTGATGGTAACCCTTTGAGTTTTGAACGATTTGTTAGATTTTCAATATCTCCTCACTCGGAACTTCATTTTCGATGAAATTAGTTTCATTGAAATACTTACTAGGTGTATTAGAATGTAGTAATGTTTCCGTCATAACTAATGTTGGACCCCCAAACCACCTATTTTCTATGATGGTACCCCTTTGAGTTTTGACCGATTTGTTATATTTTCAATATCTCCTCACTCGGAACTTCATTTTCGATGAAATTATTTTCATTTGCATTCTTAATGGATTTATAAGAACGTAGTTATGTTTCGGTCATAACTATATTTGGACCTCAAAACACCTATTTTCTGTGATGGTGCCCCTTTGAGTTTCGACCGATTTGTTAAATTTTCAATATCTCCTCACTCGGAACTTTATTTTCGACAAAATTAATAGCATTCGCACTCTAACTCTACGTATAAGAACATAGTAATGTTCCGGCAATAACTATTTTTGAACTCCAAAACACCTATTTTCTGTGATGGTACCCCTTTGAGTTTCGACCGATCTACTAGATTTCCAATATCTCCTCACTTAGAACTTCATTTTCGATCAAATTAATTTTATCTACATAGCTACTGGATGTATAAGAATGTAGTAATGTTCCGGTCATAATTATTTTTAGACCCCAAAACATCTATTTTCTATGATGGTACCCCTTTGAGGTTCGACTGATTTGTTAGATTTTCAATATCTCCTCACTCGGAACTTCATTTTCAATGAAATTTATTTTATTTGCATTCTTATTTGATGTATAAAACCGTAGTGATGTTCCGGTCATAACTATTTTTGGACCCCAAAACACCTATTTTCTGTGATGGTACCCCTTTGAGTTTCGAGCGATTTGTTAGATTTTCAATATCTCCTCACTCGGAACATCATTTTCGATGAAATTAATATCATTAGCATTTTCACTCTACTTATATGAGAGTAGTAATGTTCCGGCCATAACTATTTTTGGATCCCAAAACACCTATTTTGTGTGATGGTACCCCTTTAAGTTTTGACTGATTTGTTAGATATTCAATATTTCCTCACTAGGAACTTCATTTTCGCTGAACTTAATTTCATTTGCATTATTACTGGATGTATAAGAATGTAGTAATGTTCCGGTCATAAATATTTTTGGACCCCAAAACACCTATTTCCTAGGATGGTACCCCTATGAGTTTCGACCGATCTGCTAGATTTTCAATATCTCCTCACTCAGAACTTCATTTTCGATCAAATTCATTTCATTTGCATACTTAGTGGATGTATAAGAACGTAGTAATGTTCCGGCCATAACTATTTTTGGACCCCAAAACACCTATTTTCTGTGATCCCTGTGAGGTTGGACCGATTTGCTAGATTTTCAATATCTCTTCACTCGGAACTTCATTTTCGATGAAATTTATTTCATTTGAATTCTTACTCGATGTATTAGAATGTAGTAATGTTCCAGTCATAACTATTTTTGGACCCCCAAACTACCTATTTTCTGTGATGGTACCCCTTTGAGTTTTGACCGATTTGTTAGATTTTCAATATCTCCTCACTAGGAACTTCATTTTCGATGAAATTAGTTTCATTTGCATTCTTAATGGCTGTATAAGAACGTACGTAGTAATGTTCCGGCCATAACTATTTTTGGACCCCAAAACACCTATTTCTATGATGGTACCCCTTTGAGTTTTGACCGATTTGTTAGATTTTCAATATCTCCTCAATCGAAACTTCATTTTCGATTAAATTAGTTTCATCCACATTCTTACTGGATGTATAATAATGTATTAATGTTCCGGTAATAACTACTTTTGGACCCCAAACCACCTATTTTCTGTGATGGTACACCTTTGAGTTTCGACCGATTTGTTAGATTTTCAATATCTCCTCACTTGGAACTTCATAATCGATGAAATGAATTTCATTTGCACTTACTTTACGTATAAGAACGTAGTAATGTTCCGGCCCTAACTATTTTTGGACCCCAAAATACCTATTTTCTGTGATGATACCCCTTTGAATTTCGACCGATTTGTTAGATTTTCAATATCTCCCTACTCGGAACATTATTTTCGATGAAATTAGTTTCATTTGCATTCTTACTGGATGTAAAAGAATGTAGTAATGTTCCGGTCATAACTATTTTTGGACCCCAAAACACCTATTTTCTGATGGTACCCCATTGAGTTTCGACCGATCTCTTAGATTCTCAATATCTACTCATTCAGAACTTCATTTTCGATCAAATTAATTTAATTTGCATACTTACTGAATGTATAAGAACGTAGTAATTTTCCGATCATAATTATTTTTGGACCCCAAAACACCTATTTTCTGTGATGGTACCATACGCCTTTGAGTTTCGACTGATTTGTTAGAGTTTCAATATCTTCTCACTCAGAACTTCATTTTCGATGAAATTAATATAATTCGCATTCTTACTCTACGTATAAGAACTGAGTGATGTTCCAGCCATAACTATTTTTGGACTCCAAAACACCTTATTTATGTGATGGTACCTCTTTAGTTTCGACTAATTTGTTAGATTTTCAATATCTCCTCACTCGGAACTTCATTTTCGATGAAATTACTTTCATTTGCATTCTTACTGTACGTATAAGAAAGTAATAATATTCATATCACAACAATGTTTTGACCCCAAAACATCCCGCAAATGAAATATTAATGGGCCCTTGTCAACATTCTTGAGGCCCAATAAATCATGACATTGGTCCTTATGACCATTTCATAAGGTCCAGTTACCAATTTGGATGGGCCATAATTCATTCTTAATGGGCCTCACGACCAATCGACCTGAGTTTATTGGGCCCTAAAAATGTGTCACGAGGCTCTGGACCGTGCTTGTGGCCCAATATGATTGCTTGCAATGGGCCATTTATCCCAATGAATGCTCTAACGCATAATCAGCCCCAACAAAATTCCTACTCGTCTGTTGTACTTATAAAGAAATAGGCCTTGTTAGAATATATTCAAGGCCCATGAATTGACAGGAAATTCGAGGCCAGGTCGCTTTTTCGGCCTAATCCCAGTTCAACAGAGATTGGAATTACTGGGCCGTGGCACGGATGGAAATAAATAAAGCTGGCCCACTTAAAAACTATTACAAACTACGTTTACAAACAACTCCATATGAAAACTGTAAGCCTCCGTGTGTCCGCCGGCACTTGGATTAAAGAGCTTCAAACAACCGCAGAAGTAGATATCGAAGATTCCTGAAGCACTTGAGAACATCAAAGATTCGTAATGCACTTTGAATCGATTAATAATTTGCTTCATGAAGATAAAATTAACACACACCAAAACAAGCTATCGAAAGCTTAGGTTTCTTATCTTTTCGAACCACCGAATCACTTTCTATGTTCGTGTGATTTGTTGCACCGATTTTGCTCCTGATCTTGTTCTACCTTCTGTTATAATATTAAAAAAAAACTTACAATCTTAAATAATATGTTAAAAACTATATTTAAACCCATATCAGTTATGCACAATTTAATCGATCAATAAGAGGAGAGATGTGGACAGGGATAATCTTTTTTTATGACATATCATTTAGTACATTCCTTGGATTTAAGGAATGCGCTATGGAGATATAACGGACACGTTTAAAGAATGCACTATGGACATATACCGGACACATTTACAATCTTAAGTAATATGTTAAAACCCATATTTAAACCCATATCATTTATGCACAATTTAATCGATCAATAAGAGGAGAGACTGGGCAGGGATAATCTTTTTTATGACATCATTTAGTACATTCCTTAGATTTAAGGAATGCACTATGCACATATAACGGACACGATTAAAGAATGCTCTAAAACCAACACTAAACAATAAACATTGAATTGGGATTTACCTCTTTAGGTGTTTTCAATAGCATCCAAATCTCGAAACTTCTCAATCACTAGGGATCCGTTGAGATTCCGCTCGTTCTTGGCACCAACGAGTTCTAAAACTAGCATTTACAGAGCACTCTTATAATCTGTGCATCAGAAACCCTTCTTCTTTTTTGGAGATTAGAGCATATTAAGGTGATGTTATTATCTCTTAACTGATAAGTAACAAAAATATTAACGACTTTAACAAGTTCTTGAGTAAACAAGCATGAACAAAATATATTCAAAATTAATTATTATGGAAAATCAGCTGAAAGGGAACAGTTTTAGTCGTTCTCTCTGCACAGAATTAACAATTCTTGTTTTGCGTTTAAAATCTGAAAATGATGGTAATCTGTCAGATCCAACTATGAGTTATTAACTACAGAGAAAGTATTACCTTCGGTTTCCCATAACATGTTGGCAATCGCCGCAACCCTCTTTTCTACATTATTGTTGGCAAATTCAACCCATCTACATAATCAACAAGACTCGTAAGTAGTGTGCTCACAAAACTTAAATCAATATATAGGAGAATAAATAAGATCATACACATGTTTTATTCTACTCAATCTGAACATGTCTACAACTAATTTTGATACACATACGCTTCAGCACATTGTTGCCCTCGAAAAACACCACAGATTAAAAACATTAATCTTCAGTATAAAAAAAGTGGCAACATAGAAATTACAGTTAAGCTAAAGAAACCATAAAGCACTGTGCTCTACCATTTGCAGTATTATCTATAATAGAATTAGAATAACACAGGTAAAGATTTACCTTCAGTCTTCAGGTGCCAGATATATCCTGTCTATTTCACCATACTGGGATATGGACCCACCCCATTCGGCGGGAGAATTAATCTCGGATGGCATAAGCCGATCCACTGACTATACCCGATCTCCCTTTTCTTATAGTTCAAGTAGGGTTGCTCCATGTCGGTGAAGGAGTTGAAGACCACACCCCAGCTCGTGAAGTTATCGACCATGGCGCTTCTGTGAAATTCATGAATCGGTTTGCGGTGTTTTTCTGATTCGTCGTTTTTGTGGTAAGCTTTGTAAAGATCCGGAAATTGCCACCAGGTGTAGAAAGGGAAGTTTGGTATTGTCGGAAAGCTGAGAGCGGGTTCGGTGATTCGGGGGGTATCGCGCCACAGGAGAGAGAGACCGAAAGTCCGAAAGCACCGGAAGGGCTCAACATGACGCGGGCGATACCGAGCTCGGTGGCCAGCGGCTGGGTCCAGCCCAAGAAGAAGTCGGAGACGATGGCGTGATACAACCCGAACCTGGTTAACTAGAGTTACCTGAGTGGTTAGTAATAAACCTTAAGTTAGCAGTAAACTCTCTTATATAAGGGCTGTTCTGCACTGAGTTGAGCATGTTTTGGCAAACAACAGAATTATTCTGTCTTTCTCCCTATTATTCTTCTCTTTCTCTCTCTTGGACTCTGTCCATTCTGTTACGATTGCGTTGGATACAATTGGCTTGCATCATCTTGGTATCAGAGCCACCGTCCTGCACCGTATCACCGTCATCATCAACATTCTTCTTCAGGCGTCAGAAGTATGGCGACAGAGACGAGAGCCCAAAAGGATGCGAGGTTTGAATCAACTCTAGAGGAGCATAAGCAAGTTCTGGATGCTCTTCGATCGTCCAATGATAAGCTCACGGTGGCTAGCGTTAAGCATACAACATGTTTTGAGGAGCTGAAGGCAGGGTTCGAGGAGTTGAAAGGAATGCTGTTGGGAGTATCGGCGAAGCAGTCCGACATGCTGAAAGGTGCAAGCCTCCTGGGGTCAGCATCGGGTTCTCCCTTATCGACGGCCAAGGTAACGAATCTGACAGAGCATGGGGTAGGCAAGACATGCATTCCTCCAGCGGAGGAAACCACCGTTATACCTGAGGCGGTGCGAGACCGTGAACCAGAACCTGTCCGAGACAGAGATCGTCGACACTATCATATTGGCAAGGTCGACTTTCCGAGATTTGATGGCTCCGATTTACCGGGGTGGCTCTTCAGATGCAATCACTATTTTGAGGTCGATGAAACACCCGAAGACATGAAGTTGAAGATTGCCATAATCCATCTTGAAGGAGATGCTCTGCAGTGGCACCAAGGCTTCACCCGAGTCTGGAACCAGCAAGGAAGAAGGTTGTCATGGAGAGATTACGTGGTAGCACTTCAAGCACGCTTTGGAGAGGAGCTGTATGGGGACCCTGTCCTAGACATGAAGAACTTGAAGCAGGAAGGCTCGCTGACAGATTACTTCCGGAAGTTCGATTCACTCCTGAACAGAGTACAACAGGTGGAGACAGTGTCGGAAAGCTCTGCACTAAGCCTCTTTATTGGAGGTCTCGGATCGACATTGCAAGGACCGGTACGTTTACTCCGACCTACTTCGTTACACGAAGCCTATGCTCTAGCTAAGTTACATGAAGATATTATGGGAGTCAAGTATCACACGAGAATGCCTGGTAGTAGTAATACTGGTAGTAATGGTAGTGTTGGACTCAAGGGTAGTAAGTTCAATCAACCACAGCTGGAAAGGGGAGCTGCAGTGGTACCCTTTGGCAAATACAAGGGACAGTCACAGAATCCAGCAACTAAGACATTGACAGGCCGAGAATTGGAGAACCGACGAGCCCGTGGATTATGCTATTGGTGTCCTGAAAAATACGTAGTCGGACACCAATGCAAGGGAAAACAGCTCTTTCTAGTGGAGGTAGGTGAAGGAACAGAGGATGAGCAGCTAATAGAAGAAGAGCTAGTAAATGATCAGCATGAAGAATGTGTAATGGAGAACACACCGCAAATCTCGATCCACGCTATTAGTGGGACAATGCATTGTTCCACAATGAAGATAGAAGGGGTGACGAAGGGAAAGAGGCTGCAAATCCTTATAGACTCCGGGAGTACACATAATTTTTTGGATGTGGGTATAGCTGAGAGGTTGGGGTGCAATTCGGAAGGGATAAACACCATGAAGGTAGTAGTGGCTAATGGAAACAGCATGAGCTGCAACAGGATCTGCAAGAACTTCAATTGGTCGATGCAAGGGAAGTCGTTTTCAACAGATGTTTTCCTCATTCCTCTAGAAAATTACCATATGGTTCTTGGAATACAATGGTTGATGACCTTGGGAGACATTTTGTGGAATTTTAGCAACTTGACAATGCAGTTTACATGGAAGGAACAGACTTGTCAGCTGAACGGAGGAGAAGGGAACTCGGTGCAGTATTCATCAGCTGAACAATTGTCAAAACTGCTGGCAAGGAAGGGAGAAGTTGCTTCTGTGCAACTTTGCAGCATCGCCCTGTATCCAAAGCAGGAGCAAGAGAAGGACAACTCATTGATCTTCTCAACAGAAATACAAGCAAGGGCGGAATCAACAAGAGAGTTGGATGAGCTATTGGAGAAACACCAGATGATCTTCCGTGTTCCGAAGGAATTACCCCCAAGCAGGGTAGTGGATCACCGAATCAGACTCAAGGAGGAGGGGGTCACGGTAAATCAGAAACCGTATAGGTACCCGGGGCCGCAAAAGGATATTATTGAACGGATGATCAAAGAGATGTTGGATACGGGTATAATTCAGCCGAGTTCGAGTCCGTTTTCATCGCCGGTGGTATTAGTCAAAAAGAAGGATCACTCCTGGCGGATGTGTGTAGATTACAGGAGGCTTAATGACCTCACTATTAAAGACCGATTCCCGATTCCATTGGTGGATGAGCTGCTAGATGAATTACATGGTGCCACGATTTTTTCGAAGGTGGATTTGAGGTCGGGCTATCACCAAGTGAGAATGTTCGAAGGGGATATCCATAAAACAGCATTCAGAACTCACGAAGGCCACTACGAATTCAGGGTAATGCCATTTGGATTAACAAATGCTCCAGCAACTTTCCAGGGGTTGATGAATGCGGTATTCAAACCGTATTTGAGGAGGTTCGTTTTGGTGTTCTTCGACGACATTTTGATCTATAGCTCGAGCCTTCAAGAACACTTACAGCATTTGAAGTTAGTATTTGAGGTCATGGAGGAGCATGTACTGTTTGCCAAGAAGTCAAAATGTTCATTTGGAGGCACACAGATTGAATATCTCGGCCATATTATATCCGGACAAGGTGTATCTACAGATCCAGCCAAAATCGAAGCAGTCTCTAAGTGGCCGACACCAAGGTCCGTAAAACAACTAAGGGGGTTCCTCGGGTTAACCGGTTATTACCGCAAATTCGTTAGGAACTATGGCTCCATCAGTAAACCTCTTACGTCCCTACTTAAGAAGGATGCATTCAAATGGACAGAGGAAGCACTTGCGGCGTTTACAAAGCTCAAGGAAGCCATGGTGGCTGCCCCAGTTTTAGCTCTTCCTAACATGAATGATACGTTTGTGGTTGAAACGGACGCCTCAGGGTATGGAATAGGAGCGGTGTTAATGCAAAGGGGACATCCGATTTCATTCATAAGCAAGGCGTTGGCACCAAAACAGCAAGTGTTGTCGGTGTATGAAAAGGAACTATTGGCGATATTGTTGGCAATCAAGAAATGGCATTTCTATCTAATAGATCGTCACTTCATCATCAAGACGGATCATCGGAGTTTGAAATACTTACTAGAGCAAAAAGTCACCACCCCACTACAACATACCTGGCTTGCAAAATTGCTCGGGTACGACTACGAAATCTGTTATAAGAGGGGATCAGAAAACAAGGTTGCGGATGCGTTGTCAAGGATACCAAGTTCAGAATTACTGTCACTGACCCTCTCATCCGTTTCCACGGACATGATGGAGCGTATTAAGGCGAGTTACACCATGGATACGAGCTATAGCCAGTTGATACAACAGCTGCAAAATGGACAAGGATCAGCTCGGTTCAGTCTGACTGATGGATTGCTGAAAAGGAAAGGAAAGATTGTAGTCGGCGATGATCGAGAACTAAGGGAGGACATCCTCAAACTGTTTCATGGATCAGCTCTTGGAGGTCATTCAGGGGTTACTCCCACACTCCAACGGGTTTCGAGTCTGTTGTACTGGAAGGGGCTCAAGAAATTCGTGAAGGAGTACATTAGGCATTGTGAGGTATGTCAGCGCAATAAAACAGATAATGCAGCCTCACCCGGACTGCTGCAACCTCTACCCTTGCCACACGAGGTCTTCACCGATATATCCATGGACTTTATTACTGGATTACCAAAGTCCCATGGAAAGGAAGTTATTTTCGTTGTAGTCGACCGACTTACCAAATACAGTCATTTCATGGTCTTGAGTCACCCTTATACTGCGTCGACTGTGGCAGAAGTATTCCTCGACAATGTGTACAAGCTCCATGGAATGCCCAACCGGATTGTAAGTGACAGAGATGCGGTTTTTGTGAGTAATTTTTGGCAAGAGCTCTTCAAACAACAAGGCATTTCCCTTTGCTTGTCTTCGGCTTACCATCCACAGACAGATGGGCAAACCGAAGTGGTGAACAGGTGCGTAGAGTCCTATCTGCGATGTATGGTGGGAGAACGACCTTCATCATGGTCTAAGTGGCTGGCATTGGCAGAGTGGTGGTATAATACCTCATGGCATTCATCCATCAAGACAACACCGTTTGAAGCTCTCTATGGCTACTCCCCACCATTCCATATACCTTATTTTCCAAAGGAGTCGAAGGAAAAAGCTGTGGATGCCTTACTCTGTAGCCGAGAAGAAACCATCAAACTACTCAAGTTCCATCTTACCCGAGCTCAAAACAGAATGAAACAGTTAGCCGACAAGAAGAGATCCGAAAGAGAATTTGAGGTGGGAGATTGGGTGTTCATGAAACTCCACGCCTATGCTCAGCACTCGATGCGCCACAGGGGAGCTCAGAAATTGCAGCCAAAATACTTCGGGCCATATCAAGTTTTGGAGAGGGTCGGGCCGGTAGCATACAAGCTCGAACTACCACCTGATGCATTAATTCACAACACAGTTCATGTGTCACAATTGAAGCTGGCGTATGGAACCATGGGCCAAGGTATTCCCCTGCCGAAGAGCTTCATGAAGTCCAGCTCAAAGGTTCCAGAAGCTATATTAGAGAGGAAGATGGTTAAGCGGGGAATTCGTGCTGCAACCAAGCTGCTGATACAATGGGAGGGATCGACTAAAGAGGAGGCCACATGGATGTTCTATGATGATTTTTGCAGTAAATATCCAGATTTTGACCTTGAGGTCAAGGTCTCGTTATAGGCGGGGAGTGTTGATACAACCCGAACCTGGTTAACTAGAGTTACCTGAGTGGTTAGTAATAAACCTTAAGTTAGCAGTAAACTCTCTTATATAAGGGCTGTTCTGCACTGAGTTGAGCATGTTTTGGCAAATAACAGAATTATTCTGTCTTTCTCCCTATTATTCTTCTCTTTCTCTCTCTTGGACTCTGTCCATTCTGTTACGATTGCGTTGGATACAATTGGCTTGCATCATGGCGATGGGTGGGAATGAAACCAATGGACTATGGCGGATCGTAAAGTCTGCGCACGGTATTATTATTTCACTCATAGGAGAAAAATCACACGTGTTCTTGTTGTTGTTCATTCTTTGTCGTGTTCATTCCCAAATTACATACTGAAACTTAGACACAAACTTAAGTAATTATTGACACCACCAAATATCTATGTAGTGTAGTAGGAGGTTGCTTGGAGTTGTTAAGATGGAGGATTCATCTCAGCTTTGATAGCAGCAGTTAACTGATCATAAGCTTCTCCCCAGGCATTCTTCATCTCCGGCGACCACATCTCCGGCACAGCTTCTTCTAACGTTTCTAGTAGTGCAAACTTCACAACCTGCAAAAGTTCCGTCCACCCCACGTAACACAAGATCAAAACACAAGGGCAGTAAATGATTTTTACATCAGTAAGTATTAGAATGCAATGATTGCCTAGTTTGTTCTCACCTCAAAGTGCTCGTCAACCACGCCGTAATGGAAGTGGGTGGCACCGAGATCTTTCAGACTCGATTCCCGGACAGTAACTTTTCCAACCTTACGGAGCTGAACTGCTGATTCACAGGCCTGTCAATTGGCTTGAGTTTTAGTTACCATGAATGAACTTACTACACTCTGAAGAAAGGAATGAACTTACCATGAAATGAACTTACTTAGAGCAAGACTTATGTATATCATGGTAAAAATTGCAGGTTGGAGTAAAAGGGAATTTTAGTTTTTACCATAACGAAAACAGACATGGCATGGGACTTCAACTTGGGGTTCTTTTCAAGAGGAACGTCTGAATCTTTCAAGAAGGTGAATAGTTTCTTAGCAGACGGTGCAATCTCAAACACCCTGCAGAATTCAACTCCCAACCCAGCCTTTGTTATTCATCTTTAAAGATTGAATTTTTAACGCAGGATGGAGCAATGAAATCTGTGTTACCGGAGAAATAATTGAAGACCAAGTTCTGCAGCATTCTTCTTCATTGAGCTCCATGACTTTACTACCAACGCCTCCTGCTCTTCTGTAAAAGCTCTCACTTCAAATATTCTTCTCCTCCTCTCCCCGCCTTTTACATTCAACGAAATGATTAAAACAGATCAAGCAAACTATATAAGAACGATCAAGAAAATAACATTACCTCCCAAAGATTCTGTGTTCTTGTGCAAAATTGCAAACCCAAATCGACCCTTCAGTGATGGTAAAGATCTAGACCCGAGTTTCGACCCCATACAATTTTTAGAGATACTCTGTGCAAACCCTGTGAAAGAATACCAATTACAATCAAGATCACAAGAAAATGACAGAATGCTTGATATAATAATTTCAGTTGCAGTGATATGATAAATTGCTTCTTCCTTTTAGCAACATTTTGTTGATATAAACTTCGGCGATATTTTCTGTAAGTAACAAGATCTGATCTTTTCAATAGAGGAAACCAACGCTGAAGGAGATCTAAATCTTATTGGTCTGATCCGACTTAAACCAAAAATTAGTAAGAATTCAGTGAGCTTCCAGTTACTGGTAAATTCAAAGAGCAAAAAAAAAAATTGTAACCCAGAACCCAAGAAAGTGACAGATTTCAGCTGCAGTGATATGATTGATGATCATCCTCTAATTTCACAGTAAGTAGAAGCGGAAAAAAGGGATATTCTCTTGCTCACCTTTGTTGGAGATAGACATGGTAGCTCCTGGTGGAATCTTCAAGCTGTTCAGATTCATAGTCAATGGTTGATGCTGTCTCCTTCAAGAGTTTGATGTTCTCTTTCTCAAACCCAGTTGATAACCTTGAACAGGATCGATGGATTTGAAATACCTTTTTACTTTGATTTTTCTCAACAACCCTACAGCACCAACAAGAGGCAAAATCAAAGTTTGCCTCTTGTTGGTGCTGTAGGGCTGTTGTTTAAAATCAAAGTAACAGTTGAAAGTTTGCCGCAAAAGCCAGGGCAATATTATATCAGCAAAATTTGCACAAATGTCAGAGAGCATCTTTAATTATTTTTATATCAAAAGAGGGGAGAGAATGGTAAAGACAGTAACCGTTGCAACCATAGTCTATACCAGGTGTGTTTCAACGAAGGATCCAAATGGAACTTCAAATTATCTTTAACGATGGCATTGAGCTTCGGCCATTTTCCACCACCTGCCCTTTACATGGAGGAGATTGCACCATCCAAGTCCTACTCATTGATTTCATAATTGGATGCCAAGGCCTGCATAAATTGCCAAAGTTTAACAAAGAGAATATGGCGACGCAAGTGAATGCTGCTTTTGCTGCTCGACCAATCAAATGTAGAAATCTTCTTATTTGATTTCTTGAAGGTTCGTTGATTATGGCGGTGCTCTATGTTTGGCTCTATTTTGCAGAACCTTGTACGAGGAAGACAGACGATCATCGTTGTCAAAGTCTACTGTTTGTCCAGCAAATCCGGAGGCTTCCCATATCAATTCCATATCTTCCCATTTGTGTAGTCCTTCAGTTGATCAAGCTGAGCTCTGCAGCTACAGTCTCTAAGAATAAACAGTAAATTTACCAAAATAAAAACGAACCTCCAGATTCAGATTAACTGAAATTCTCAAATTCAACACCTCATTTGCTTCAGCATAAAACCTCTACTAAATATAGCAGAAGAAAAACAAACCTCGGACTATTACATCAACAGAAAAAATAGAAATAATTCATATTTAATAGGGGGGAAAACTGATAACATACTATATATTACTAATTTTATGTCAAAAGACAGAAGGTCCTTGCTAAGCAGCATCGGATATACACTTCTAGCGGAGCCAACCAACGATCCAAATAGACGCTAAAGCCTGTACAAACATGGGATGTGGCTTGACTGGACAGAAAGATCTGTCCTTGTTTGTACATCCCATTTCCATCATAACTAGCAAAAAATGTAAGTAAACCAGAAGAAGCTCGAGCATTTATCGCAGGGATGATGTTTGTCCAATCCAACAGACCCCAATCAAAATAAGTACTTTCCACGTTAAGAAGATTTTGTGAGCATGAATATCAGTTCCTATCTGAAATCTGTGCTGGCACATTGAGATCGAAGAACCGAGACTCCTTTCTAGCGCGCTTCCGCGAAGAACATCCATTCTCATTCGAGTTTCCAAGGCTCAAGGACCGATCAGGTTCTGTTGGTCCTGTCACAAAATGTTACTTATAATATATAAGGCAAGTTTGGCTGAAAGAGTAATAGAAGGCAAGTTCATGATTGTAAAGACAGCAACAGTAGACAATTTCATCAACAGCTTTCCATTTTTAATTAGTAGATTCTAAGATATAAGGCAAATTTGGAAAAATAGTATAATAATAAATATATATATAAAGCAAGGTTCAAGATTGTAAAGGCAGTAATATTCAATTTGATTAACAGCTTTATATAACTATTTGTATCTACTACATTCTACTATATAAGGTAATAAAATAAATATATATAACGCAAGTTCATTATTGTAATATTCAATTTAGATAACCATCTTTAATTGAAGGGCTAAAATAAAGTTAGTAATAAGAGTCACTAAATGTCACAAATAAATTAGAGAGATCAAAACATGACCTTTTAACTAAATAGAGTAAATAGGTGTACATAAAAGATAGCATTTGGTGGCACAAATAAGTAGATTTGGTACAAGATATAACTTTTGTCCAATGCTAACCTGATTCAACCAGTGCAGTTTATTTGTACACAATAACTAAATCTCAGTACACCGACACAACAAATGTATAAAGAAAATCATTTGTAGTTCATTTTTACTTGTCCAACATCTCAGAATACATGGCATCCGCACTAAAAAATACCCGATCCACCCAATACAACCGAATGCAGGTTTCCAGTTAGGGGTGACAAACGTGTCGTCCCGTGTTTAATTGTGTCGTGTTATTCGTGTCTAAACGGATAGATCTTAAACATGTCTCGAAATTCCAAACACGATTAACTAGCAGATCACACGCGACACGACACACGATTAACTATGCTGAACAAAAATAAAATACAAAAAGCATGGGTCACACGACACGAATAAAAACGATACGATACGACACGACAAGCCACGATTAATTAATCATGTTTATGCAGATATATGCAGATCAAAATTGTGTGGACACGATCGTGTCTAAACGTTTACGACGGGACATGTTTAGGTTAAACTCATATACGCTTACATGCAAATCATTACAGTTCGTTTAATAAATGTCGTATCAAAAATTGGCAGACCTATTTTCAGTGGTGCTTACCAGCTATACTGAAATCCGACCTCAAGCAACTGGCGGAATCAGCTTTGGTGACCAAGCTGGTCGAAAGTTCAGATGCTCTCTCTATACCCTTCGAATGGTAAGGAGCTATATTTACACTAATTTGGAAAGACCCCAACAAGTCATTCTCAATGCATTCGTACCTGCACATACCATCATCAACGGTGAGCGATTTGCTCTATATTAATTAAAATAACAAATATCTAAAGACGAAGAAAATACTTACATCTTCTTACAAAGGTTATCAGTTATCACAGAGAGATCGATGACCTGCATTCTTACATCCATCACCTTTTTCTCATCATATTGATCAAATGGCTCCTCCAGGAACTTGGAAAGTCTCTCAACATTGCCCTCGAGCTGCTGCTGCTGGTCCTCAAAAAGGTGCTGCTTTATCTCTCTCTCCTCCTTTATCATATCATCTTTAAAAAGTTCCTCCCCAAACATATAGAATGCAAATGGGTATGAATATAGAAGAACTTTTCTTGACCTGAAAAGCCTATACAACCCATTTGTCACCCAACTGAAATCTCTAAGGGCTGATTCCTTCTCCTCGGATATAGATACCTTCTCCTGGATAGTTTCACGCAGTTTATTTTCAAGCTTAAATGAGTCTAGGTGAGCTTTATAACGGCTATGATAATGCATGTAGCGATACAGATCCCGCTTTGCACGCTCTGCTTTTTTCTCCTGGTCTTCCTTGTAGCGACCACAACTGTGATCAGTAATAGTTGACCAAGTATGGTCACGTCCAGTAGCTCCTCCACATAACCAACTGCATTAACAAAACCAACAACAAAAAGAGAGGGCGAGAAGAAAAAGAGAGATTGATGAGTCTCGGAAGGGGCACATGAACAACTAGAAGGGAAAATGCATTAACCAACACTAATAATCAATTTAAATACCCAGGGCCATGTATAAGGCAATTCAGAAAATTATATTCCAGAGAAGTGAATGACACAAACTTCATCTTTACATACGGATAAAAGTAGTTTTGCTAAGTTAACTTTACATGAGGTGCAAATTGATAACCTAACCTTTTTCTGTTGCTAACTTAACTTTCATGTTGTACCATCCATTTTTCTATTAAGTATGGATGGCGTGTTACTGAGTTAGTCATTTGACACAATAAGAAAAGTCAAGTAATCAGTTTGGAACAATATATGAACATATAATGCTTTACACAAACACTAAAATCACTTTTCCATCTTTATAAAATTCAATTTAGCAAGAAGTCACAAAAATAAAAGTTAGGTTATCAATTTGCAACTCAGGGAACGTTAACTTACCAAAAAGAGTTGTATCCCTCTTTATATACAAAAGTAAAGGATGTGAATCAGAATAGTGGAAAAAATGACTGATGTTGTAGAGGTAAAGAAGTATTAGTTACCAAAATGCCTGTCCACAAATGCAGCTGACTAAGTTACATCCACCATTTTTTTCCACGGGTTTGTGGCACTTTGGGCAGGGCTTTGTATGAACAGTAATCCAGTTGACAGTCTCAGACTCATCGCGACACTTCTTCTTCCAAAGATCCCACATCGAGCATGAACAAGGTGAATGTACTTCTAATAAACAACTGAAACAAAACTGCCGGCCACATGAACACTCCACTTCGCAAAACTGGTCATCCTCAACACGTATTGCATTCCCGCAATGAGGAGTACTTGGGCACCATTTAACCATTTTATTATCCTCAATATAAGATTCAAGAAGGAAGCGATCAAATTTCTCAGCCAAATCGGGATGCCTTATACTGACAAGATTCCTGACAGTAGCTTCATCACAAATGGCATTGCATTTATGTGCCATGCACCTAATTCGCCTACTTTGACCTTCATTGATCTTCACAATGAAATGCTCAGTCCAACCTATAGAAATAAAGATTTCATTCTGTAAGCTATAGTAAAATGAAAAAATAAAACTAAACTATTAATATAAGTGGGGGAAAATGAATCCCAAACCCATGAGAGTCCATTCAAAACAACAAGACAAGGCATTCACGGAAGCCACAACAGGTGTTTGTATATATATATTTACACACATCAGTTCATCTAGGTATATATGCGTCCTCTTTATCTGACTTAGTCTCCTACCAGTATTAAATCATCAGAGAGTAGCATCGGCTTTCTAGTGTCACCACCAGTGATTGGTAACCTCATTTCTCAACCTGGTTGCGTAGGATCATTCAAAACCTACTTAAATCGACCTAGATTCCATCTATCAGTTGAAGAATCATCAGCATTTGCAAATGGTACTTAGGTTAATTGAGTCTTGATAAATCTAGACACACAGCCAAACAAAACAATGCAGCTTTCACAACCATGTACGGTTCTGGACCAAACAGAACCAATTATCACATAATGATTAAAAAAAAAAAAAAATTACTATGAAAGGGTATAAGCCAGTTCGGCAAGAGCAACAAGAAGGATCTTACAAAAATTACAGAAGCAATGACCACAGTGCATTCTTGTAGCAGCACCACCAGATACCTCCTCGATACAGATATCACACATTACTGTAGAAAAAATCTGCTCAAGACTAGTGAGAGATTGATCCTCCACCACAGGGACACCAGCATCCATAAACAAAGAAGACCTGCCCCTTTCTACAAGAACTGCAAGCAACTTCTCCACATCCCATCTATGGTGAATAAGCAGTGTCCGGGCATGTTGTTCTCTCACGGACAGCACATCCATAACCCTCAGCAAATCTTCCCTCTAGGAAGATGAACCAATCGAATAATTAATGCCATACTACCACGTACAAATGATGCAAACTAAAACTGACAAAATCGACCGTTACCTGTGCAGCCAAAAGTGATTCTTTTGTAATAACCTGTAAAACAAGAGGGTTAATACGAACACCACTTAGTATTATTACTAACAGGCTTAAAATTTACCGAAGAAGCGAATCCCAATTAACATTTAACCCCAAGGCTGCATTTATCACAAAACTAGTACAGAGATGATAGACGGTACACCTCTTTCTGATGCTATTCATCTCAACACTGATCAGAAACTTCGCAATTGAGCAAAGAATAGACAATACAGCCTTTTTCCTTGAAAAAATTGGAAGTAACATTGAAACCTCGATGATCAGATAAAAATCTCTAAAAGCACTGTTTCGTTTGATTCTTGGCGAAATTAACATCCAAATTCCAAGTCTGCATTTATCACAAACTCAGTAGATATATTTAATATTTTTTCCTTTTAAGTTTTAAGAAACCTCTCCCAAAAGTAAGAATTTGTTGATGCTACACATCCTAAGATAGATGAGAACCTTGGAAATTGAGTAAAAATAAACAATAAAAGTTCTTATTTTTCAGAATTTGGAAGTAACAGCGAAAAGACAAGTGAAGATGAGACAAGCATCACAATACCCTGGTAGATGGACCTCTGGAGACGGAATTAAAAACTGAATCATCATTCTCGGGCTCATCGAGAGATTCCCTTTCGGAGGCATAGTAATCCTCGTCGCTGCTAAAATAATCATCCATCGCGATTATGGGAACTTCAACCAAGAGAGCAGCAGATGAATCTGTACAGCATCAGCAGATGTTTACGGACTCGAATTGAAACTGGGGGATTAAACGGATTGAGAAAACCTAGCTGCGAACTGCAGTGAATGGCTATCAGCAGCAGAACAGATTGAGAGAAAAGGGAAGGGAATTTTGCAGGAATCGTCGCGATACGCCGGCAACGACAGTGAGGCTTACAGAGATGTGAAGTATGAAGCACTTAACAGTTAACAGCGCACACGCAGAGGGAGAAAGAACTTTTGACTTTGGTTCCGCGAAAACGAAAGTTCGGGGATTATATGGAACAGAGTCGTTTCACAAAGTATCGTTATTAAATATTATTTTAATAGATATATTACTATTTTATATTGTAATAGAATAATATTTTTAAAACAATATATATATATATATACTTTATTTATTATAATATTCTCTAATAATTTTTAATATTATGTAGCAGTTACCAAATAATTTGTTTGACTTCAATTGGAACATTTATAAACATAAATATAAATATAAATATAAACATTTATAACCAAATAATATGTTTTATATCCTATAAACAACAATCGTGCCATGTGAAAGTTTGTTGTACAGGCAAATAATCCAAAAGTTTGGTAAAAATAATTTTATAATAAGAAAATTTGGTCGTGCCATGTTCGTGCTTGCCACTTACTTTCAATTTATATATATATATACAGCCATTATGAGCAGCCATGAAAGAATACAAATAATGCATGCACTCTTGCAGGTCAAGAACATGCATGAGAGAAGCTCTGAATCTTTTATAAAACAATGGGAGCAGCGGCAGATGACGACAGGATCCAGATGACTGGTCTGTTGAATGGTATGGAACTATCAGCTGGAAATGCAGCATATCGGAAAGAGGAGGAAGAAGAAGAAGATGATGGTTGGATAAGGACGTTATGGAGGAGCAAAGGAGCTGAGAAATGCGTGGAGGAGTCCAAGAAGACGTGGCAGATTGCTGCACCGGCGATCCTCACCGCAGTGGCGCAGTTCTCCATCGAGTTGGTGACCGCCGCTTTTGTCGGACATTTAGGGACCGTCGAACTCGCCGCTGTCTCCATCGTTCAAAACGTGCTCGAAGGGTTCGTGTACGGCATTATGGTAAGTCTCATGGTAATAAAGTTGTACGGACTTAACGCAAGAAATGACTGTCATTCTTGATCTGACTTCCCTTGTCGGTTTTATAGCTCGGCATGGGAAGCGCCCTAGAGACTCTGTGTGGCCAGGCCGTCGGCGCAGGGCAGCTCAACATGCTAGGAATCTACATGCAACGATCGTGGATCATTACAGCCACCACCGCGCTTTTCCTAACTCCGTTCTACGTGTTTACGTCGCCGATCCTAAAGTTCCTTCATCAGGACAACCACATTGCTGAGCTTGCCGGGAAATTCTCGATCTGGGTGCTTCCTCAGTTATTCGCCTACGCAGTGAATTTTCCGACCCAGAAGTTTCTCCAGTCTCAGAGCAAAGTCTGGGTCATGACCATCATCTCACTCGTGTCACTAATTCTCCACACCATGCTGAGTTGGTTGTTCATCGTGAAACTCGAACACGGGTTGTTCGGGGCGGCATTGGCCGGAAACATAACTTGGTGGTTCATCGTCGTGACTCAGATAGGTTACGTCGTATCCGGGTACTTCCCCGAAGCATGGACCGGGGTATCTGTGCAGGCTTTCAAATCCTTAGCGGGTTTCGTCAAACTTTCACTTGCATCCGCCATAATGCTATGGTATGGTTAGTCACTTTGATTGACAATGTGCTCCATTTTTAAGATGTCTAACACATAGATCATATTGTGAACCATTAGCTTGGAGCTTTGGTACTTCACTGCAGTGATTCTCATGGTAGGAGGCCTTAAGAACCCAGAAATCGCAGTAGACTCTATTTCGATATGGTTCGTATACTTGAGCTCTTCTTCCTTCTTTAATCATTTCGGCTTTGTATGTTGGTTAGTTTGATGCATTCTATATCAAATGACAGCATGAATCTGCAAGTTTGGACATTAATGGTTGCCCTAGGGTTCAATGCAGCAGTAAGGTCAGCTTTCTTCCAGCAGAGTAAAAGTGTAAAACTATAAACTTCGTCGGTAAAAACTTTACTAACACAACTTCTTCATTGGTAAAATGTTTTACCGACAAAACATAATGTCGGTAAATCTATGATTATTCCGCTTCGTTTTTTTTGCAGTGTTCGGGTGTCCAATGAACTCGGAGCAGGAGATGCAAAAGCGGCAAAGTTCTCGGTGGTAGTGTCCCTTCTGACATCCACGGCGATCGGGATACTATTCTCAGTGATAGTACTCGCGACCACAAACGAATTCCCAAAAATTTTCACCAAGAAAATAGAAGTTATTGCAGAAACATCAAAGCTTGGTTACTTTCTAGCAGCAGGGATCTTCCTCAACAGTATCCAACCTGTTCTTCATGGTAGATAACTTGCGAAATATCAATTACTACTTGACTATCTGACTAAAAATTCAAGTTTGTAGGTGAATCCGCAGTTTATGATTATGTCTGTAACACTTCTATTGGCATATGCTTCGGCTAGGTGTGGCGGTCGGAGCTGGATGGCAGTTCTTTATTGCATTGATAAATGTTGGATGCTATTACATTCTTGGACTTCCGATCGGGGCTCTTCTCGGGTACGAATTCAAGCTAGGTGTTCAGGGCGTATGGATCGGGATGTTGATCGGTTGCCTCCTTCAGACCGTGGTTTTGCTCTTCATCATATTCCGAAAAAATTGGCAACTTGAGGCTCTGAAAGCTGAGTCCCGAATGCGAACATGGGGTGGTTTGCCTGAGCCTCGACAAGCTTCGACGGAACTGACCACCATGACTTGATGAACAAGCATATAATGGTTCAACTTCACCCTGTATTTGTGTATAAACGCCTTTGTGGAACTGGCTATCATGATTTGGTGAGCAAGAAATCAAGGCTTTAACTTCACCATGAAATTCGACAAATTAGAAACCATCCTACGAGGCCATGATACCGTGTTCTGCAGATAAAAGTTGCTTCATCTTCTACAATCTGATATTGCAATTTGCAGTCCATTATCCAAGAGAAAGAGCTTGTAAAATTCACTCTAGCTATTTATATACAGTAGCATTCACGACTTTTTTTATATCTGTTCAACTCTCTCTCAGAAACTGACATCTTATATTTCACATGACAACTACCGCGAAGGAATTCTTGATGTTTTTAATCTTATTGACTTCAAAATGGAAGATTTGGGTTAAGAAATCTCAATCACAGACTACGATTCCACCATGGTTGGCCAAAGCTTTTGGAGGACCATTCCATCCATGGTGGATGCTTTCTGATATTCAAATATGAAGGAAACTCTAATGTCAGTCACATCTTACTCATACGATTTTAGCTGGATTGGAAGCTGAGCAACTGAAAATTGAAGCTTCCATCACCAAGCAAAACTCCCAAGGACAAGACTTTTGACATTGAACATAAAGAAATTAATGTCTGGTACCTTACAGAAAAACCAAGCTTATGGGTTTCAAAGGAAAATAATGCTTTTGTCGAAAGCAGTGCAGAAAATAAAATAATGTGCAGCCATTGCTGGAAACTGCTTTTGTATATCTGCAAGCAAAGCAGCTTCCTTTGCAGCATTTTGTGGTGCAAATGGTATACTATTGCTTAGTGAAGCTTACAACACAGATGATGCAAAATCCAAAATCTCAAAGCTTTATAACCTTCTGCAGTATTGCAGTTTCCTCATTGTGGAATGAAGTAAGCTGCAGAAGGATGGAGAAGGTGATAGAGAGACATGTCATATGTCAGTGGTAGATTTGGTATTTTAAGGAGAAGTGGTGGGTTTCTTTGGAGTGTCTTTGAAGAATTAATAAAGGATATTGTCTCCTTTCAAAGAATTTTTTTTGACCTCCTCTCCACTATGTCTTTTTTCTTTTTGGAAAAAATTGCATTAGTGGGACTCAACTTTAGCCATGTGAGAAATTGGATTCTTAACTTATATTAGAGCAACTTTTGCGCCTTGTATTCTCTAATTGTTATTCTGCTTTGCTTGCTTTTGAGCAGTACAATTTTATGTTTGAACCAAAGAACTCACAATTCAAAGACAAAAGACTCAAAAATAAATAAATAGAGTTTTAGAGAAAACATATGTAAAAAATAGAGTTTTACACACGAATTATTATACCTTAATCATTATGTCTTAATTTTTTATTTTTAAGTTGTTGAATTTCAATCCATCTTAATTCTCTATTTCCACCTAGTATGAGAATGAAATACTTCTTTCATCACATTCTTGGATTAACTGCAACATTAGAAAAGATTAGTCTAAACTTTGATTAAAATACAACTTATGGATGCAAGTTTTCCAAGGTTTAAAAGTGGGTGCACCGATGCAATTTCCCTTTTTCTATTCATTTCTCTCTCTCTCTCGCACGCTGAATGAAGCTCGGCTCCTGCTTGGATTTGCAGAGATCAATGTCGACGGAGAAGGCAAAGCCAACTGAGATGGAAGCCGCCATGCAGTCAAATTCTGAGGAGAAGAGGTCATGCATTTTCTACAAGCTGATGGTCGACTCCATCATCCAAGATAAAGAGTTGGTGAGTGTCTCCCACCTTCTGCAAAAGTTTAGCAATTCAACTTTGAGCTTATCGCCCTCCCAACAAACCAGAAAATACTAATTTTCATTTGGAAATGTAAAGAACACCATTTAGCTGCAGCGATAATCGTTTCTTGAAGAAGTGATGCTCCTCATCTTCAAAATCATGGCTTGAGATTCTTCAGAGACATGGTTTATCCACGCAATTTAATTTTATGAGGGCATCCATTCTTAATTCAATGTGCATTAACTTAGAATTTGTTGTTACTTTAGTAATATCTGATTGCTGGTATGGGTTTTGAACTAGGAGTGTCACAGACCTAGGATTAGAACTAGGTTTGGTTGCTAATATGTTGAATTTAGAAGAAAATGTAGAGCAAGAGGTCAATTAGACGATCGCTTGTTCTGATAATAACATTTATTTTTCTAGGAGTGTGATTTTTTTTGCAGATCTCCTTCTGTAGATGCTCAGATGCCTTTAAAAGACTGATGTGCATTATGAACATTTGGTGCCTTTTAGATCAAAGGCTGCTTTAGATGCCGAGCCATCGAAAGAATTTAGCTGAAACTTTGCATAAAAGAGTGTGGAAAATTAGGGTTAATCTCCAATCTAGGAGCCAATGGTGAAGTTATCCTTGTATTTTCAACTTGCAGGGTATTCCGAAGAAGTTCATCCAGAGATTAGGGGAGGAACTCTCTTCTGTTGTTACTCTCATCGACTCGAATTCAGACAAATGGTCAATTGGGTTAAGAAAAATTGATCAGAAGTTGTGGTTGAGTTATGGTTGGGAGAAATTTGTTGAGCACCATTCTCTCCATTCTGGCTGCTTTCTGATTTTTAAATACCAAGGGAGCTCCAAATTTGCTGTATACATTTATGATTTAACAGTTTCAGAGATGAAAGTTTCTCCAAAAGTTGGTTTTACATCTGAAGGATCAACTCAAGGACAACAAATTCAGGCGTCCTCTTTTAAATATTCAACCATTTGGCAAAATGTCGACTTTTTGTCCTCCGACACTGCTCCAGGTTGTCCAAAGGACAGCTACTTAAGTAAATGCACAGTAACAAAGACATCCTCTTCGGCAGTGGCAGAGAATATTGCTGCTCAAGACATAAGCGTTCAAGTCACTGAAACCGACCTTCTGAAACCTACAGGAGAAACTTACATAAATTTTTCCCAAGAAGCAAACACAAATTGCAAGAAAAGGTTAATATCTGAAACTGGTAAGAGTCTCTGTCTTCTTGAATTGCTTTCTATGCTTATTTCATTTTTCTACTTTCATGCATGAGATTGTGTATGGAAATGCAGATGCTCCTCCAGTTGGGACAGAAACTGAAAGGGAGTCCATGGAGGTGCCAATTGAGGCTTTCCCTTTAAGGTGGAGAAGAAGATCTAGGGCAGTCACTGATGAGGAGAAGAGAAAAGCTGTTCTTGCAATAGAGAAGTTTAAGCCCACCCTTCCATTTTGTAGAGTAACTATGCGGCCGTCTTATATATCTTCTCCCTTTACTTTGGTAAGCTCTAGCATTTATATCAGGTTCTTCGTGCTAATAGTAAGTGATGAAATTGTTCTATTTTTTGTGCCAGTATCTACCAAATGGGTTCTCGCAGAAGTATCTGAAACAGGTTCAAGGAGATATCATACTTCAGGATTCAGTTGGCAATAAATGGCCTGCTCGGTACATTGGAAGTGGAACTAGTGCTCGGATAAGCAAAGGTTGGCGGAAATTTGTGATCGAGAATAACTTGAATGTAGGAGATATCTGCGTCTTTGAGCTTGTTCAGGAAGAGAATATTGTGCTGAAAGTTTTCATATTCCGTGTTGTTGAAGCTGAAGAAATATTGCAATGGACTGACCCTCAAAATGAAACGGTTAGTTATTTATCTTTTCTATCAGCTTCATTTCATTGCTGATCAGTGTGTGTATGCATTTGGCTGAGAAGATGATGAACTAATCTAGGTTTCTTTACCCTCCTGGTCAGCATGATGATGATGAACTAATCTTTGTTGAACTTTATAACTTCCTTACTAAATTAAGAGCAATGATACTCATACAATTATGAAACTTCGTGTAAAAACACAATTTCTGGAAACTATTGTTTGATTCACACAATCATTTTTTTTCTCCTGGTTTCACATTTCGTACAAGTTTCCACAGATTAAGACAGATGATGCAGTATATATATGTATATTCTAGTTTCTACTCATCTGGAAAGCTGAGTCATTGATATTTGAGGTTTCTACAGGAAACAAATTGCTGATGGGGATTCAATTCTCCCTTGTTTCTGGATGATCACCGGATGATTGGTATTCGACTGGAAAAAAATGTCGTTTCTGACAGTGACAGTGATAGTGTTTGGTTTTTTAGCAGCAAGATTGTGTTGTAGATATAGTAAATGCTGCTGCTGATGTAATTTGTACTTTATGATCTTATAAGTATTTACAGACAGACCAGACAGTGTATTTGTTTGAAATGTAATGTAATGCAATGCAACAATCATCAAAGTTTTCCCTAAAACTCTTAGCATACGTATAATAATCATTGTAAACTTAGTTTGTACTTCCCGATTAAAGGTAAATGGTTTGAATACACGGACTCGTGTGTTTTTGCATGTCTTGATATTTACGTTTATATATTTGAGAGTATTATTATTTGTACCAGTAAATAAGTATACTTAGTGCACCGATTAATATTAAGTCGTTGTAGTATAGTGGTAAGTATTCCCGCCTGTCACGCGGGTGACCCGGGTTCGATCCCCGGCAACGGCGATTTTTTTCAAAATTTATTTTTAGTGATAAAGCTTTTATTTTTTTCTTCATCCATTTTGAAATAGAGAAATGTGGAGAAGATTATGAAACATGCAGAAATCCATGGCCACAAATGGATCACACACCCAATTATGTCGGAGAACAACCTGGAAATGTTGTCCTTGCCATTGTCTTGCTTTAGAGAGGCGAAAAAACAAAAGTTTTTTCGTTTTGTTCTCTGAAACGTTTTGTATGTTCTTCATTGAATTAGTCAGGGGATAGACTGGGTGGAGAAGAAAGATAGCATGGCCTTCCTTCTGAGGAATGCCATTAAATCATTGGTGATGATCTTGGCTGTTGCAGTTACTACTACCACCGCGGACGCCATCGATACGAATCCAATTTCCGATCCATGTTCCGATGCGAAAGTTCAAAAAGGAGACGGATTCACTTTCGGACTCGCCTTCTCTTCCAAGGAATCATTCTATCAGAATCAGATACAGTTCTCACCTTGTGATCAACGTCTCCGTCTCGCAGGCTCCAAGGCGGTGCTAGCGGTTTTCCGGCCGAAAGTGGATGAAATCTCTCTTCTCACCGTCAATGGCTCCGTGGTACGGAAGCTTATCATTAGCTTAAATTTTCGATTTAGATATAACTTGACGTATCCGTTGAAATATCGTTATTTCTGACACGGCACAATTGAATGACACGACACGATCTGCTTTAAAGTGTATATGTGTTTGACATTAATGGATCTCGTATCTTAATAATTTTTATACGTTTACACACGATTAATAATCGTATCTAAACACTTCAAATCTGCATATATCTGTATAAACACGATTAACTAATCGTGTTTAATCGTATCATGTATACATGTGATACGTTTAGATACATTTAAATATAATAAAATATTGAAATACTCACTTATTTTTTTAATATTGAACTTTGAAAATCTTACTTTGTATATATGAATTTGTGTATATATCTGTTTTAAAGCGTATATGGTTTTGACTTTAACGGATCTCGAGTCTAAACAAGTCTTATACGATTAGATACGATTAACAATCGTGTCATGTGTGTGTTTGAAGCTTTGAGACACATTTAAGACTTATCTGTTGAGACACGAGACTTATTTAGACACAACACGATTAGACACGATTGACATTTATACTCCTTATCCCGTGAATGTCGACATCCAGGGCGGGTTCATGGTAGCATTCGCGGGCCGAAAATATGCTGCGAGGTCCGAACCAATATTAATATCGGATGACATTCATATCATAACGAGTTTCACGTTGGTAATCTCAAATTTATTTCATTTACCTACGTTCTTACTATTATTTTTGGTGATACTATTATTCATATAATAATTCAATTCGAGTTAGGTGCTCGAATTTCAAAAGGGTACCCTTATAAACTTGTATTGGAAGAAGTTTGGGTGCGATTCCTGCACTGGCGGCTCCGTCTGTGTCGATGGCCAAGACTGCGCGATTCCGATCACTAAGTGCGGCGTTCGTCCTGGGTTCTGCAATATCAACATTCAACTAATATTTTCGGGAACAGACCGAAACGACGCAGTTCTTAACTCGTGGTACGAAGTGAAAAATCTTAGGCAAAATTCTTTGTATGGCCTGATAGACCGGGTTGCTAGCCCTCTTCTGGGTACATAGCCGTTGTTTTCTTTCAAGATTATTGTCGTACAGATATTAATTAATTTGTGCACCTTAAGTTTTAGTCTCATAGATATTATGGTCCTTGTTTAATTCATTCAGTCATAAAATTATGTCAACATTTCCTCCTAAACTGATGTCTACGAATATTGTTTGATGTTCTAAGAATTTAAATTTGTGCATTATGATATCACTACTAATTTAAAATGTAAACTTTATTTAATCAACTTTCTTTGAAGTCTAAACTACTAAATATATATTTTTGGTATACTCTTAACATATAATATCTGTCAATATTTATTTATAAATTCCTATTTATGATAACGTCCATCATATTTTTAATATATGATGTCAGAGCATGTATATTTAAATTTAAAACAATTCAAGAGTGTTAATATTTTTTTTATTTCAAAAACATTGCCCACAATGGCACTCTTATAAAGTCATTCTAATCCAAATGTGGGTTGAATAATGGTGCGGTAAAAAAACTTAAAAACTGTAATTTTTTGTATTGTTTTTATAATATAGTTAACTTCACTATTATTTGGTACTTTTATTTAAAATTATTATAATTATGTTTATAATATATGAATAACCAACCGTACTTATAATTATATATATATTATCATGTAAATAAATTTTAAAATTTATATCAAATATTAGAATAAAATGTAATGTTTCCAAAAATAGATGTATGAATAAAATTGTAATTATAAATTATGATTTTATTATAATCATGATATATAATTAAATAATATAATACTCAGTTCTATTCTATCTACCCACCAGCTTAATCATTTTGTAAATAGATAATCATGGAAACGAAGCTACGTCCAATAAATATCTTCATCCTTATCCACTCAACTTTGTCGTACACAATAATTGCGCCCACTGGTTCCTCAGCAGCAACAATATTTTAGGAATCCTCTGCTTTAATATCTCGTTGCCGTTTTCGGATGTTCATTTCTGTATTCTCTACCAAAGAAAAAGAAAGAGATGAAATCAGCGATGCTTCCTTCCCCTTCTTCCCCGTTGTTCGTCAAGGCAAGGACAGATCTTCCCACATCAGCGAACGTCAGGGTAGGCTCCATTCGGATTTCGTGTTCCTCCAGAAACTACGGTAATATTCCAAAGCTCGACACTTTTAGCCGCCCCAAGTCCATGCTCGAGAGGGTCCTCAGAGATCAATCTCTGATCCAAAAGTGTGAATCAGAACTTTTAGGTGGGATAACTTTACCCTCTGTTTTGAGTTAATTACAAAAGAACTAATTGCACGTGTGTCTGGAGCATGGATCCTTTTGATTGTCCGTCTTTAGCTACAGTTTTGCTTAAGGCGCTGGTTGTTGACGAATGCTCTGTTCATTGCTTTCAGATTACTGTACAACCCTCGAAGGAGATGATTGCTGCAGCTGCTGGACGGCCTATACCGAACTGACAGACCTGGAAGTAAGTTGTTTTCTTAATCTTCAAACGTTTAAATAAAAAAAAAAGTTTTTCTTCTGAACATTGATTCATTGTGCAGAAAGAGATCCCTAAAAGGGCTGTGGAGAATCTGATAATACAAGGCAGTGGACATGGAATGAAGTCGCTTATCGGCTCCATCCATAGCACTGCATCGATCTACAAGGAAAGCAAGAACCGAGCTTCCAAGAAAAATTCTCCCGTTGCTGAGAACAAAGCTTCCCGAATCTGCCCGATTCCTGATGGGCTGCCGAAATCAAGAGAGGAGATGAAGGAGGAAGAGGAAGCGAGGATGCCCGACTCTGACTATACTCGTCTACTCAGAACCAAGGGAACATATCCTGCTTGGTATACCCCTGCTCCTGACCACGAAACTGATTGATTTTGATCTGCAGAACTAACTACCTCGTAGTGTGTTGTAAATATAGTTGTTCTGCTTTAGTTTTGAATGCTTGTGTATAGATGTTTAGTATGAGTTCTGTATTAGTGTATTTTGAGAGGCGAAATGTAACTTCTGTCTATTTTGAGTAATGTTCATATATTTAGACCAATATAAAAATATATATAACTCCATCTCTAATTCGTGGTCAGCATCACTCCTTACAGTTTGATCAAATCTCTTATGAGTTTGATCTTAACCAATGGGCCTAAAACCAACACCATCTCCTTTCCTCCCTATTGTTGGTATGACAATTTTTGACAAGAATTAAACTATACGTAACTGCATGCAATTTACACGATGATAACACGATACGGTTACTAAGCGTGTCTAAACAACTTTTATACGTTTAGACACGATTAATAATCGTGTCTAAACACATCTAACCTGCTAAAACATGACAAACACACGATTAATTAATCGTGTCGTGTCTAATCGTGTATAATTTTCACTAACCTAGTAAACGTGTCTTATTGTGTCGTTTCTTGTCTTCCATGTCGTGTTATCGTGTTTAATCGTGTCGTAATCATGTCGTGTCTTAATCGTGTCGTATTACCGTGTGACGTGTTTAATAAACGTGTCGTGTACGTGTCAAGCATTTAGAAACAAGTTTAAAAATTATTTGTTTAGTCTTTAGACTTTGACACGTTTATTGACATGACACGATTAATGACACGACACGATTAGACACGACAGGACACGATTGACACCCCTACTATCTATGTTGAGTATGGTGTATGGATGAAATGGATAGGGTACGGTGTGGGTATGCGCAGGGACAAAGCAAGAAAAATTATCGAGTGAGGTCAAATATTAGGGTAATGACAAATAGTTGAACTAAAACAAATTTAGTGGGTGCAAATATATGATTTAAATTGGCTAAATTGAAAATTATTACATTTTTTTATAGTCAAATTTACACATAATTAAAAGTTGAGGGGGACAATTGCCCCCACTAGACCTAAATGTTAATTTTAATATATTTTTAATGTTTAAATGAATATACGATATATTATAATAATGTTGAATGTATGTAAAAAGAGAGAATCATAATATATTTATATGGATGCAAATTTAATAGTGATGTTATCGTTGAGTCGTTTATTATACAGTACTCTTTATAGTTTATATATGTTTATGAGTCATAATTTCATCAAGCACATTATGTGAAAATGCATTATTTATGAATTAGATTTATGTATCGTATTAAAGTATATTTTAAGATAAAATATCTTAGACTAAATTAGAGATATATTTTATGATTACATTTTTTTGCAATTTAAAGTAATACAATAAATAAAAAAGTTTATTTCTATTTTTATGGCTTTCATAGTTTCATTAGTTACCTGTTCAAACCTCCTATACTTTTATTTTGCCAGAAATTTGAGCAAATCCACGGTCTTTCCCGCTTCATTCGCGTACCCCATCATTCAAGGACCCTAAATATAGTACCTCCGCCCCTTCACCCGCCACATTTGGCCTTTCCATGGCCCCCCTCCCCTATAAAACTCCCATTCCTCCACCACCATCTCCATCTCTACCTAAATAAGCAGCAGCCTTGGGCCTTCCAAGGAGGAGTTACCATGGCTAACCATTCCCTCATGAAGGCCTTCGGCCGCTTCCTCACCGTTCTAACCCTCTTCACCTTACCGGGACGGCTTTCCGCAATTTCCGATGCCCAGGCATCCTTAATCGCCCGCCGGCAATTACTAACCTTCAAGGAGGGTGACGGTGACCTCCCACCAAACTACGAATACGATGTAGATGTCAAGGTGTCCTTCCCTAACGAAAGACTCAAAAGAGCCTACATTGCTCTCCAAGCATGGAAAAAAGCTATCTATTCTGATCCCTTTAATACAACAAAAAACTGGATCGGCGGTGACGTATGCTCCTACGAGGGCGTTTTCTGCACCACCGCCCTCGACGACCCCAAGCTGACCGTGGTCGGAGGTATCGACCTGAACAATGCAGACATTGCTGGGTACTTACCGGTTGAGATAGGGCTTCTCACTGATGTCGCGCTCTTTCATCTTAACTCGAATCGCTTCTGCGGAATCATTCCGCAGAGCTTGTCGAAACTTACGCTCATGTTCGAGTTCGACGTCAGCAACAATCGGTTCGTCGGAAAGTTTCCGTCAGTGGTGATGACATGGCCGGAAGTGAAGTATATTGATATAAGGTACAACGACTTCGAAGGAGAGCTGCCGCCGGAGCTATTCTTGAAAAAACTCGACGCTCTGTTGTTAAACAATAATAGGTTTTCGTCGAGAATTCCGACCACGATCGGGAACTCCACGGTTTCGATCATCACGTTCGCGAATAATGACTTCTTTGGATGCATCCCTGACACGATCGGGAACATGCCCAACATTAACGAGGTCGCGTTTATGAACAACAATTTGAGTGGGTGTTTCCCACAGGAGCTCGGTAGGCTGGGGAAGTTGGAGGTCTTCGACGTCAGTGGGAATTCGTTGGTCGGGTCGCTGCCGAAGAGTATGGAAGATTTGAAAACTGTTGAGGTGATCGGCGTAAAGGGGAATAAGTTGACCGGATCAGTCTCCGGTGGGATATGCAAGCTGCCGAAATTGTCCAATTTTACGTTCTCCGACAACTATTTCACGGAGATGGATTCTGCATGCGTTACGTCCAGCGATAAGGTTGTCTTGGATGACGTCGGGAATTGTTTGTCGGGGAAACCGGGGCAGAAGGTGTCAAGCACGTGCTTGCCAGTCACTAGCAAGACAGTGGACTGCAGTAAAGAACAGTGCGGAGGAGGAGGGAAAGGAACAGGGTCGCCAGCTCAGGTCCCACCTGTTGTTCACTCTCCACCACCAGTTGTTCACTCTCCGCCACCTGCGCCGGTTTACTCTCCACCACCAGTTGTTCACTCTCCACCGCCTGCGCCGATCCAATCTCCACCACCACCGGTGCACTCCCCTCCACCGCCAGCACCAGTCTTTTCTCCACCACCTCCGGTGCACTCCCCTCCACCGCCAGCACCAGTCTTCTCTCCACCACCTCCGGTGCACTCCCCTCCACCGCCAGCACCAGTCTTCTCCCCACCACCTCCGGTGCACTCCCCTCCACCGCCAGCACCAGTCTTCTCCCCACCACCTCCGGTGCACTCCCCTCCACCGCCAGCACCAGTCTTCTCCCCACCACCTCCGGTGCACTCCCCTCCACCCCCAGTTCACTCTCCTCCACCGCCAGCACCAGTCTTCTCTCCACCACCACCGGTACACTCCCCTCCACCCCCAGTTCATTCCCCTCCACCGCCAGTACCAGTCTTCTCTCCACCACCACCGGTACACTCCCCTCCACCCCCAGTTCATTCCCCTCCACCGCCAGTACCAGTCTTCTCTCCACCACCACCGGTACACTCCCCACCACCACCACCAGTCCACTCGCCACCACCACCAGTCTTCTCTCCTCCACCACCCGTGTACTCCCCTCCGCCACCGGTACATTCCCCACCACCACCAACCGTTTCTCCACCTCCTCCTGTGGTTCACTCTCCTCCACCACCAAGCATCGAGGAAATCTACCTTCCGCCCACTATTGGATCGCACTACTCCTCACCGCCGCCGCCAGTAATCCCTGGCTACTAACTAGATGTGATAGCTACTTCATAACGGTCACCACGTGTCTTACTATCTGAGCTCAATTAATGTACTGTATTTGCAAAATTGTTTCAGAGAAACAAGATTAATGAAACTAGGAAGCACCTTGACATTGGACAAGTTCCAGACTGTGGTTTTAGCTACATACTAATTGCTTCATAATCATCCCGTGAGCTTCTAATCTATAGCATAATAACTAAAATCACGAAGAAACAACAGTCATCTTATAGTTAAGCGTCAATCCAACCACACTAAATATCATGATAAATTGATTATTCACTATCATCTTCACAAGTTTGCCAATTTATTTATAGTTTTCTTGTAAATTATTATTTTAAATTTATTGTTAAAACTAATATTAAACTTAAAAAACGACACATTATAACAAATCATCATTCCACAATACTCTCACTTTTCGAAGTTTTTATCATTATAAAAAATAAATATATATAAAATGGTTAAATATTAATTAAGTTGTTGATTTAACTTCACATGAATGTGCAGTTCGTTAATTAAATATTTTTTTTATCAAGTTGTTAATTGAACTTTTTTCTTAGTGTAAAAAATAATTAAGTCCGATAATTTTAATTTTTTTTACTTTATTAAATTTGACAGATTTTTTTCTTTCAAAAACATTAAAGTTTAATATAATTATAAAATTACCTAAAATATTAAAATAATAAATAACCAATTCTTAAAATTGAAATTGTGAAATATTTTTAAATAATACATGCTATAAAAACATAACTCTAAACTATTAAAAGTGAAATTGTGAAATATTTTAAACAAAATTGTAAACATAAAATTTAAATTAAATTATTTTAAAATTTTCTTTTAGAAATTTGAAAATAAAACTAACATTTAATATAAGAATCTTAAAATTTTCTTTTAGAATTTTATTTATTCTTATATAATTGAAATTATTTTATAATGATAATAAAATATTATGGTATTTTTAGTAGTTTTTAAAAATATTTTTCATTAAGTTTAACAAAAATAAAATGACAAAGCTAGTTTTTTTTTTTACAATACATAAAGTTCGCTCCTATAAAATTCAGTTAGTAATTTGGTATTTAGTATTTACCCCTGTATAAAATAAAAATACAACAAAAAGGACATGCCGTATTATTGGCGATGTTTAGGCATCAGTTGACCGGGGAGAGTATCAGGGTGTAAAGTGCCATATTTTATACGTTGGGGTGCAACTGTCACCAGTGATTTGGATGCAATTGTAAACATCGTCTGACGATTAGGGGTGTATCAGCAAACTCCAAAAGTAAAAATTACGTCTCAAACGGTGTCGCCTCGGAGCGGAGTGGCAATTCCTCTCTCCCTTCAAACGCCCGCTGCCCGTTCATTATTTCAGAATCCTCCTAGCTCTTACACTGTCTGAGATCGCTTCGCTGGAGGTGGGAGGCGAAGTTCTGAGTTGAATTCAAATTCGTGATCTTCTTCCTTATATTGGAGATTCTTGAGTTTCTGTTTTAGGCGTAAGAATGGACGATAACGACCGGCAATTGGTGAAGGAAGCTGAACTGAATGGACAGGAAGCAACAGCGGAAGTAAGCTCCGGCGGTGGATGGGGCGGCTGGGGATTCTCATCGAGCATTTTCACGGATCTCCAGAAGGCTTCGGAAGAGATCTCTCGGAATGTACTCTCATCTCCCTGCTTATCTGTTCGATGATATTTTACTAGATTCAAATATCCGCCTCTGTCATTTAGTTTGATTTCAGTAATCCTTTTGGCTCCATTCACCACTGTAGTACTTACAAATTCTGTAGCTAAGTTTATTTGTAGTTTGGTATAGAGTGCTGATCTTGTTAGTTGGTTAGAATGCAATGTAACCTAGAATATGCAATTCTGTTCTGGTTATTTTTCAGCTTGCGTGAATTTTTCGGTTTGATCCGTGTTCCTTGAGATAAATTTTACTTTCATGAGATTCTAGAGCCAGTTTGATGATCTGGTACAAAATATATGGGATATTTTTAATGTCGAATTTGAAAGATCGCTGAAGCTCAGGGTGTCAACGAAGATGAGATTTATTTATATCCCTACTTCTAGCTTACTAAAATGAGAACAGTTCAGAATTCAACCAAAAATAGCTGGTTCTGGTGTAGATAGATGTTGAACAGTATTTCATATATGCAGGATGGGAATTCTAAATTTCCCCTTTTCAGTTACGAGTCTTGTTATCACTTTCAAAGGCTCTTAGTTAGCTAGTGATTACTAAGTTTAATGATGAACGATCTTAGCATAATGAGTTATCATGTATTCCACAATATGTTTGTCTGTGCTAAACTTTCTTTTGAAAACGTTTTGCATGTCGATGAATGTAGAAGGTATATCTACTTTTTTGGGGGACAATTAAGGTATATCTACTGACAAGATTATCTTGAGCAAAATTGGGTTACTGATCATTATAATTAGCACGCATTGATTGTATACTTTACAATTTAGTCACATCTTAGCAGAATATTCACATCTTATGTATAGAGGATAAAATGGAGCACTAATTCCAAGACATGTACTGGCATGGACACTTCAACGGGATAACCCACCTCAGGGAGATAGCACTAATAAATATAGACGTCTGTCTCCATCTCTTTTGGTTGAACATTTTATTAAGCTATGCTGTGCTTTCTGAAATTAGGCTGCTGAAGTTGCTAAAAGTGCTGCTAAGAGCATTTCTGAGATTCAAGACGAGGATGAGAAAACAGAATCCAAGGAGAAGTCAGAGGGATCTGATAGTGAAGATGAAAAGGATGAGAAACATCATCTAAAGAAATCTGCTTTGGATAAGTTGGAAAAAGCAGGTGAAGATTCAATATTGGGCCAGGTACTAATGCTTTCGTCACGCCTCTCATTCTGGCTCTGATGGTCTTTTCTTGCCAGTCGAGTCCATCATGCATCAACTTATTTTTTGGTCTTGATGAAAACACTTTACCTGAAGTAATGAGGACGCTTACCTGTGGCTGATAATGAGAACTCTATTTGTAGCGTTATATGACTTATAGTGGACCTGGACCGTTGTTGTAAATTAATTTGCAACTTTATTAATAGTGACTGCGATGAGACACGGTTGAAAATGTTTTCTTGGAATAGCTGCTATGTAGGGTGATGCTCTGCTTCATGATTGTCTCTCAAATTTTCTGTTCCTTTGTGCAGATTGTTTTTTCCATCTGAACTGGCCTTTGAAATCATATTTATACTTGAATTTCTAGGCTTTTTATTGCAGCCACCCCATCATACATTTAACCTAGGCTTGTTACTTCCATTTCCTGTGCCTCTATCCCTGATTTGAACATAATAAAAATGCAGACTTCTCTTTCCATAATATGTCTCTTTGTATCCATGTTTACTCTAATGAAGTGGAGTCAAGTTGTTCAAGGTATGTAACATTTACAGAACCGTGAGATTCCATGTCAGTGACATGCTGTGAAATCTTTTATCCAGGGTCTGAAAGTTATTGATGACTCTGTTGAGAATTTGGCCTCTGGTGCTTGGCAAGCTTTGGGAAATGCTTGGAGAGGGGGTACAGACCTTGTCCAAAAGTACGTGTGAAAAGCAAGAGTAACTTATTCTTATACAACAGTCAACAGAGGACTTTATAAAATTCGTTAATGTATTATCTAGGCATGTTTTGAGCAACATATTTTTGACTATATGATTATAAATCGTGAAAACGTTAATAGTTAGGTATTATAGCTTTCTATATATTAGGAAGGAAACTAGGCTCTCTTGTTCAAAATCATACAGAGCCTCAACAAATATTGGTTCTCCATATATTGAACTCTGGAAAAATCGGAGGTAGCTCTTGGATAAGGGTTGTCTCTTGAGGAACTTCCAATGGACACCATTATTTTCTTTGGTTGCTAACCTTGGGCCTATTGATGCTTAATTAATAATGCTTTATTGGTTGCGTTATTTGACTGTATACTCCTTTTTGAGTAATTTAGGTTAAACTTGCGTATGTCTTTATCTCCCAGGCTAGAAAACTCTGCGCTCAATCTTGCAGAATCTATCCAGCAAGGTGTACCAACAGCAGCTAGTTCTGTTGCGCCTTCCCTGCTTGAGGTAAGTTTTAGGAGCAGCACTTACCTTTTATCTGTTAACCTTAAGCATTTGTTCAGTATACCATTTCAACTTATTTAAGTAGATGTAAAATCATACCATTATGTTTACAGACAGGGAAAGCTTTTACAACAAAGGGAATTCAAGTGCTTGAGTTTGTGGGTAAGGAGACAATGGACTTGCTGATTGCAGAGACTGGCATTGATGTAGAGAAGAACTCTAAAGGAAACAAGGGAAAACCAGAGGATGATCAGTTGCTTGAAGAAATGACGTTTGATCGCTGCTTTTATATATATGGAGGTCCTGAACAACTAGAGGTAGCTTACTATATCTCACTGATTCCTCCAGCTTGCTTAATAAACATTGGGTTGTCATATTGAAGATCATGAAGGAACCATTGTTTGACATGTTTTATATATTGACATTAGGAGTTGGAGGCATTGTCCAACCATTACGCTCTGCTGTTTAATAGGAAAAAAACGAAGTTTTCAGCAGAAGATAAGTCTGTACATGATGGAAAGCTTAAAGAAGTTCAGCGGATCTTTGATATGAGTGTTGGAGTAGATGGGAATAGCTCCGAGTTGGAAAAGAGGAAGAAAATAGAGGGTGCGTCTGCAAATAATGACAAAGAGATGAAAGATCTACATGATTCCAGTGTCAAAAAAGCAGCTAATATGGCTGCCGGGTAATTATCTTTCTGTTGCCTGTAATATATGCACCTATATGTTTTGGATAAGGTACAGGATTTAAAGGTATGTTTAGGCCATGCTGAAGTTTTGCATGTATCTGAAAGATTTTATTCTGCAGATTTGCCAATACTATTTCTGGACTTGCTGCCGCAGAAATGATTCAAAAAACAGGTGGCAGACTTGAAGCACTTCACTCTGAAGGGATTCATGTATGTAAAAAGAGTTTCACTTCCATTTGAAATACATACATCATTTCGTAGTACCTAATTTCATGGAAATTTAATAATGGTGCTGTTGCATCATTATATGCAGAGGCTGTCGGAAATGTGTTGTTTTGCAGTGACTCAGTTACTGATGTTGGGAAAATCCGTCATGTCTAGCAATAATAAAGGTAAAGATGATGAAGACGGGGACAAAACGAAGATTGACTGGCCTGAAGATTCTGTTGACAAGGCCAAGTTAATCAGATCAAAGGCGCAGTTAATGACCGAGAATGTGGAGGCAGTTTCTAACAGCTTCATTACTGGTTTGTCATCATCTCCAACCTTTATCTATCACTACTTTTGTTCAATTTTAAATAAAATTTGATATTGCACTTCGCTGTTTTTCATTCGAGGTCTGCCTCTGCTTCGATTTATTGGCAGGAATATCGGATGTTGCTGAAGCTTACATGTCAGCTGTAAAGGGTGTCGCTGCAGATTCAAATGAAGCGCATCACCCTTTGATTCTAGAAAAAGTGAAGACATTTTCTGAACATCTTCGGTCAGATCAGATTACAGCGGTCGGAAAAATCCAGGATGGGCTTCAGTACCTGCCGTATCTGGTCTTGTCCTCATCGATGGCATCAGCTTGAAGAAACTTGATACTTCAACTTGTTCGACTTTTAAGAACAAATAACGTTGGTTTGTACATAAACAACAAAGTGTTGTTCTTTTGTGTCTGTTGTGCTGCGACGCACGACCATTGCTATCGTTATTTTCTCCCGATTTTACTCAAAGTTAGGGCCTCTTTCCCCCGTTATGAATCTGAAATGGTAAATTTATGGTAGAGTTAAATACAGTCTTGGACTTTTGCTATTTGAGTAATTTACATGTTTTTCTCTGCCAATGAGGCGTTGCCATTACGGTTGTCAAAAATTGACTCAACCCTTTTCAAAGCTGTAAACGCGAATGAGGTTAGCTTTGTTTGCATTTTTGACTTTTCAAAGTAAAAAACGTGAATGTAGTTAGCGTTTAAGATTGCTTTGGATAATGTGAAAAGTCACAGGGTTATTATCGCAATTAATTATTAAATTAAGGTTAAATTTGAAAGAAATTCTAAGATTTGAAAAAATAACTGCAAGACTACCAAATTAGCTCTCTATGATGTTATTTCCAATTTTCCATGCATGTAATTTATTTATCTTCCAAAATCTAAATATGGTGATAAATTATGGCATTCTCGCTCACATTCTCCTGTACCCCTCTCCCTTCCTTAAGCTTCTCTCTATTTAAGCACCCATCCATCTCCAATTCTCCATCCCATAGCCAATATATCCTCCTCCCTGCCTAAGCTACTAATCACACCTACAGCCATGAAATACCTCACTGTTCCCTTCCTCCTCTTCGTCGTCCACCTCCTGTTATTACAGAGTCCCACAATTTCTTCACTTTCCATTCCCTCAAGAAACCCTCCACATGGAAACTTCCTTGGTGTTCATAAAACAACTGTCCGAATCATCAACACTGAATCTGCAAAACTCACTGTTCACTGTAAGTCCAAAGAAGACGATCTTGGAGCTCATGAATTAGCCAAAGGTGCTTTCTATGAATTCAAGTTCATGCCTGACGTGATATTACTGAAGACACAGTTTTTCTGTGGATTTCAATGGACTGGTCAACCACTTCGGCACTTTGATATATATATTGAGGAAAGAGATGTGGAGGTTTGTACGTTTTGCCCATGGCTTGCAAAGTTGAATGGACCTTGTTTACAGTTAGATTACTCAAAGTGTTACCCATGGAACCCATCACCAAAAAACTAGACCTAGCTAGGGTTAATTTATATTCCAAGGTGAAGGGGGATGGGGAAAGAAAGAAAATATATTAATTGTACTTTTTAATCAATAATAATAGTTTACATTTTTCTTGAATTTTTAATAAATATTTTGTTTGACAGATCTAAAAATATTTATAATGGAGCATAATATGAAAATATATATGGTGAAATAATATCTATCTATCTATCTATTTATATTAATTTGGCTAAATTGAGTAGAATCGTGACAAATAATAAAATGGAGTGGTTACGTGTCAAAATTTAAATATTTTATTGGTTCATATCAATGTACATTTCTACACGTGGTGTGGCACTAGCAGGGAACATTTTAATGATTTGTGTTATTTTTCATCCCATTTAACAGTAAATTAGAAAGAAAAAAATAACATATCATAATTATCTAAATCCATTTAAATCTCTCTTTAAAAAAATAAATAACAAAATAAACCTTCAAAATTTGGTTAGTAATTTCAATTTTTTTGTCTAACTAATAAATTTGTTAATTAAATTATATCTATTAAAACGATTATTTGTTGGGAGACGGTATTTAATTTTGGTCAAAATTCACCAATTATACTATATATATATATATTGTATTAAATAGTAAGACATGTAATCCAATCCAATATAAATCCATCTTCATCTTAACAAAATCTATGGGTTTTCCTCGTCTTCCCTTCTTCTTCTTCTTCTTCCTCCTTCTCTCGAGCCGTCCAGTGTTTTCCTCGTTCCGACCACCGTCCTCAGCCCCTCTCCCCAGCGGCGTGAATGATGTATTAGGTGTTCCTTTTACGACTGTTCGCATCTACAATTTCGAAACTCGCTCGTTAACACTTCACTGCAAATCCAAAGATGATGATCTTGGTGTTCATGAATTATCTCAGAACAGCTTCTTCGAATTCAAGTTCCAGCCAAAGCTTTTCATCACCACAACCCAATTCTACTGCAGTTTTCAATGGGCTGATCAACCGGTGAAGTACTTTGATATATACATTGAAGATCGAGACGTGGATGTCTGCAAGTTTTGCCCTTGGTATGTACTGTTCACAGGACCTTGTTTGAATCTGAAAGAAGGTCCACAGTGCTTTAAGTGGAATTAAAATCATTAATTAAGACCGATATTATAAAAAATAAATAAAACATTATTATGTTATTAATATAGTAGTAACGTTTTATTTATTTTGACACGACTCACTCGTTCAAAATAATAATTATCTCTTACTCGTAACCAGTGTTATTCGAACCGGGCCGGCTCTCGACCCGACGAGGGGGTTGATTTTCGGTTTGGTCGGTTCAACTCGATCGAGTCCGATTTAATGTGTGGTTTACTGTTCATAAGTTTAAAAAACTTAAAATACATGATAGAGTAGTTAAACTCACCTTCATGTCTGCAGAGAGAAATCTATGAGTTATATATTTCATGTCATTTTTTTCTGTAACTATTGTCTGTGAATTTCTCACAAAGAGAAATGAAGAACCGAACAAAAGTTACAAAACTTAACCTAAGTTTCAAACCGGCCGACTGTTAAAAAACTCAGTGATTGGTCTAATCAACCGAAAACCTAATAACTAAAAACAAATTGGTTTAAACAAAAAAAAAGATTGGTTTGTTATAAAAAAAAATAATAAAAAAAAACGAATCAAAAACTGGTCGATTTTTACAAAAACAACCGATCCAACCCGGTTCAAATTTTGTTGCTAAGCAATTCCGACTTTTAGCTGAACCAAACTGAACATGAGCCGGTTTCTGATCGGACCTGGTCGAACCACCGATCTGGTTCGGTTATGATCAAAACACTGCTCGTAACTCTCAATGTGCGAATCTTAAAATAAAATAAAATATTATCTAAAAATGCATGCGCCGCATTAGTTTGGTCGATCGGTGGATTAATGGGTATCGTAAATATTAACATGAGTGTGAGTTCACGGATCGTTTGAATTGACTTGTGGGTTATGAGTTGTATTTCAGTATTGAAAATTGTACCAATATTTAGGTTATATATTTTGACATAACTCGCGAAACTCAATTAACTCATCACTAATCATTGATTCTAAATTTCTAATCGTATGACTTAAAATGTCACCATTTAAATATAAGTAGGTTTTAGTCAACTTCTATACGGACTAAAATTCATGATTTAATAAAAGAATACGTTATAAACTAATGTTTTTATACATAAATTTAAGTGTTTCATTTAACAAACAACATTAAAATATATTTATTACTTTTACTTTGTAACTTCACATTTATAGAAAAGTCACGTATCGACGACGATTCCAAGTGTAATAATGATGTAAATTAAAGACATTTCGTCATCCATGCTAAATTCAATGAATTCTTACATATTTCTTTCTTCTGTTACACCGCTTCTTGATTTCATTTAAGTCAACAGAAAATAGTCAACTTTTTCATGACGTTTGATTCCATTCTAATTAATCGTTATACTAGAATATCGGTTTGTAATTTAATTGATAAATGACACGCACATGACAAAGAATCCATCCGTACACTCGTGAACTTTAAATAATGTTATATTTTATTATACGAATATATAAATTGATTTACGAATTAAGAATTATAATCTAAATACGATTTAATTATTTGTATCAAAATAATTAAAAAAATATATTCAATTTAAAGTATAAATACCCATTCCATAATAACTGATGTATTTCGACAAAACTAACCTCTTGTTGGTGTTTTTCTTCATTAGTAATCAACCAGTTGTTGGTCTTCTTTTGATGGCAACGAATTTGGGTTAGCATGATCTGCACGTTGAAATAGATACTCATGAAGTAATTAACTTGATAATTGAGAATTCAGATGCAGATATACCACTAATGTCGCTCATAGATTGCAGAAAGATTATTTTGAATTTTAACAAATTCAAAATCAGACACATTTTCCAGAAAGCAAATGGGGTGACGGATGTTTTTGCTAAGCAAACTGTTAATCTATATGAACTTTTTAATTATCTAACGAATCCTCCATCGGACATTTTGAAGTTGCTGATGTTTGATAGTCAAGGGAAATCAACTACTATAATACTTAAATACAATTATTTATTTGTTTTTGGTTTGTTGTAGTGTATGAATTAAAAAAAAAAAACAGTTTTATGCCTTCTTTTACTTATCATAATATAGATTATTTTAAAAAAATCTATTAACTTAAACTATATATAAAATAAACGAAGTTGTTGAGTTCTGGGTTTGTTTGCAATTTGCATAATCTCTCTTCATCTTTAGCTATGAACTGTTTCATCTTTCTCTTCCTCCTTCTGCTAATGATCCAGATCCCTCCTGGCTCTCCAATTCCAAACACCTTCTCACCGGAGACACCTCCCCATCTCTCCAGAAGAGTTCCCATACTTATTCGGGAGACGACTGTTCGGCTAACCAATCACGAGTCCCGTACTTTGACACTTCACTGTAAATCTAAAGACACTGATCTTGGAGTTCATCAACTTTCACAGAATAGTTTCTTCGAATTCAAGTTTCAGCCAAACGTTTTTATAATGAACACCCTCTTCTTCTGCAGCTTCGAATGGCCAGATCAACCACTCAAATACTTTGATATCTATATTGAGAAAAGGGACGTAAAGGTATGTAAATTTTGCTCATGGAATGCAAGGTTGGATGGACACTGCATGGAATTAAAGAGCTATTCCAAGTGTTATCCATGGAATCATGATGAATAGAATAGCTAGGGTTTATAGGGTTTCTGTTCTGCAGAAAGAAAAAGAAAACATGTTCTTCACCTGTTGTTTTGTTTATTTCAGATCCTTCAATAGAAATATTAATGTTGTATTCACCTCTACAAAAAACATGTAAATTCACTTTTAACTATTTTGTCAATTCAAAACTCCACTTTTTAAATATGATTATTTAAAAGATGGTAACGTATAGTCAAATTCTCTAGGTGAGTTAAAAGGAAAATTTACTGTTACACTCTTTAAATTTCATTTATGCTATTCAAACTATAAAAAAGAAAATTGACCTTCTAAGGTTGGTCAAAATCCAAAGGTTGAAAAAAAATAGTCTGAAAAAATAACTCATTAACTAAAATTAATTTTTGACCAAAAACATTACCTTATAGATAATTTTAATCTTTACTTTCTTACTTAAAAATTAGGTAACCAGCTTAATTCCTTTTTTAAAATAAAAAAATTAATAATAAACTGTTTTCTCAATGACCTTATATATGTTTAAATTTAATTATATATATATTCTTATAATATATGTATCCCATTCATGAAGAAGAAGCTAGTGATTCTATATCTATCCTATGACTATGAACCGTCTCCTTGTTTTTCTTCTTCTGTTCCTACTTGAGAGCCAACTAGGGTTTCCACTGCCATCATCAAGTCTCCTTCCACCCAATATCTCTACAGAAATCTTTGGTATTCCCAAGACGACAGTCTATATCTATAACTACGAATCGACTACTTTAACAGTTCATTGCAAATCCAAAGAAGATGATCTTGGAGCTCATGATCTTCCACAGCATTATGATTTTTATAAATTCAAGTTCCAACCCAACGTTATTGCAAGGGTGACCCTCTTTTTCTGCAGCTTTGCATGGCCCGATCAACCCACAAAATTCTTCAATATATATGATGAGAATAGGGATGTGCATGTATGTAGTAAGTGCGTCTGGTATGTACAGTTCGATGGACCTTGCTTGAAGTTCAAAGATTATTCAAAGTGTTATGTTTGGAATAAGGATATGCTGAAATAGATGTGGTTTCAGAAACATGCATGTGTTCTTTTTGGAATTTCTATACTGAATAAGAGCAACTATTTGGTTAAAACTTGTTTATTTAGTCCAGAAATCAATTTTTGGTTTTGATTTGAATCTAAAAATCAAATTTTGAGTTCGTTTTGAATTGATTTATGAGTTTATTTGAACCCAGAAACTGATTTTTTATCTCATAAAAAAGTATTGTAGCAATTTAATTACATCGTCAAATATAAGTAATTGGTTAACCAATATATATATATATATTTTTTTAAATAAGGGGTAGGGTAGGGACAATCAGAATAGTTTTTTTTGTTTTTGAATTTTTCTAAATTTAAACATTAAATATATTATTAATTAAATTAATCCACCAACAAAGTTACTTATTTTTGGGGTGTCCCTATCTCATCAAGAATGCAGTACCTTTAGTATGTCTGTTCTATACATTTAAAAAATGAATCGATGAACAACTACAATATAATATGATGATTTTTAAAATAAATGTTTTTTTAATAATAAACTATTTCTGAATGATCTTATTTATGTATATATTCTTATAATGTATCCCATTCATGAAGAAGAAGCTAGTGATTCTATATCTATCCTTTGACTATGAACCGTCCCCTTGTTTTCCTTCTCCTGTTCCTACTTGAGAGCCAACTAGGGCTTCCACTGCCATCGTCAAGCCTCCTCCTTCCACCCAATCTCTCTACAGAAATCCTTGGTATTCCTAAGACGACAGTCCATATCTGGAACTACGAATCGACTACTTTAACAGTTCACTGCAAATCCAAAGAAGATGATCTTGGAGTTCATGATCTTCCACAGCATGATGTCTACGAATTCAAGTTCCAACCCAACGTTATTGCAAGGGTAACCCTCTTTTTCTGCAGCTTTGCATGGCCCGATCAAACAAACAAATTCTTCAATATCTATGATGAGATGAGGGATGTGTATGTATGTAATCGCTGCGTCTGGTATGTACGGTTCGATGGACCTTGCTTGAAGTTCAAAGATTATTCAAAGTGTTATGTTTGGAATAAGGATAAGTAAGCTGAAATTGATGTCCGTGGTTCAGAAATATGTTCTTCTTCTTTTAGGGTTTCTATACAAAATAAGATTAAGAATAATGGATGAACGCTGGAAGTTTCTTCGCTTATGAATTGTAAGATTAAGAAGTGGTGCAATGGACCTGGACAGTGGACGGTTTTGTAATGGAATGAAATGGCGACGCATTTTGAGAATTTGGAAGCGTCACTAAAGGTTAAAATGATGATGCTCGGTGATGGGCCTGGTCGTGGTCCTGGGCCTGGGATTTAGAAGTTCCTAACTAAGCGACCATGGATAGTAAGTAGGTAGAAGTTTGTGGTGGACTTGTCAAATGTCAATTTTTATTTACAATCGAACCCATTTAAAAAATTCGATGATATATATATATATTAAAAAAAATTAGGGGTAGGGTAGGGACAAGCAGAATTATTTTTTTTCTAAATTTAAATGTTAAATATATTATTAATTAAGTTAATCAACCAACAAAATTACTTATTTTCTGGATTGTCCTAAAGGAGTCTCGTATGTTTGTTCCACATCACGTTTAGATGAATCGTTGAACTGCTATATTATATTAGGATGATTTTGAATGCATTATTAATTAAGAATAAATCCATTTCTATCAGTTTTTTTTCTTTTTATCATTAAAAAAAAGTAATGGGCTAGTAGTGGCGACCCTAGGCCCATCCCGCTACATAATGTCCAGACTTTCCTGTTAACATCTGGTCTCGTCAACGTAGCCCCACCGACAGCCTAGAGTTGAGAGGCTGACTCTTCAATCACAAGTTACAATTTCCCAAAAACACTTGGTGGATTCGAACTCGTGACCACCATGGAATACGGAAACCCTCTAGAAACCTTTTTTAATGTATAACCTCAATAAACTAAGTCATAGTCAAAGCAGCATTGTAGACTATAACCTTAATAAAATTCGAAAATAATCAATAAATAATAATTTATTAAAAACGTGACGTGTTCTACATTTATTATTGAAATGTTTTAATTAAGTCACCTATAAGTATACATAAAACTTTTGACTCTAACCAGTAAATTATAACCTGATCACACTAATGTTAAATTTATTGCCCATTTAAGATCTTTATTTTATACCACAGAGCAGTTGATGAACAATGAAACCACATCTTCTCCTTCTCCTTCTCCTCTCCTCCATGAACGCGTCTGAGTCCAGTCATTTCGTCCTCGTCCATGGCTCGTGCCACGGTGCATGGTCTTGGTTCAAGCTGGTGAAGCTGCTAAGGTCATCCGGTCACAAAGCCACGGCACTAGACCTTGCCGCTTCAGGCGTCGATCCGCAGCAAACAAGCTCTCTCAGATCGATCTCCGATTACTTCAAACCACTCACAGACTATATGTCGTCGCTGAATTCGTCTGACAAAGTGGTTCTTGTCGGCCACAGCCTCGGCGGTTTCGCCATTTCTCACACCATGGAGAACTTCCCAACCAACATCCATGTTGCAGTCTTCGTTAGCGCACAGATGCCAGGACCGTTCCTAAACGTTTCCACTCTCAACCAAGAGGTAGAAGGGACAGGAAGTTGATTTTATTTTAGGGAAAATATTATTGAAATTTTATAGTTTGAATGAGGTGCCAAAATTTCATCATTATCAAACTTAAATATACCATTCTATGACAAATAAATATTAATTTAAAACCGTGTCATGTAGAACTTGGGTCACTTATATTATTATAGGAATAAATATCATTCAGTACCCAGAAGTTATTCAGTTTTTACATCCAGTTATCCTACAAAAAATTTGTTACTCCCACAAGTTGTAAACTTGTAAGTATAACTACTTTATTTCGACATTCAAAATGGATGAAAAACGTCAGTCACGTGAAAAAAATATGATATACCTAAGATCAACGTTTTACGAACAAGAGATACCTTAAAACAACATTTTACAAACAAAATGTACATGATAGCAACAACACTAATGACATAGCTCACGTTCTTCATACATTTTGGATGTCAAAATAAAGGAGTTACACTTAAAACTTATGGGGTACCTAAAAGTAACAATTTTTTTGTGGGGTAACTGGATGTAAAAACCCAACTTATGAGATAACTAAATTCATTTAATCGCTATTATTATATGTATTTGTGTTTCCGCAGTCGCTAAGGAGATCGGGTCCTACGTTCGACAGCCGCTACACCTACGATAACGGCCCGAATAATCCCCCAACCACCTTTACATTCGGTCCGGTTCACTTAGCTACCCAAGTTTACCAACTCAGCCCCATTGAGGTAACATTGTTGTTCTATACATGGATAAGAAACAATTAATCCTCTTGACAATATCTGAATGTCTGGAGCGACGACATACCTTGTAGGATTGGATCCTGGCGACCACGTTAATGAGGCCGTTGCGTTTGTTTCGTGATGAAGACATGGCTAAGGTAATACAACTGACCGAGACAAACTACGGGTCCGTGTCACGGGTTTATGTGGAACCCGAGGAAGACAAGCTGACACCCGAGGATTTACTGCAATGGGTGCTAAAAAAGAACCCCCCCGACCAAGTGTATAAGATCAAGGGATCGGACCATATGGTCATGATGTCACAGCCATTGCAACTCTGCTCAATTCTACTTACCATTGCAAACAAGTACTCATTATAGAAAGGGTTAAATACAATATTGTCTCCTAAAATTTACATTAATTTTAAAATTCTCTCTTAAAATTTAAAGTTCATCTTAATGTTTGAAAATGATGAAAAATCTCTCCTGAAAGAGCATATGTCAATCAGCGGGTAATGAGAGATTTTATAATTTCCAAACATTAGGGAGACTTTAAACTTTAAAGGAAAATTTTAAATTTTTCGTAAATTTTAAGGGACAATATCGTATTTTAAAAGTTTTGTGCCTTCTTTGTGTTAAATCCTTAAACAATGGTTTAGAAAATGTCGGCGTTCGATTTTCGATAATACAAAACGATCGGGATGGAAAGAGCATACTATTTATATGTATATGGTAAACGATTTGTAGGCAAGTGCAGAGATAAATGACAATAATTGGTTATAGAGCTAAAATTCATAAAAACAAAATATTATTAACTGACTTATAAAATAGAATACAATTTTTTTTTCTAATAAGATAATATTTTACAAAATTAACATAAAAAATGAAATAAAACAAAATGAGTACTCTCATAATCAAACTTTTTTTTTTTACTTGGTCAAAAAAAAAAAAATCAAACTTTTTTCCCATGTAATATTTTTTTGATTGTCCGCTTACGTCTGAATGGTAATACTCTAATATCGTATTCCAAAAACTTCATGTCTCCCTCAATTATTATCTGCTTCATTTGTTCCAACTCGATCGATGAACTTCTTCTTTTTTTTTTGGTGATTTTTTTAAGCCCTGCAGTCTATTTATAAAGGGTTATTGGTCAAAGTGCCCCCTAAATTTGGCTGAAATTTAAGAATCCTCCTTAAAGTTTAAAATCCCCCATAATGTTAAGAAAATGATGAAAAATTCCCCCTAAAAGAGCATCTGACAAGGGGGGATTTTTCATCATTTTCAAACATTAAGGGGCACTTTAAACTTTAAGGGAAATTCTTAAATTTCCGCCAAACTTTAGGGACACTTTGACCCTTTACCAATTTATAAAACTTCGTTAGGGCTTGTTTTCTATTTACTGTTTCGATCCCACCAAACCGTACAATGCTCCAACGTACGGCTTCGGGTCGGCCTTGTGGAAATGCTTGTCGCGGATCTTCTCAAACACCCGCCATATCAGAAGGCTGTCCGGGCCTGCATTGTGGCCGATCCCGACTTCCCGCTTGACGCCGAGCGTCGCTGCCACCCTCTCCAAACCACCGTACAAGCCATCACAGAACTGCATGACATGTTTAATATCGTAGACCTTGTGTCCGAAGATATTACCAAGGGTTGTGAAAAACTTGTTCAGATTCTCCGGAAGCTTACGGTTTCGATTGTTTGTTCGTAGTATTATCTTCACCAAGTACGCGAAATCATAGGCACCGTGGAAACTCACCCACGTAACAGAATCAGTGTACAGCATTCTGGAACGCATCACGTGCTGGCCGAAATCAGTCGACCGAATGCCGAATTCACGGTTGAGTTTAAAGTTAAATCCCTTACCTTTAAGAAACTCGATAGACTCGGGGTTGTGCGGGTCGCGTTCGGGGTCAAAGTCACAGAAATTAAACTCCCATATACAAGAAACCTGGTTTAGTCCTGGGCTCGCTGGGAGGTTCCCATCACGATCCATCAAAGTGAGACCTAACTGGATCAGTTCTAGGTCGTCCACATTCTTCTTGATGAAGTGGTACTGCTCGGCTGGTGATCGGCAGTGTGGCGGAATTGGGCCAGACGGATCGGGGTGGTGGATGACGCCGGGGAATTCGGTGTCCATGGAGACGTAAGGATAGCGAGAGATGAGACTGCGGATGATATTGAACTCAATGTGCAGGTTGTGGTTCCAGACCTTGCGGATTTGAATGGGGGTGGAGTGGGCGTGGGAGTGGAAGATGAGGTTCTCCATGAAGGAATTGCAGAAGCTTTAATTTTGTAATGAAAGGGCAGGGAATGGATTCATTAGTCGTTAGTCATTCCTATATATAGGGAGCTAGGTTACCGTAGGGATATAGAGAGATCAAATATATAGATATATAAGTGATTTTTTTAAATATATAATAATAATATAGAAGAATATAGATAGAGGGATAGGATTACAGATAATGTTATTACTTATTAGATTAACAAATCAAGTGTTATTTAAAAAAAAAAATATGTCATGACTCCAAAAAAATAAATAAAGTCGTTGCATATGGTTTTTTGAATCCACCGCTATTTTTTATAGATATATTATAAAAACGTACCCTCGTAGTATTTTACAATATAAACCATACAAAATTGCATTTATATGCACTTTTTTTTTAAATTGATATATAGAGTGAGAACTTCTTTTTCAAAATCTATCCATATATGTATCTAGAATTGAAAAATCGGTTCAAATATGATTTTTTTTGTGTGGTTATGTATGCATTAGCTATAATTTTTTTTGAATAATCTGTTTAAATATATTTTTTTTAATAATATATATATATTCATTATATTTTAGTTACATATCAAACTACTACCTAAATTTATATTATGGTAAAATACCATATTCTCCCCTAATGTTTGTCTAGATTTTCAATTTTCCCCTTAACTTTTGAAGATTGTAAAAATAACAGAAAACTTTAAAAAAAATGTCACAATTTAATCCTCCTAAATATTTTCAAATGTTATAATTGAGTCATGATTCGAATCGGAGTTCGATTGACCCCCAATTGAGGGTGCTCATGTCTGAGTCTTGATCCAGACTGGCCTCATGGGCGGGGGAATAGGTGTGGGTCAAGACCCAAACTCGAGCCCCCTAATTGGGCAATTTAAATTTTAATGATAAAACTGAAAATTTGATCAAATATTAGGGGAGTAATGTCGTATTTCACCCTTTTATTATATGTGCAAATTGCTATCTAAACTATTTTCGTTATAAATTGTTAATTAGACATAAATAGTTAATTAAAAAAATGCAAGAAACTAACAATTTTTTTGTTATAATTATAAAATTACTTTAAAACTCATATAAAGTCAAAAAATTAGTATAATTCATAAATTGAATTTAAATACAATATACTTACAATACAAAATTAAAGAAAAACATATAGTTACAATACAAAATTAACAAAACTAATTAAGATATCTTTTCTAAGACAAACTCACACTTAGGGACAACTTGTTATGGCTCTTGAGTCTTGTCCCGAACCATAATGAGTCCTTTCCATTTTTTAAATAGATTTTTATTTATGTTTTTTAAAATTTCTAAACAATGTTATACTTAATATAATTTAAATTATATAAATATTTTCAGAATTTACTGTTGATATTTGTAATTAATTTACCTTTATTCATTCATAGCATATATTAATTTATATCCAATTTTGAGAATATTAACTTTGTATGTGAGTTTACATAAAATTTGAGGTTATTTTATTTTTATAGTATAACTTTAGTCTTTTTATAATTTTTTTTAAAAAACTATTAAAATTAAGAGTTTTTGAATAACAGAGCTATTCACTTGGAAGTTTAGTTAGAATTTTTTTTACAATTTTTTTTTTTTAAATAATCAACAATTTACACACATATGATACAATCATACAAATTTAATTAGGTAGAAGATTGTTATTTAACTATTATACTTTAAACTTTTTGTATGTAAATTTAATAATAAATCTAATGCAAACTCAAATTGTTGGAATTCTAAGTGCGGAGATAATGAATAACTCACAGATTTAATTAAAGAGAACATTGTATTTCTTGAATAGATTGATACATTCAACTCAATCACAATTACATGTACTTATACTACTTTGTTTAGCTACATAATCATTACATTTGACTCTAATTTCAACCTTACTATTTCACTTTTGACAAAGTTACTCTTACTTTTGTTGTCTCATTGACTTGTTGACTTAGTCATGTTAACACCCCCCTCAAGTTAAACAGTGGGATTTCAAATGTTTAACTTGCCAATGATATTGTTGAAAAACCTTATGTTGACTGTCTTTGTTTTGTTGGTCCTGCCATTGGGCTGAGCTGTCCTCCGACTGTGTCGAATGCCATCTTGTGGTTTCTTTTTGACCGAGCTCGTTCTTCTTCGACCGAACCCTCATCCGACTTCTATTTGACACTCCCCCTCAAGTTGAGCAGTGGAGTCTTCAATGTTCAACTTGAACAAGGAGAAGCCCATGTCATCGTCATTCTCCTCTTTCTCTTCGACACTCCCCCTCAAGTTGAGTGTTAGGTCTTCAATGCTCAACTTGCACAGAAAGTAGTCAAATATCTTCTCTGACTTTGTGAGAATATATTCTTCCTGGAAATACTCTTTGGACTGATTGGTTTGGGATCCTATCGGAATTAGGGCAACTCTTCTTCTGTTTGACCCTATCGGAGCTAGGGCGACTCTGCTTCTATTTGACCCTATCGGAGCTAGGGCGACTCTGCTTCTGTTTGACCCTATCGGAGCTAGGGCGTCTCTTCTTCTGTTTGACCCTATCGGAGCTAGGGCAGCTTTGCTTCTGTTTGACCCTATCGGAGCTAGGGCAACTCTGTTGTTGTGTACCCTATCAGAGCTAGGACGACTTTGAATTGTTTGACCCTATCGGAGCTAGGGCAACTCTTCTTCTGTTTGACCCTATCAGAGTTAGGGCGACACACCATCTTTTTTTTGAACCTCACCAGTCTTCTCTCCACCACCTCCGGTGCAATCTCTGTTGGAATTCTAAGTGTGGAGAGAATGAAGAACTTACAGATTTAATTAAAGAGAACATTGTATTTCTTAAATGGATTGATACATTCAACTCAATCACAATTACATGTACTTATACTACTTTGTCTAGCTACATAATCATTACATTTAACTATAATTTCAACCTTACTATTTCACTTTTGAGAAACTTACTTTTGCTTTTGTTGTCTCATTAAATTAGTCATTATAACACAAATAAGTAATAATTATAACCCAATTGCTACACAGAAGAAGATTTGATAACACTTTTTATATATAATGATATAAAATATTTATACACACCATGCATCAAACATATAGTGGGTGCCGTCTACATCGTCTCTATAACAAACCCTAGCTAGGTATTGAGTCTCAAGGAAATAACCCTATCAAAGGAACAGAAGGAGCGAAACCAGAACTATAACTATTACTAGGGCACTCAGGTAGCCGTCTTTTGTGTCGGGAATCGCCATGGACGCCTCCCAGAGCTTCGGCTACAGCACTCATAAACTCAGCTGCAAACTGGAGAAACTTCTCGTAGATGCCCATTTGGTGTTCTGTCACCATTTGTCTTAGTTGAGATGAATCGAGAGAGAGAGACATGGAGAGATGATAAAGTTATAGAGAGAGAGAGAGAGAGAAAGAGAGAGAGGAATGGAGGTATGTACGACCTTTCGGTAGCTCAAGGGGTGTATTGGTGTGCAAATGAGTTGTCACGTGTTTGCATGGATATTATCGTCGATAATAATAATATATATAAATAAAATTCAATTATTTTCTTAGGATGAAAAAATAATTTATTAAACATCTATAAGCCAATAATAGAAGGTCCTAGATTTTCATTTCAGAAATTATTAACTAAATTAGATATTTATCAGGGACACGCGATAACCCATAACATTTTCTATTCAGATATATTTATGTTACGGCATGTGTTTTAATAGAAAATTAGGGGGTCAAAACGGGTCACGGCTCGACTCATAAGTCGTGTTGACTTGGGTCGCATCATAGACCCTTTGACCCAAACCCAATATGTGTAATAATACACGTCAATATTTGAAACTCAAACCTGACCCGCGAGTTGATGGGTCAACCATGACCCGTTAGGAATGGTAAATGTTGTGTAAGACTGATTTGTTCGACCTCCATAACCCACGGGTCAATAAAAACAAAAAATATACTAAAATATATAAATGAGACGAATCACGGGTTGACCCATTAGTCAAGATTTCTGACCAAAAATTGACCCGTGTTTTCACAAATCATCCATGAGTCATGTTAAAATGACTCATGAATCAAAACTCTTATACAAACATGACCCATGGGCGGGTCACCCACAGGTTGAGTAAGATTTTGATACCCCTATAGAGAGTTTGCCGGGTCGATCTTGTCAGTATTAACAAAAACCATAAATAAAACTTGTTAAGTAACTCCATTTAAATACGGATGTTTACAAAAGTAATAACTACTATAAGATTTAACCAACCAATATAATATTTACATTAATTATACAAATATATAACCTATGCATCAATAATTGCGCAGGCCTATACGTACAAAACTTGTTCTGAAGATCAAACCCTAGCTATATATCATGTCCTCAAGGAACTAACCCTATCAGAGGAACAGAAGGTGCGAAACCCGAACTAGGGCACTGATGCTGCCGTTTTTCGTGGCGGGAGTCACCATGGACGCCGCCCAGAGCTTCTGCTACTGCACCAACAAACTCCTTTGCCAGTTTGAGGAAACTTACGAAGATTCCCTGTTGCTGTGCTATCACCATGGATATCTTACTTAGTTGAAATACATACAGAGATAGAGAGATGGAGGTGGGAGATTATATATATATATATATATGTGTGTATATTTATATAAAGAGATAGAGAGAGAGGACATTAGAGAAAATCAAATACGGCCTTTCGGGAGCTCAAAAGGCTATAGTTTTGTTGGGGGAGGGAAGGAGTGAGTTATCACGTGTTTGCATGGACATTATTATGTACATGTTTTTTTTTTAATATAATAATAAAAAGGTGTTGAACTTGAACCCCACAATGTAAAAAACTAAAAATGAATTACGATTAAAAAATGAGTATAATGTTTATTTTTTTAATTATATTATTTCAGCCAAATTTTTAATATTCACATTTTCAATTCGACATTTTGTGTATAAAAACATAAACAAATTATGGCATTGAGGATAGAAGGATATTCGCCGCATTTGCCACGTCGTCACCAACCTAATCTCTTTCGTCCACATATAATGTTTATCCAATAGGATCGATCTCTTTCACAATTTCTTTCCTTTTTCAGATTGGATTTTGTTAAATTGTGGCACGTGTTTTTTTATAGGAGTGTGTATGGAATAATATGGGACTTAATCGGTTCAAAAACCGTATTTGATCTAAAATGTGATAAGGTACAGATTCGATTTAATCGTCTAAATCGTTTCATATTTCATCCACAATATCATATCACTTTCAAAACAATTCAAAAAAATACGGTTTACATGTGACATGGTTTAGCTAGCTGATTTTTTTTTCCAACACTATTTCTTTGTATAATAAATGGGTATGGGGTAGAACAACAATTAGCCAGCTTAAATGATTTTAAAATATTATATTGTTAAGTGAAAAACATAGTAAAATTTATGTTTAATATATATATAAGAGAGGTGTATGTTATTTAATGTATAATTGTTGTATAGGTTGGTCATACTCATAATTTGATTCTTTCATAATTTGCAGTCATAGTCAACATGTAGAAGTTGTGTTGACATTTTCCAAAATATAAAAAGAATCATAAGTTGACCTAAATCCGATGCGTATTTTCACGAATCATCCATGAGTTGTGTTAAAATAATTATGGATCAAAATGTCACCCAAACCTGACCTGTGTGCAGGCAGTTGCAGATGTGGTGTACAATAAGTGGGGTCCTAGGACTCCACTTGTTTTCTTCACACATACATGTTTTTTAGTATTTTTTATTAGAAACCCACTAAAATATGTAAGAGGACCTCACTTGAATTGGGAAACCCACTAAACCGTGACTGAGCAAGCTTCCACCACAACAGTTTTGAAATGGGGACCCACTTACTTCGGTTCCCGGATCCGTAGCTGTGTGCAGGTCACCACGGGGTGGACCCCTGTGTAAGTGGACCTCTATGTAAAAGCTTCCACCGTTGGTCTGAAATTCTTCAGAAGGCTTCATATTGGGCTGAAATTCGCTGCAGTGCTCCAAATCGATTAGAAGTCGAGATAACGAAGGAGGTCCACATTACAAAAGACAGTTAACAAAAGTTGATGAAATCAAAATTCATGGTTCTTCAAAAATACCCACCCTCGCAATTCAAATTTGCAGTAGCGGCTACTATTTTCTTGTGGCCATTTTTCAAATCTCGACCATCCATCCACAACCACTAGCTCAGTCCTCTTCCTCCAAGCTGATTCAAGTCTTCAAACTCAACAACAAACAAACACTTCCGAGTTACGACTTTGACAGTATTTGAATTTTAAATCCGACATCGGAGGGAGTGGGAGTAACACTGATGCCAATTTCAGCTTCAAGATGTGTTTTGGGTAACCCAAGTATCCAGCTTAGTTTCTGATCCTTTTGGCATTCGTCTCTCTGAGGCTGAGAGGGCGACTCCTACATAGAAACATTTCGCGACTACGACCGGTCGGAATCGTCTTCTTCAATCTTTCTTTCAGGCACGGAACTCGTTTTCACTTGTCTTGTTTCTTTGTCGGAGTAACCCATATCTAAAGTGTTTGACTTTGAGCAGAATGATGAGAGATTCCAAGTCGGTGCACCGGATCACCGGCAAGAATGAGGAGATCGAGAACATTCCACAGTACCCGAAACCTTCTTCTTCTTCAGCTAGTTCTGGCGTGGACTCATCTCGAGCTCCATTGAACGCCATTCAAGAGCCGGAAATGAATGCTAAAGGTAAATCTGACAGAACTCCAGTGAAGCTTAAGGGCAGAAATGCTGAATCCACATTGCCGCTTCGAACCCCAGAGAAGCACAGCTTTGGATTTTCTTCACGGAGCCGACTAGGGCGGGGGGAATTGGGAGAAGACTCGAGGGCTGATATCAGCAGTTACTCCACTCAAGCTAGTAGAGGGGTTCCTGTTGGCGATGCCCATATTGCCACTCCCAGGATTACTAGGACGCTGGGGAGAGCTAACTCGAACTATACCGAGTCTTCCTCAACACAATATACACCAACTAAGAGCGTCAATAAGCCTCCATCGAGTGTTGGTTTCAGGAACAAGGTTGATGTAAATGGTGGTGGGCGTTTGGGGAACATTGCTGCATTGTATAAAGGAATTCCTAGCTCTGGTGCTCCTACTTGTGTCGTGAATACAGTCGAAGTGCCTCAGTTTGATCTTAAGGAGGATCCATCGTTTTGGATGAATCACAGTGTACAGGTATCGCATATCCGTGTACTGATTTTTCATGGGTGGCCTAGGGCTAGAAATTTTGAAATCTTAAGTAAACAAGATATCTCAATATTTTTTGGATCAACTGATTGATTTTCTTCAGTAGAGTAGGACATATATTTCTAGGAAGGGGATATATCATTGTTTGGAATGATCCTTTACTTATATTAAGGTTGTTCTTGAGTTCATCGTACTTGTACTAATGACAACTATTGTCCAGGTTCTTATTCGTGTAAGACCTCTTAATAGCATGGAGCGGAGTGTGCATGGTTACAGCAGATGTTTGAAGCAAGAAAGTGCTCAGACAGTCACATGGATTGCGCAACCAGAAACACGGTTTAACTTTGATCATGTAGCTTGTGAATCTGTGGATCAGGTTTGGTTATAGATACGCAATAAGTATACATACATTTTACAACAGCAGATGTGTTGTTTAATATTGCTGACTACTTGGTTACTTGCAGGATACACTTTTTCGCATGGTTGGGCTCCCAATGGTTGAGAATTGCCTATCTGGATATAATAGCTGCATGTTTGCTTATGGTCAGGTATGTAGAATGATATTGTTGTTAAAGAAATGTCCATACGGTTGTGGCTTCAATCCCTATCCCATGCGAGGATAATGTTTTTCGTTTCATTTTCTTAAGCCCATGCATATTTTTTGATGAATTTGGTTTATGCAGACTGGCAGTGGAAAAACTTACACAATGCTTGGGGAGATTGAAGACCTAGAGCAGAAGCCTAGTGTCCATCGGGGAATGACCCCTCGGATTTTTGAATTCCTCTTTGCACGGATTCAAGCTGTAATATCCTAATTCATCCTAATTTTTAGATTAATTTTATTTTGACATTTTAACCTTGTTATGAATGACTACTATTTAACATATACAGGAAGAAGAAAGCAGAAGTGATGAGAGACTGAAGTACAATTGCAAGTGCTCTTTCCTAGAAATCTATAATGAACAAATCACGGATCTCCTCGATCCTTCGTCTACAAATTTAATGGTTAGTGTGCACTTTCTAGAAGATCAGCATCTAGACATTCATTTGATTTTTTGTTTCTCCATTTTAGCTGCGCGAGGATAGCAAAAACGGTGTTTATGTGGAAAACTTGTCTGAATTTGAAGCTCAAACCGTGTCAGATATTCTAAGGCTGCTTACTCAGGTTATTAACCCAATGCTTTTCACATCAATTTCCGCTCTTCATGGATTAACAGAATCTGATATTAACTATGTATATCATAGGGTTCTTCAAACAGAAAGGTTGCAGCTACAAACATGAATAGAGAGAGCAGTCGATCTCATTGTGTCTTCACATGTGTCATCGAAAGTAGATGGGAGAAAGATTCCACAAGTAACCTACGGTTTGCTAGACTAAACCTAGTAGATCTTGCAGGTTCAGAAAGGTACTTATTTATACTATTTACACTTATTCTAACTAAAAGCATCTACTTGGTGCTTAGTTTAGGCTAACTGCATATCATGTCACAGGCAAAAAACATCTGGTGCTGAAGGAGACCGCTTAAAAGAAGCTGCTAATATCAACAAGTCCTTGTCAACTTTAGGGTAGTTCCATGAAGTTTTTTCTTTCTTTTCCTTTGGAAATAGTTAAATACCTACATTAGTAATGCCCATGAAACTGTTATGCAGACATGTGATCATGGTTCTTGTAGACGTCGCACATGGGAGGCCCAGACACATTCCGTATAGAGATTCAAGGCTGACCTTCCTTCTTCAGGTAGTCTCTGAAGCATTTTTCTTTTAATGATTCATTTCTTTTTTTTATTTGTGTGGGAATGTTAATCAATGTTTCAATATTGTGATGCAGGATTCCCTTGGTGGGAACTCGAAAACCATCATTGTCGCTAATGTCAGCCCTTCCATGAGGTAGTGTTTCTTGAGATACACTAATGTGATACCCAAAAACTCTATATCCTTGTTTCCATTTTTCTTATGTAATCTTATTATGTCTTTTTGTATCGGGTTTGAAGCTGTGCTGCTGAGACATTCAACACTCTGAAGTTTGCACAGAGAGCAAAGCTCATACAGAACAATGTAATGCGCACACTTTTGTGATTGCAGTAGTCATTTTTGTACATATAATCCTTCTTCTTAGCATGAAAAATGTTCTAACTTGTTGCCCACTTTCTTGTATAGGCCGTGGTCAATGAAGATTCAACGGGGAACGTGCAAGCTTTGCAACGTCAGATACGATTGCTAAAGGTTGAGAGAATATTATTTTATTAAAATTAGTTTTTTTTTTTTTTTTTTTACTTTGAGAAGTATATGGATAGGTTGTGTAGTCTAGACTCTAGGATCTGATATCAGCAGAAAATTCATATTGTCAACACAGGCAGAGCTTGCAGCCCTTAAAAGCCAGAACGCCTCAAGATGTTTGTCATTTGGCTCTATATCGATGAGCGATGAAATGTCAAATAAAAGCGAAGCTGATCAACATCAACAAGATTATTTGCGTGAATTTGAATCTAAGGGTGTTGTTAGGATGCCCACTGAACAGGTACTACAAAATCAAGACTTTTTTCTATATATATTTTCATGAACAGTCTCTACATGTGCATACAGATATCTAAATTTTATTGTTTGAACTTTAGCTGAAATCTTTGGAGACAACACTTGGTGGTGCTTTGAGAAGGGAGCAAATAGCAGATGTTTCTATTAGGCACCAACAAGATGAAATCGAGCAGCTGAAACATTTGGTATATTTCTTGTCCCCTCTTCTCTATACCAATGTTTCAACATTTCATTTTCCCCGCAAAATTCTACAAACTGTAGAACTTAGTGAGAAAGTGAAAATAGTTATCTTCTTCAGGAATAAAGTGATTGAATAAGATAATCAACAATTTCCTGAAATGGAAAAGATTTCATTATCCACACTAAATTTCAAACTTGCTCTCTTTTCCGCGGTATTTTGAATGTTCAATCTCAGGTGAAGAAGAGGGAGGAGGAGAATATGCGCACTAAAATGACACTCAAGTTCAGAGAGGACAGAATTCATAGAATGGAGTCGGTGGTTGCTGGTTCCATTAGTTCAGATGCATACCTTCTTGAAGAAAAGGAAGCACTCAACGAAGAGGTTCAGTTGCTTCAGGCTAAAATCGATAGCCACCCTGAAGTAACTCGCTTTGCTACTGAGAACATTAGACTGCGGAACGAGCTACTAAGGTAAAATCTTTAATTTGAAGGATCATACTAAGTTGTATCAATTTTAATGTCTCTGTTTCCCCTTTTCAAGATTCCAAGAATTTTATGAAGAAGGTGAGAGAGAATCCCTATTGGCTGAAATATCGAATCTGAGAAATCAGGTAACGTTAGTGTCTGAAGAAACTATCAACATAGTTTTCACTGATGTACTGATGCTTGATTTGCTTTTTGTTTCTAATTTCAGCTTTTAAATTGTACTGTTGATGTGGACTCTGAACAGCAGGTGCTTACTCGCTTTAGCTTGCTGCCTCAGGTTTGTACACATTTACCTTGGAGTGCTAATTTTTGGCTCCAGAAGCTATTTTCTTTGAAATTAAACTTGCAAAATTATTTCAATTGGTTCAGGAGGCCATGGAAGGAAATAAGGAAAATAGCTCTTTCCAGATAGAGGTTGCTTCCTCGGACTATTTCTGAAACCATTATTTCATTTTTATTTTTTTGTATGTAGTGGTATCTGACTTGCTTTCTCTTGATTCAGTTGGAAAGCACTCTCAAACAATTGGAGGAATGCAGAGACAACCTAAACTGCTGCTTAGAAGAAAATACAAAACTTAGTAGGTAAGGTATTTCTCTTTGAAGTCTTGTAAAAATACAACACTTAGTAGGCAAGGATACACCAACTATGGGGAATATTTTCTATTTTTCACTATCCAATTGGTTAATCTTTTTACCTGATATTGTACAGAGAACTAGATGATCTGCGCTTTATGCTTGGCAAATTTGGTTCTCAAGACTGTGAAGGTTTAAAAAAGGTAATTTTGATCTTTCAGTTACTATAGGTTGAGGAAAATTCTCATTTTCATGATTCTCTCTCTCTCGATTTTTATATAATTATTTCTTCATGGCTTGATTTCAGAAACCATCCGGAGAGATGCCCATGGAACTTTGCATGGATGACGTAGTAGATCATAAAGAGATGGAGCAGGAGAAATCTACTGTACTATTAAGCAAAAGCAATGCTGAAGAGATCATAGCACTGCAGTTAGAGCTCGATATAATAAAGACGATCCTTGAGGAGGAAAGAGCATCCAAGATCGAGTCAGAAGAAAGAGCATTGAGCTTTTACAGAGATCTTGAGCAGACAAGAGAAGATCTTTCTTCCATGAGAAGTCTCTATGAAGATGCAGATTCTAAGCTTAAAGAGGCGATATCTGTGATTGAAGCTCTTGAGTTACAGCAAGTACATTCAATCAATGAGCTTGAGGAGTTGCAGAAGAACAACGATCAATACAAGAAGCTCTTGAGTATGAAGGAGATGACAAGTAGGAGATTGAGAGATGAAGCTCCCAAAGAAGTTGCTGAGACCGAGGAGTCTTCTTTGCGGGTACGGTTGAACAATATGCAGCTTTCTCTTGAAAAAGTGAAGCAAAGGTTCCTTAATGAAGAAGAAATGGATCAAGTGCGAAGACAAGCCGAAATTGAAACTGCTGAAGTTATCGTCTGTATGCAGGAAGAGCTTGCAATTCTTCAGCAGCAAGTCCATGATAGCGAAATCAAAGAGACGGAGACCAAGAAAGGGACAATGCTTCTAGAAGCTGAAGTTCAGAAACTTTATGCGACTAGTGAAGAAAATAAACAACTTAGTTGCTTGCTTGAAGAGAAGGATAGCGAAATTTATGCTTTATCAGAAGAATGGAAGATGTTAACATCCGAGATGGAAGAAGTGCTATCTAATGGGCATGCAGCGATTGAGGATGCTTCGAATGAGCTGGAAAGTATATCTGATAAGAGGATATGGATCTCGGAACATTTGATCCAAATGGTAAGAATGATATCTGAAAAAGAATTCCAGATTGAGGAGCTGAGCAGATGCTTAGAGAATGCAAACAGCAAGAGAAATGACTTAGAAAACATGCTGAAGTCTCTAAGAGGAGCGACCTTGGTAATTACCGAAGCACACCAGCAAGAATGGACCGAAAGGGAGGTACTGATGCTATCTATGACTTCAGAATTAGAGGCAAAGACATGCAAAATAGAAAATATGAAAAACAGACTGAAATTGGCTGAAGACAACATAAGGAGCATGTCTTTATGTTCAACTGCTGCTTTTGTGGCCGTGAATAGATTGTCAGAGGTGAATGCCGAGCACGTTGATGAGTTAAAGCAAAAGGGTTCTCTTCTCTGTGAGCGAGCTACTAAAATTGAAACATCTGAGAAGCAGATTGAGTGTCTTCAGGAAGATCTAGCACGGCTAGAAAACACGTGCTCTGTGCTTAAAGAACAAGTTGCAAGAAAGCAGAAACATGTCTCTTCTCTGCAACAGAAGCTAGAAATCATGGAAGAAGACAGCATTTTGCAGGCTAGAAATAAATTGGCTGAGCTAAAGAGTGGTGTTTGTTCTTTGAGATCTAGCATGGACATGCACACCGAGGTAGAGAACCAGGTAAATTGACATCTTCTTTATGAAAATTTTACAAAGTGGAATGTTTTGTTGGAAAGTGAAAAAGTTGCCTTTGCGGGAAGAAAGTGATTCAGTGAGATAGCTTACGGTCTTATGAAATAGAAAAGATTCCACTTTCATTCTAAATTTTACACTTTGTAGTATTGCTATCTTTCTTGGTACTTTCTAGTATTTTTCATTCTTAATATGTTAATGTCTTATGCCTCGATATTGTTGCAGAATACTGAAAATTATACTGAGAAGTGTACGGAATTTTCTCACTCTTCTAATAGAGAGGTTACACAAGAATTTCTATGTGAAGCAACTTTTGAATCTGGAGGAAATGGCAAAGGCACGTGTGACAGAGATGTCAGCATTTCTCTTCTAAAAAGAGAAGTTGAATCTGCCCTTGTTAATTTAAAGCAAGTGCAAGCTGAAATGGTGAAAATGCAATCTGAGAAAGAAGAGAGATTGATATTTGAGAATCAAAACAAGGAGAATGTGAAATGTCTTGTAACTCAAGGTTTCAACTTAGAAGCAGCCATAGACAGTTTTGAAGAGCAATCCCATCTTAGGATGAAAACTTTCAAGGACAAACTTCAGTCTCTTGAACAAGGCATGATGGACGTTGGAATTGAATGGTGTAAGGCAAAAGAGGTAATTATATCTTCTAAATTTTCTTTCATATAATAAAGTCTTTAACTTTTTACTTGGTTAAGAGTCAAGTTAAGCGTAATTCGCTAAGACGGGTACATGTAACAACGATTTGTTTCTTGATTATGTTGCATTTGCTCATTTAAGTATGAAATTGTCTCAAATACTGATGCTTGTCATCGAATAGACAATTTACTGCCTTAACTGGTTGATAATTCTTAAATTGCAGTTGCATGAACACGAGCTTGAAGATACAGAGATAGCTCTAGCTCAAAAATCTGCAGAAGCTTCTTTCATGCTTGCCAAATTTGAAGAGGCACAGAAGACCCTACAAGAAGCAGATTTGATGATTAATGAACTGGTGATAGCAAATGAAATTATGAAAATTGATATTGAGAGGCAGAAGATAGTTGAAACGTCGCTTGTGAAAGATAAGGACAAACTAATGAAAAAGGTTGAAAGCTTGCAATCCATTAATGCACAAAGAGATGGGGAGTTTGAGATTCTAGAGAAGCAGTTTATGGAACTTGAAGGAATAGTTTCAGGGATATCGAATAGTTCTATGGAGAGCCTTGGATTGCTAGACAAGGAGCTGAATAATGTGAGATATGCTGCTTTAAACTCTACAAAGTCGTTGAAGTCATGTCTCGAGGAGATCTGGTCTGAGATAATTGTCAGGGACTGTGCTGTATCGAGTCTGCACCTTTGTCACATGGGTATTCTGTTGGAAACAGTGACTGGATTGAATGCAGAAAATGGTTTGCTGCAACATGGTTTGCGCGAAAGTAGTTCTTCCATGTCTGATTTGAGGGAGCATAATTCTAGGTCAAGGAAAGAGCTCGAAGCCTGCAGCATTCTCAAGGGGAAATTACTATCCGGTATAAAGAATGGGTTTGATCGGATCTCAAAGAAAGAAAGAGAAGCTGTAGATTTAGGTAAGAAGATCACAAGTTTCGAGCAAAAGGTATCAGAAATGCAGCTTCAGGAGGAGATGATGCTAGAGAGGTCCAATTCGATTGGTTCACAGCTTGCTGTTTTGACCAAGGAGTTGGATTTGAGCAACCAAAGTACTGTAGCTTCTCTTTTGGATCAAGAGAAGTTTATGCATTTTGAGATTGAGAATCTCATGCTTCTCTCATGTTCAAAGGACTTGGAAGCTTTCGTCTTGGCAAAGGAGTTGGGTGATGGAAATCTTGTGATTGTTGAGAAGTTGGTGGAAGAAGTTATTATCTCAAAGGTGGATGCAGAGCTGAAAGAACAAATCTTATGGGACTTCGAGAATGAAAGAACAGTTTTTGTTGAAGAGGCAGACAGAATGAGGCAGGACCTCTTGATGAAGTTTAATGAGAGCAGGTCAAGGATTGCAGAGATGGATGGAATTGTTAAGTCTCTTCAAGACAATGTTAGTTCCAAGAACGATGTTGAGTGTGCAAATGAGAAATTGAAAGACGAGGTCACCAAAATTACTGATGCTAAAATGAGATTGGTGAGTCAAATACAATCACTTGAATCTCAATACGAGTCCTTGAAAATGGACATAGGGGCATTGAGAGATGAAAAAAGCATAGTTTTGCAAGATTTGGCTGAGCAAAAATCTAAGTGCAATTCATCTTCAACCTCCATTGAAGTCCTGAACAAAGAGGCTGCTGAGTTGAAGGACAAGGTTGCTGACCTTGAGGCTGTTTTGTTGAATGACAAAGTTATCATTTTTGAGTTGCATCAAGAAAACGAGAAGATGCAAGGTGATGTAAGCGGCTTAAGGGAGAAATACGAGTCGTTAGGAATGGAAATGGAGGCTTTGAGAAGTGAAAATTGCTTAGTTCTTCAAGATTTGGCAGATAAGAGATCCACTTGTGAGTCCTCTTCTACCTCCATAGAGGCCCTGATCAGAGAATCTTCTGAGTTGAAGGACAAGGTTGTTGATCTGGAAGCCGTTATCTTGAAGGGCAAGGTTCTTACCATCAAGTTGAATGAAGAAAATAAGAAGTTGCAACATGATGTAAGCATGCTGAAAAGTGAAAACAGTGTGGTTCTCCAAGACTTGGAAGACAAGAAATCCATGTGTGAATCCTCTTTAGCCTCCATAGACGAGCTAAATAAAGAGGCTTTTGTATTGAACAGCAACTCAGCTGCTCTGGAGAGTAGCATTGCTGATCTTCAATCAGATTTGGAGTTGAGAAATTTTGAACTGAGCGAACTCAAGGATGCACAATCTCTCATCTTGGAGGAATTAGACTTAAAGAATGAAACTTTGCGAGAATGTGTGGATGCTGTGAATTCATTGCAGGTGGAGAACGATCTCTTGAGGAAGAATCTGGAGACTGCAGAGAACAGCGAGAATGAGTTTCTTGGTTTGATGGACAGCAGGAGCTTAGAGCTTGCAGACGAAATGTTGCAGCGGTCTAACTGGACTTCCAAATTGATAGCAGAGCTAGAGTGTGCAAGTAGTAATTGCAAAGAGATGCTGCATGAAAATGTGGATCTTCAAGCTGAGCTGGCACGGAAGGAAGAAATTCAAGAAGGATTGGTGTTCGATTTGAGATTGTTGCAGGAATCTGTATCAAATGTTCAGGATCAGAAGGATGAGATGGAGGAAATGGCGGTTTCGTTGGAGGCTCTGAAAGATGAGATAGAAATAATAACTGCTGAGCTGTACAGAACGGTTGCCAATGGAGAAAAGCTTGAGGCTCAGCTCAAGGAGAAAACAGAGATAATCTTAGCTCTCAAGTTGGATCTTTCAAAAGAGATCAATTCTGCAAAATTCCTCAAAGAAGAGAAGAAGGAGCTGAAAGCTTCTGCTGAAGAGGCTTTAGCTGCAAAAATCTCTCTTGAAGAGGAATTAAGTGAAACAAGAAATTTGAATGAGAGTCTTGAAATGGAACTTGAGCAGCTGAATGATTCGATTGATTGCTTGAAGAGTGACTTGGACAGACTTAATATAGAGAGGGATGAATTAAGCAATGAGGTTCTTGATCTGAAAGAGGAACTGCTGAAGGCTCAAGATGCAGCTTTAAAAAGCAAAGCAATTGCTGTAGAAGCTCAACAGGTACTTAATCATATAGGATAACTTAATCCTTTCTTCGATTTACGCTCACAAAAATCCTGCAAAGTGTGAAACTCTAGTGTGAAAGTAAAAAGTTACCTTTATAGGAAAAAAGTGATTGAGTGAGACAATCAATTATTTTCTAAAATGGAAAAGTTCCCAATGTCACTCTAAATTTTATATGTTTTAGCATTGCTTTTGTGCTTCTGTTTTCTGACTTTAATTTTCTATCATTTGTCAGATAGCTGACGCTAAGGATATCCTTGCCCATGAAAAGGATGAGGAAGTGTTGCTACTAGAGAGATCGGTAAAAGAGTTGGAGTATACCATAAATGTGTTGGAAAACAAAGTGAGTGTTTGAAAATTTTGCCAGAATTTGGTAACAAAAAACATTTTGTAAAGATAAATCTCACCTTTGCTTTCTTAACAGGTCGATATCGTTCAAGGAGAAGCAGAGAGGCAACGGTTGCTGAGAGAAGAGTTGGAGTCTGAGCTTCATTCTGTGAAGATCCAGATGGAGAACGTCCAAAATGCCGATGCTAACATGAATCTGTCCGCTTCTGTTGCTTAATCAATCACTAAGAATGAATGATCTTCTATTGATATTGATGACTGATGCATTTTTTTTTGTCCAAGTAGGCATTCTGACGAGAAAAGAGCCAAACTTGAAGAAGCACTTAAGCAGATAGAAATTCTGGAGAGGGATACCGCACAAAAAGATGCAGAGGTCTGAGATTCTCCATAAAACGTTAAATTTCTTATGTACATGATTTTGCAGAACTAATCAATTGAGCTTTGATACTAACTATAACTGCAGGTATCGCAATGCAAAGCACATATTTCCGAGTTAAATTTGCATGCTGAAGCACAAGCTAATGAGTATAAGCTGAAGGTATACTGCAAGATCTTAGTTTTGATTTTGATTGGTGTATCTGAATTTGATGATCTGTTCTGTTTACCGATTTATTTTAAATGTAGTTCAAGGAATTGGAAGCCATGGCTGAACAAGTAAGAGCTGAGGGTTCTTCTTCTTCCTCTACCCAAATCGTTAGTTCTATCCCAAGCAAATCAGAGAAAAATGGTCCAAGACCTCGGGGTTCAGGCTCACCTTTCAAATGCATTGGGTTGGGGTTGGTGCAGCAGATCAAATCTGAGAAGAACGAAGAGTTTACTTCTCTCAGGCATCGGATTAACGAACTTGAATCCGTTGTCATAAGTAAACAGAAAGATGTAAAGGAGGATAATACCATTTTTTTAAGATTATTTTTTAAATTTGTAACTTTTTGGCAGTAAACACGAATTGAATTCTATACAATTTCTGCAGATATTCATTCTGAACTCCAAATTAGCTAGTGCCGAGAGCATGACTCATGATGTAATCCGCGACTTGCTTGGAGTCAAGTTGGATATGACATCTTATGCTGTAAGATAGTGTTTTTAAAACTGCAGCTCAAAAGGCGATAAAACAGATTGTCAAGTCACTACTTTGATGAGTTTTCTGTTGTAATTGTTAGTCATTGTTGGACTCTCAAGGGGATGAAATCTCAAGCAGTCTCCTCCAGGGGCAGTTTTCTGAATCTCAGCTGCTGGTAACGTAGCTCTGACAAATCTAACTCAGTTGATACAGATTATTAATCTTATTCTTCCTTAGATATTCAATTCAATGTCAATATATCAAGCAGGATACGATTCAGCTAAAGGAACAGCTCGACCAATTTGTTGAGGAAAAACACAAGTAAGCTGTAGATGATTCTTTTTTGCTGTTTTTTTTCTCACATTTTGCTATTGAGATCCTTTCTACCTCTTGACCAAAGAAAAGTTCGGTCATTTAGCAACTTTTTTGTTATCTACTTTCAGATGGTTGAGGGAAATGGAGCAGAAGCAAGCAGAACTGATATCTGCTGAGATTGCATTGGAAAAGCTTCGGCAACGTGAGCAGTTGCTTAAAACGGAAAATGATATGCTCAAGGTGTCAATTACTGACACTTATTATTTGAATTCAAGAAAAAAAACAGTATGTATTCGTATTTTAGCCTTAAATCTTCATGCTTGGGCATCTGTAGATGGAGAATTCTAATTACAAAAAGAAGTTCATGGATCTCGAAGAAGAAATCACGAAGCTCTCTGAACAACAAAATCTCGTGCACCGCATTAATCACCATGCCAAAATCAAGGCAAGTTTTTTTTCTTTTGGTTTTTCTTCCTCCCATTGGTTTCATCTCCTTCATCAATAACAAATTATTGACTGGGATTGTATTGTGCACAAAAACTACAGGATGAAAATAATATTCTAAAAGCCCGAAATGAAGATCTTTGCAATAAGCTGCAGCTAGCTGATTCTTTGATTTCACAATTAAAAGAAGAACTCGGTTCATACCGCACTTCTCTTGGGAAAGTTCCTCAAATAGATTTTGATGAAGAGAAGCTTTGTAAAGACAAGCTTAAGGTTGCCAAACACTGCAGCCTCTATTTTTCTTGTTTTTTTTACGTGCATCGAGTTGTTTAAATAGATATCCTGTTTGTCCATGCTCATGATTTGGTGAATTTACTGCAGGAGAGTGAAGAGGAAAGGGTTAAATTAGCAGAGAAGCTTCTGGCCTTGTGTACTAACATCCTAAGGGTGCTTACTTATGCTTCAAGATGATGATTTTTCTTTCATTTTCAATTTAAAAAACTTGTTTTTAAACTTTTTGATTTGATGAAATTGTAGGCGGCTGGATTTAAGGGATGCGTCACATATTCATCTCTGACAATTGCAGAAGAGGTACTTGAGCAACTAAAGAAAAAGATCAATTCCATGCAGAGTGAACTGCATGATCTCAAGACTAAGGTATAAAATAAAAAAAATGTAAGTTTTTCTGCATTTTAAAAACAGAACAATAACTGTATCATTAACAAAATATGAATGGTATGCAGAACAAGATTTACAGAGAGCAGATTAAGATTTCTGAGCTCAGGTTACGGCAAACGGGTACGAGTACTAGATCGGATGAGAACCATCGTAGTAAAACGCCTAAGAGGACATCCCACACTTCATTCGTCTCTACTTTGGATCGGTGATTCGGGTTTTAGACATTGTTATAATGATGCTCTTTCTCAATAAGAATTTTTGTGGGGCTGTGGTTTTATCTGTTGTCTCCTGGAGTTGTGCATATTTCTGCTGTAACTATGTTGAATTGCAGAATCTCGTAAACCATACGACTCATGTAATTTATGTGATTCGTAAGTGTACATATGATTCAGAAGAAAATTGATATTATTTTCAAGTCGAACATCAGAGTGCGCAAGTTATGTTTAGTTGAAATTATTCACGACTTGACTCGGTTTGAAAATTTGTCAATTGAATTCGAACATTAACCGAATCGACCCCGAATAGTTTCCCTAACAGCTCTGTTCGTTTAGACCCTTAGTCAGTAGGGGTGTCAAAACAGGTCATGGGTCGACCTTGAGTTGTGTCATAGTATGGATCAATTTTTGAAACTCAAACTTTCCCCGCGGGTTGGTGGGTCAACCCGCGACTCATAATGACCCGTCAGGAATGGTAAAGGTTGGGTAAGACTGACTCGTTCGACCTTCATGACCTGCGGTTCAGTCTGACCCGTTCGACCCACCATTTCAATAAAAACAAAAAATTGACTAAAATATATAAATGAGACGGTTTACGTGGGACAATACTTCTGACCCAAACTTACCCCGTGTTTTCACAGATTATCCATGAGTCGTGTCAAAAGGACTCATGTATCAAAACCCTGACCCAAACACGACCCATGAGCGGGTTACTCACGGGTCACCCACGATTTCGGTCAGATTTTGCCACCCTATAGGCAGGGTACAAACGTTAAGGTCCCATTTGGGAGCAATGAGAAAAAGAGAGGGGCTAAGTAGCATGAGGAAGTTTTATGATTCCCAAATTAGATAAAAGAAACAGTTCAGGGACCAGGCCGATCTTTTCCATTTGTCTTGTACGCTGCGCCAGTGCGCCGTCACTCTTTACTCCACTACAAAAAGTATAGAGTTCCGACTTCCGAGTCTCCGACCAACACCATCTCTCCGAACCGAACTCACTCTGCTCGTCAGCTCTGTCACTTTCGGTGTCCATTCGAGCGGGTTTTTAGGTATGATTATCTCTATGTCGGAATAGTCCTCTGTAAATTATCAATGTATCGTATTGATTTGTTTAGGATTCAATAGTAGGGACTGAAATTATTGTCGATTGTGTAATCGGGACTGCCTATATGCTTGAATTCCGTGTTCTTATGGAAACGATTGATCTGCATCTTGAAATGTCAATGTATGTTCGATCATAAATATGTATGCTGATTCAGTATTCTTCATTGCACACAGAATTTGATACGATTAAGGATAATGACCACAGCAGCCTTCAACTGTATTCATTTGCATCTGGGATACTTTTCCAAGGTTCTTATACTCTTTCACTAATTTTACTTTCCTTGCATGCTAAATGTTAATCTGTTAACGGGGGAGGTTTCACCTGAATGCTAGGATACCAATGCTGTGAAGATCAAGAGTAGCCAATATAAGAAGATATGCACAAGAGCTGCAATAGTAGCCTCATCTTTTCAGAAGTTACAGGTTGTGGACACGGAGGCTAACAAGCTCCAGAAAGATGTTCGGGTTGCTGTTCTTGGGGCTAGTGGTTACACTGGTTCAGAGGTATATAATGCTCCTGAAAATTATTAGATTAAAGAAAATTACAGTATAATGATGTTGGGAACTTACAAATTGTGACATACCTACTGGCAGATAATCAGACTCCTAGCAAATCATCCACACTTTGATATAACTTTGATGACTGCAGACAGAAAAGCTGGACAGTCTATTGGATCTGTGTTTCCTCATTTGATCGCACAAGTAAGACTTAATTTTGGTAGTTCCGTTAGCTTGTTCAAAGTATATGCAACCTTCATATATGTGAGTGTTGTAGGACCTTCCGGACTTGATTGCAGTGAAAGATGCTGACTTTTCAGGTGTGGATGCTGTGTTTTGCTGTTTGCCACATGGGACCACACAGGTTTCAAATTATACAAAGAAACTAAATTTGATTCTGATTCTTTGTTTATATGCTAAAGTTAACTCTGTCCTGATGACAGGATATCATAAAAAATCTCCCTGAAGATAAGAAGATTGTTGATCTTTCTGCAGTATGTTTCTGCCTCTTCCTTTGGTCTATGCACCTGCATCTTCTGCTTGAAACCTCATAGACTATACAAATTTGTCGAGTTCTTAGGATTTTCGTCTCCGAGATGTTTCAGCATATGAAGAATGGTATGGTCAACCACATCGGGCACCAGATTTGCAGGTAACTAACTCACGATTGCCCTTTACTCGTATGCCAAAATTCATTTTTAATTAAAAAGGCGATGGATAGCTTCTACTGTCTTGTTCTATCAATGCGCCTTGTTCATCTTGTTAAGCACTCAATTACCTTTATCTAGAAAACAGCTGTATACGGTTTGACAGAGATATCAAGAGAGGAGATACAGAATGCACGTCTTGTCGCTAACCCCGGTTGTTATCCAACTTCTATCCAACTTCCGCTCGTTCCTTTAATAAAGGTTAGATGATTCTCTTGATCTTTTTTTTTTTTTTTTAAATCATCATTTTTATAGTTTCATGGCCCCGTTGCTCCTCCGTTCTTTAGTTTTTCATATTTATTACGTCAACATATATCCAATCTTTGATTGTCCATTTAAATTGCAGTCAAATCTCATCAAACCCGTGAATATTATAATCGATGCAAAATCCGGTGTCAGCGGTGCAGGTTTGTCTCTCTCAGACACACTACCAGGATAAATATGACAAATTAATTGATGCTAATTTTCTTTCAGTTCATATTTTTAGTCTTATTATTATATTGGGAGTATTTTGCAGGCCGTGGTGCTAAGGAGTCTAACTTATTCACTGAAATAGCTGAGGGCATAAACCCATATGGTGTTACCAAGCATCGTCATGGTAAGTTTTTACTTTCACTATGTACAATGAATGCTCTAGGTTCATCAGCAGTGTGATTCATCAGTAGTGTAATATCTTTGTGCTCGTTTTGACAGTTCCAGAGATAGAACAGGGTCTATCAGAGGCTGCACAGTCGGAAGTTACAATCAGCTTTACTCCACATTTGATGCCAATGGTTTATATTCTTGACCATAAATTGTCTCTTCTGAATTTAAACTGCCACCACCTTGCTGGAGATCATAAACTGTCGCCTTTACTCTTTCAGAGCCGTGGTATGCTGTCAACTATTTATGTGGAAATGACTCCTGGAGTGGCAGTCGAGGATTTGTACAAACACTTGAAATCTGCCTATGAAGTAACCCGTTTAGACTTGACTTTCTTTTTCTGCAGTTTATTGCAATTCATAGTCATGTAAGAACTGCTTCAGTTATTAGTTATGCAGACAAATTAATATTCTATATATGTTGCAGGAAGAGGAATTTGTTGTCCTGTTAGAGACAGGAGTAGTTCCTCAAACACGACATGTTCGAGGATCTAATTATTGTCTCATGAACGTCTTCCCCGACCGGATTCCTGGAAGAGCGATCATAATATCTGCAGTATGTTCCAATTATATCTTTATTTTATTTTTATTTTTTCCAATTTTGGGTTTAAAATCTTTGTTCTTCATCGTGATTGCAGATCGATAACCTTGTGAAGGGAGCTTCCGGACAAGCTCTGCAGAACCTTAACCTGATGATGGGATTTCCCGAAAACACAGGACTTCGCTCCCCGCCTCTGTTTCCTTGAATGCTGTGTAGGTTAGATCCAAGTAGCGACTGAGTTTTTTTTGTGACTTGTCCTCATGATGTGCTTGTGCTGCTTCCCTTGTTACAAGGCTAATGAATAAATCGAACCCGAGTTGTTAATCTCGTCGGTTGTGTATTCAGTTAGCATTTTCAACGTTGTATTTATCATAAAGTTTCGTAGATTGTCAGAATCTAGAACATCTCCTCACTTATGTTTTTTTTTCTCTGTAACAATCACTTATGTTACTGTGTCAGTGGAGAACACTTTCCTTTGTTGTTCATAATTTTGGACTAACAAGCAATGTGACTGGCTGTTCTGGGAGATAAAGGAGCAAGGAAAATGTTTTGGGTGCATTGTGTAATTTTGTATAATTATGAAGGAAAGAGAATGGGAGAAAAAGCACCGATAACTTTGGCCATGGTAGCAGATAGTACCCTAAGCTTCTATTGGCAAAATGCTTTAATTTTTGTAAAAGAATTTTAAAATAAAGTCATATAAACTATTAAACACGGTTCTAACTTCTACGTGTTGAAGAATGTGATAATGACAGCGTCCAACTGACGCTATTCGAAAATTAGGGGTACATATTGCTTCAATAGAAGTTCAGGATACAATTCGGCATGAAGAAAGTTGAGGTACTTATTAATATGTTGAGGTACTTATTAATATTCTCAAAGTAATTTTTTTTTTCTTTCTATAAACACTAAAGTATTAAAGATATTTATCTGTTTTTGTTTATTCTCGCCATTACTATAGCCGCTCCATTACGGTCTTAAGTTTCCCGCTTCATCTCGGATTCGCTTTGCTACGTCTCTCAATCTTCATTTCGTATCGCGTCGCCGTTGGCCACGAGCCCTAGCCTGCTCATTGGGTTTTGCCAAAATCTAGTAAGTGAGCTCTCCCCCTATCTTTGAGATCAAATTAAGGTTTTGTGAAGTGCGTGAAAATGAGGTTAAAGGTCCATAAGTGTAGATTCGACGTCCTTTCGGGTTCTACTTCCTTCCTCGCCGTGAAGTTTCTATATCTACGCTATCAGGGATTTTCTTTTGTTTAATTACATTCTCCATGCCGGACTCATCTCTGCGCATCTGTTCTTTGCTTTCTGGATATCTGCACCAGGCCTTCCCTGGTCGTGGTCGACATCTTGTTTATGTTTTAATCACATTCTGCTAAGGAATAGGTATTTTGTTGTAATGCCTGTTGTCTAATTGGTAGTCTCTCTTGGTTGTTGTATGTTACTGGGGAATGTTGTCTGCATCAGCATCTGCACTAAATTCAGGCTTTATGCTGATATTAATTCTTATATATATGCGCACTGTCAATGCTGAGAGTTCTGTAAAAAAAAAATGCTGATAATTAGCGTTATTGCAATTTGTTGCATTTTGATTGCCGAGGATCATGAAAGATTTTCCATGGTATTAGTTTTCCTTCCCACTTCTATAATGGTAACTCTTGTATAGTATTAGCTATCACCCCCCCCCCCCCCCCCCCCCCCCCCCATTTTCTTCATGTTACAATTGACAAGGGTTTGATGAACTTGGTCTGTCTGTCATTTCTTTCTTCCTTTTGATAGTATAAGTTTCTTAGGTTAAGATTTTATTTAGCTGGGGAAATTTGGATTTGGACTGACCAGTTTAGTGAAAACTAATTGAATAGAGCTATCATGGCACACCGATTGCTAAGGGATGCAGAGGCTGATGGGTGGGAGCGGTCAGACTTTCCAATAATTTGCGAGTCCTGTTTGGGTGACAACCCTTATGTTCGAATGGTATGTTTACAATGTAAAATATCTGCTATGCTTATTATACTATTAGGACTACGCTTCAATGAGCTTGGTAAAACTCAGGGACATCAGTTTACCAAAAGTCCATGCTTATGCACATACATATGTAGAATCCAGCGATGAGATTTACCGCTCTTTTCTCTCGTTTTTGTGCCTTTGAAATTTGGACTATGTAAACTGTAAAGTGCCTGTGTCTCAACACTTATCTACTTATTACAGACTAAAGCACAATACGACAAAGAGTGCAAGATCTGCCAAAGGCCATTCACAGTTTTTAGATGGAGACCGGGCCGTGATTCGCGGTATAAAAAAACAGAGGTCTGTCAGACATGTTGTAAGCTGAAAAATGTTTGTCAAGTTTGCCTTTTGGATCTGGAGTATGGGCTGCCAGTTCAGGTTCGAGACACTGCTTTATCCATCAGTTCACATGATGCAATTCCCAAGAGTGATGTCAATAGGGAATACTTTGCAGAAGAGCATGATCGCAAGGTACTCATTTCTTTCTTGAAAATTCTTGGTACTATTACTTTTAGGAAAGGAAAGACAGCAGAATCATGTCTTGTAGTACATTCAATAGCTATATAGTTATTTCAGTTCTAGTGAGGATGTAAAAATCTATTAATAAGCTTGCTCGATGTATAGAGGTGGTCCAGCTTAACGTTTAGAAGTATAAATGGCTTTACATGAGCTATTTGGTATTTCAAATGTTGTTCTCCAGTGTCCCTTTTCCAGTCTATCTGTATCTCTGGCTTCCCCGTGGCAACTCTCATTAGTATAGTGACAAGTTCTTAAGGATGTTAATGAGCTTAAAGTTGTCCTAGCATATTGTATTATAAATTCATATAATCTCTAGATGCTTTAAGTTATCTTACGTATCTTTTCTCTGCAGGCAAGAGCTGGATTGGACTATGAGTCATCATTTGGGAAGGTGCAGGCCACTGATACTATTATGAAACTCCAACGAACAACCCCATATTACAAAAGAAACCGAGCCCATGTCTGCAGTTTCTACATACGAGGTGAGTGTACTAGAGGTGCAGAATGTCCTTATCGGCATGAGATGCCAGAAACAGGAGAGTTGTCTCAGCAAAACATCAAAGATCGTTACTATGGGTATGTTTCTTGTTCAATGTTTATTTTCCTCAGATTAAAAAAAAATCAAAAAATTCTCCAAGATTTTCGTCTACACACAGCTCAAGGTGTAAAGCATGACAAAGTAGACATTTCTATTAAAAAGTTTGTGTTACTGGTCTTTGCCTCTAATATCCTAAAAATATAATCTCGTTTGCACTAGTTGCTTATGAAGTAACTTGAAATAATTGTGCTTTAAGCTAGCTAAATCAATTGTCTGCATTTGCTGAAAGTTTTTTTTTTTTGACAATGTTGAATCCTTAGTACCAAAGTTCTCCACTATTTGGATGGTTCTAACATGCATAATTCAATAATTATCTTCCAACTTTCATGCAGAATAAATGATCCGGTGGCGCTTAAACTTCTAAACAAGGCTGGTGAAATGCCGTCATTAGAACCTCCAGAGGACGAGGGCATTAAGACCTTATATGTGGGTGGCCTCGATGCTAGGGTAACCGAGCAGGACCTCAGAGACAATTTTTATGCCCATGGGGAGATCGAATCTGTCAAAATGGTCGTCCAAAGAGCCTGTGCCTTTGTGACATACACGACCCGAGAAGCTGCAGAGAAGGCAGCCGAAGAGCTGTCCAACAAATTGGTGATAAAGGGATTGAGGTTGAAACTCATGTGGGGTAGACCCCAGGCTCCTAAGCCCGAAGCTGAAGGGTCCGAAGCTGCAAGGTCAGTGACCCACAGTGGATTACTTCCAAGGGCAGTGATATCGCAGCAGCAGCAACATAGCCAAAAGCAGCAGCTATCAGGGTCTAATGACCAAACTACCCCCATACAATACCATAATTTCCCACCTCCACAGGATCGAAACTTGTATCCCTCCATGGACCCTCAGAGAATGGGTGCCCTGATTCCTTCTCAGGAAGGGTCTTCTGGGTCTGAGAAGCAGCCAAATCAGGGGCAGCATTACCCTTACCAAGGTATGCCCCCTCAAGGCCAGTTCTACCCTCAATACTACCCCCCTCCTTATGGGTACATGCAGCGACCTCCACAGCTGCCGCCTTATCACCACTCACCCAATCCAAGGACCATGGGTGCACCACATCAACCTCCTGCAGCAGCAGCACAGCATTATCAACATTCTTCAACATCAAATGCTGCACCCTCAACACCATCAAGTTCTGCAGCAGGTGAGGCTTCAGGATCGACACACCAATCAGCCTCAACTTCGGGGGCTGGAGCAGATAGTTCTGCTTCTCAAGGTTCTTCATAGTAACGGATTTTCGTGGGTGTTTATATGTTTAGAATTGTATCCAAAAGTATATGCCCACACGCTGCATTTTTCATTGAATGACAATTCTGTGCACTTTCTGCAAAAAAATGATCTTAAAAAATCTAAATTAATTAGAATAATAAGATTGTTTCAAGTCACGAATGGTGCATGTGCACATAAATTGCTAACCAAACTTAATATTTTCGCGGGTTGGATACAAGTAGTCACTTTTCGTCAGGTTTACTATAACAAAGGTCTTCAAACGGGGGATGAATTTGGTGCCTAAAAAATTGAGAGCCAAAAATGCTTATTGTTCACAAGTTTGAGGACCCAAACAAAATGATCTGTTTTTGGTTGGACCGGTTCTGTGAGCAACAAATCCATTAAATCAGAGGCAACGAACCCATTAAACCTCTTGGTTGTAAAGCGGAGAGGGTTCGGTATTGCACCTCCTTGACTTCTCCGGTGCCTTTGCGTTGGTTTGGTTGCCTTATCCTTCTGCAATCCTCGGCGGCTTCACCGCCTCTTCCATGGCCGTGTTGCAACGAGCTCTTGTCTGAGCTGCTCTTCTTCTGTGTCTTCCTGGAAGATCTTGAAGTGTTTCTGCAATGGCGGCCACCTCCCACCTCTTATATGCGTCCCCGCATCTTCGAGTTACTTCTCATACCTCCTTCTCACTCTGCAGACTCAAGGTACCGCTAGCTGCTCGTCATTTCGCGTTTGAAGCTATTTTATTGTATGTTGATTGGTCAGTTAAGCTCGATTAGTCGCAGCACATGAAAATGCGTAGATATGGGCGTGATCGTGATAGTTCTTGATTTTTCGCCTGGTGGATGGAGAGTCTGTATTGGCTACTTAGGTTTCTTCTTTTCTTTTAACTGGATAATTTAGTCGCTTTTACTGTTGATGTTTCCATTATCGGTTACTAAATATATCTTTCTGGAAAAAATGAAATAGCTCAATGATTCATTGATTCTGTGAACTTTGGTTGTTTGCAAATTGAAATCACAAAGAAGTTAGTTTAGGAGAGTGCAGGTTAGTCTAGGAAAGTAAACTCGTTTCTAATTCTGATTCGTTATAGTGTGAAGTGTCTCCTTCAGTTCTGTGAATTTCTCCCCTCAATTTAATCTAGGTTTTCAGGATTGGTTGAACGAAACTAATTTCTCCCCTCAGTTCTGTGAATTTCTCCCTTTGCACTTATGACGGTGGTTTCGTAGTAGTCAGTTTGATTAATCCAGGACACTTTACTTGCTGCTGGTTGCTGGATTTTCTAATGTATGCTTTGGATATTGTCAGAGGCCAATTGTTTCATGATCTGATTAATTGCTAAGCTAGGATTCTAAAGTTGAGTTACTAATGCTATGAAATGCTTTTTACACTAATTGTGCTCCTCCTACACGTTTCTGCAATTTGTACTTTTGATAGAATTGTGCAGTATTCTATTACCGGTCGCTGGTGCATGTTGTGACTCATGTATTACCCTATACAGGTGTGTAGATTCTTTTTAAGGTAAATTTATTTATCAATCCCTGTGTTTTTTCATGCAGACTTCTTTCCAACATAATGTGAAATTCGGAGATTTTAGCGTTAAACCCTGTCTGGTATTTGAGAACACAAGGCAGCGTAGTTTCTCCTGTGCAGTAAACATGGCAGCAGGGCACTCTGATGATCCTAAAAGAATCAGTCTTCACCATCTAACAGCTAAGGCAAGAAAATTATGGGACAGTGCTCCCCAACCTGTCAAGAATTTTCCTTGGAACAGAGCACTGGACAGCTTCATCCAACTCATAGTCGATCTCATCTTGGCCACTATCAAGATATTATCAGTACCGCTTCTGGCAATATCTTCACTCAGTGAGATGTCCTACTGTGCTCGCCAAAGGAAACTGACCCTTGTTCCCATTCCGCTACTCGTAGGCTTTGTAGTTGCTGGAATCTTAAATGACGCAGCACTGGAACTATCTCCACTTCTTAAGGTCGTTTTCCCAAAACCCTGATGCATTTGTCTTGATCGGTAGACATAATAGTTGAATTTCTTACCTGCAAATCTCATCAAAGCTGTCTGTGTGCATATGAAGGTGTGTTCTCAATTTTCTTGTATTATAAGAAGCAGCAAATTTCTCGTATCCTTGTGTTTACCGATAAGTGTTTAATTGGACAAATTATAGATGGGTTTAGATGATTATAGATGTTTAGTTCATCATTAATGTTTAAATCTTCAAGTTATGCATCCGTGCTTAATTTCACCATTAAGTTAATTGTTCTGATTATTGTATGAATTGGCTGCTTGTTTTCTTATTTTCTTTTGTGAGTTTTCAGGAGGCACAAGTTCCATGGCATCTAATTACCCTTGCAATTTTCTTCACACTGCTGAAGCTCGTAGGACCATATTTTCCGTATTGGGGTCGTATATTCATTCCGCACCTTGCAAATGGTGCCCTAGTGAGAACAATATGGTCTCTTGTGTGGCAACGACCACGTAAAATCTTCCCACAAGATGAAACTAAGAACTCCCCTTCTGCTTAAACCAGAACATAGTTTTCTATCAGGTAAAACACTTAATTTCTGTGCAACATTTTGTCATTTTTACTTGTAGTATGTTCTTCACAACAGAGACAACCATAATAGATGTTGATTTTTTGTTTTACAGGTACTATTAAATTTCTGGGGCACCTGAAGCGATTGAAATTAATGAAATGATGATTGTCATTCGTCTTTAGGATGGATTAGAATGTTAATCGTTAGCTTCACTTGAAGAGGCTATGCTATGGTAGGTTCGAATTGTATAATGTTCCCTTCGTTTTTCCCTTGAGATGTTCCAAGTTCGAATTTTGTGCAAGTACGGGGTGCGGAGTCATTTTTCTGGATACAATGAAGTTGGGGAAGACTACTATTCTTTGTGCTTTCTCAATACGAATTAAACCCAGCTCAGTTCTGTCTCACCAGACCAGACTTGATTGTTTCGTCGTGCAGCCAAAATGGATCAACCAACCTTGTTGCCCTAAGCCTAGGTGTGATTGCATCCACCCATATGGTTCACCGACAGAGAGACACCATAGCAACCTGTATGGTACACAACCTTGTGGTACAAGAAAATGAAACCCGCATTATTATAATTTACACAGTACACACAAGTTCTTAATGTTAAGAGTGGAATGGAAACAAACTACATGGGAGAGATCATGTCTTTTCACTAGTACAACATTTTCCCTTTTTCACTGTCCAGTTCTTTCAGTACCCACCTTGCAATACATCACCAAAAAAGACAGGCAGAAGATATCATGCAAAGATCAATTTTTTTGCTACTTCGGTGTCCCATCAGAGGTGGCGTGCTGCAACAGGTACCAAAGCAAGGACTGTGACAAAGGATATCATCAGCAAGTGTACACAAAGCTGTGACATAATACAAACACAAACCAGAAGATTTGCAAACACTGTAAAACCATCCAACCATGAAGGCAAGCAACCCGGACATTCTCCACCTCCTTACTGCTCTAAACTTGACAACAACTTCAGACTGCGAGTAAAAAACCTCGTTCTTTCGTCTCCTTCTTCAACCACTCACATTCACATGGCGTAGATCACCTCACCACTGCTATCAATGTCAAGGTCTGGATCCATATCAAGGTCTTCTTCCATGTCATCATCATCTATGTCGAAGGCTCCTGTCAAGTATTGGTTGAGGTTGGTGGTACCAGGTGCGGGGATTGTGGCTTCTGAGATGATGCGCATGATTTCCCCCATGCTCTGCATTGGCTGATCGGGTTCCTGGAATTGATTGTTCACCGTGCCTTCATCCATGAGGTCAGCAGGTAGGTTCTTCAAGAACCACTCATGGCTCCTTATCTCCGCCATGGTTATCCTCTATGGCAAAACAAAAATTACCAAAACGAAAAATCATATGCCTTATGAAAAGGAATTTATACATCCAAAGTGCATGAATCCAGGGAAAAACAGCAGTTTACCTCGAGGGGTTCAGCAACAAAGATCCTTGAAATTAGATGGTGACATTCAGGTGATATTTGAACGTAGGTCGGAATAGTGTATTGGACATTTAATATTCTCTGCAAGAAAAGAATGAGAATGAGTCAAGTTGTGCACAGGGTTTCCATATTGAGTCATAGTCGGCGATAGTCTTTACTTGTATTGTCTGACGGAAGTTCTTGGGATCATCGGGGTCCTCAAATGGATAAGAACCAACCAACATGACATATAAGGTTACCCCACATGACCACACATCTGCAGTCTGTTGCACCGAACATGTCAGAAAAGATGCAGAAATCGCACATCCAGCACAATATTGTGTATATATAAATACAATTTACAAACACTTCTGAGCTCATATTTGCACTACGCATATTATGTGTAATTGGAAAATATTCTTGGATGAATATTTACCTTGCCATCATATTCTTTCTTGAGCAATACTTCTGGAGCAATGTAAGCAGGCGTTCCAACAGTTGATTTTGGTTGTGAATGCAACAAGGAGGACTGTAGAAAAACTTGAAGGAGTCAATATATGTAGGTTTGCTGCATATTAACAGCACCAGAGAGGGTGCAGAACGGACCTTGGAATAACCAAAATCACAGATCTTCAGTCGAGGAGCAGGGCTGCCATCCAACAATGTGTTCTCTAGCTTCAAATCCCGGTGGCATATTTGCTAATGCAGCAAAGAGAATCCAACCCAGTCAAATACATAATCTCAGTAAATATGCTGTCGATATGTTAGATGTAAAATACTAAAATATAATATTGTCAATATACCATTGCATGGCAATAGCTGACTCCTGATATGAGTTGCTGGAAGAAGAAGCGAGCCTGCAGCACAAGCAAGAAAAATTACACACACGTGCTGATCACATAAATTTACGAAATTGAAAATCTACTTATTGCAAGTACCTCGCCCTCACTGAAACGAGTAGCTTGGCAGATTCGCTCAAAAAGTTCTCCACCAGCTGCGTACTCCATCACTATAGCTAGATGAGTTGGAGTTAATATGACCTAACAGATGGAGACATTGACACCTACTGTGAGCTTAGAGAAGATATAAGAATAATTAGGATGCAGAGTCCCGTGTAACTGAATTTTTCTACATAAGCTGCAAACCTCTCTAAATCTGATAATATTTGGATGCCTCAGCGACCTGTGATTAATTATTTCCCTTTGCACATTTTCATCTATCTGCAACAAAGGAATTGTTATTACATATCTTAACTGAAACATGATCATTTTAAACTAACCAGACTTGGATCTAATCATGTGATCAAGACCAGAATTACTTAATAGGTATATTACTCATAATAGACTAACTAAAGCTCTCAGAAAGATCATCATAAATATCTATGAATGTACAATAATGGAATTACATTTCACTATTTACGTGATTTTTTATGCCCATGGGAATGAAATAAAAAAAGGAAAAATAAATTAATGCAAGTATCCATATCTTGCTGATGCAGAGAGATGCATGACACTTAACAGGAGATAGCATTAGCACTTTTGTGCAAATGCATCGAAAAGTGGTTCTTGCCTATGAAGGACAAATATTTCCATAATGGGAAAATTATTTATGACTCATTAGCAAATAAATGATACCCCTTTCAGATGCGATGTTCACTCCATTCATCAGAAACGGATATCACCCCAAATCAAAATCCAGTTTAGGAACGGACACCTCATAGACAGTGTCAGATTATCAAACAGCTGCTTGCTGTATGGTAACCAGAATCCACAAGAACCTACTAGACAATAAATTAACAAAAAAACTAATAACACACTATACGGGGCAATTTAAATGATACTCTAAGATAGAGAAAGAGAGAAACATCACACACCGTACCGCCTGGAACACAGCTTTATACGAAAAAAAGTGTACTTAGCTGATTAAGCTGCTTTAGCCTGGCAAGATTATCTACATATTTCCCAAATCAAACCATTTCGGTTGTAATCTTTAGGTCTTCATGTACTCTCAACCAATAAATTATAGCTCACAAGCACACAATATTATTAACACTCATGTGCTGCAACTCAAGATAACAAACATATCAGTCAATTTCTGAGTTAGAACATCTCAGACCTCCTTAAGAACTTCTTTTAGAACTGGGTAAACACTGCATCATCTTATCTTCCCAAGTCATAGGAACCCCTTCACAGATTCCACAGAACCAGAAAGCATAAAATCTACAAGAAAATATCACCTTGTCACCCCTCTCGATGTACTTAACAGCAACGAGCTCGCCCGTCTGTCTGTCTCTCATCAACCTCGCAACCCCGAAATTCCCGGATCCGATGTCCCTTACCAGCTCGTAACGATCATTGTCGTGCATAATCGGCAAGTCCATGCCTGGTCCGACGGTCATCATCGATCGATCCATTGCGTTCAAGCAGTCTAGTTCAATCAGGAAAAACCCTAGCAAGAAAACCAGTCCAAAACCCTAAGCTCCCGATCAGCTTCAGTTACCGAGCTTCTTCTTTGACATTGTTAATCGGAACTTACTCTGACTATGAGAGGAGAGGAAGATGGTGACCGCCACTGCAAGAAATTGAGTCGGTGGTGAAGATCGATCTCTGGGAGAGGACGCGGGAAAGCTAACGTAGCAAGACAGGGATCGGGGGGAAGAAAGGAGGTGGCTGTCTATGGTGGTGGCGTAGTGTGGTGAGGTGTGGTGGGTGAGGGTCGGTTGTGGAGAAAAGGACTGCAAATTTCGGCCCTTTTGACCCGTGAAATCTCACCCAACACTAACCGGGTCGTCATTATCCTATTATACATTATTATTTAAAATTACAATTTTAACCACTTTCTAGTCTTAATTAGGAATTTGAGTCCCAATTTTCGGGAGTTACAACAAGTCGCACCTCCTCTACGTTCTTAGTAGGGTTAATTGTCAATTTACCTCTTAAAGTTTGGACTGAATTTGAGATTTTCCCTTAATGTTTAAAATTTTAAATTTTAGTCATAATGTTTAGACAAAATGAAAATTCCTCCCATTCCGTCATATCTCCGTTTATTTAAGACGGTTTATGAAACATGTGCGGATCACACGCGATTTCTAATTTGGAAATGACCAAATTGCCCTCATCTTCCTTGTAAGAACACAGCAACATCGACTCCAACAAAGAATGGACACAATTAATGAAAAGGACAAAGAATGGACACAACAACAAAGAATGGATACAGTTAATGACCATGCAAGAACACAGCAACATCGACTTTCCCGACGGATCAAGCATCCCAGTTAATGAAATCACGCCATCTTATTCCTTGTGTGTATAAACCACTGCAAGATCTCCTCTTTCTGCAGTACCCCAGACCTTGATGGTATTGTCCAACGAGCAAGACAGCAGAAACTCACTCCAACAAAGAATGGATGTCACTGTTGATCCATGACCCTTGAGAATATGCGTGGACTGCAATGTCTCCAAATTCCACTGACGAATCGTCTTGTCTGTGGAAGAAGAATACATAAAGTTGTTTCTGATAACTAGGGAGACAACTGCACTGGAGTGTCCATCAAGGACTGTCGCTTCTTCAAAATATTCAATATATGGGTTGAATTTCCATACCGATATGGCCCTGCTCTGGTTTCCAGCGAATAGAAGGCCGTTGTCAGTCACCGCAAGGGAGAGAACTTGGTCGCGAGGTCCAGGGAGGCTCTGCTCGCCGAAGGTCTCCGTGTTCCATACCCGAACGAGATCCGGAAGAGTGCGAGTCGGGAGAGATGGGGACATTTGGGTCATTTCCAAATGAGGGCAATTTGGTCATGAGGGCAATTTGGTCATTTCCAAATTAGAAACCGCACGTGACCCGCACATGTTTCATAAACCGTATGAAATAAACGGAGATATGACATAATGGGGGAAATTTTCATTTTGTCTAAATATTAGGATTAAAATTTAAAATTTTAAACATTAAGGGAAATCTCAAATTTGATTCAAACTTTAGGGGGGAAATTGACAATTAACCCTTTTAGTATTTTATTAAACCCCATAGGTTGCCAGAAATTCCATTTGAACCTTCCATATAGATAAAACATATAAATATAGCAAGTAGGTTATAATAATGCAGTAAAAATCATAAATCGCAATTAGACCACACCGTTTTCAAATGCGACTAATTGTACCCAAATGTTGAGGTATAGACTTATAGTGATGATTCTAAATTTTCAAATTTCAATACGTTACCTTTATGGGTAAGACTATAGTATTAGTCTATTAGATCAATAGTTATAAAATAGTCAAATGTATCAATTAATAATAAATACATACGTAATTTATGAGTCTAAAATTGTTCTTTCCGAATTAAACTCAACCTTGTTGGAATTAGATTTTTTAATATTTATGACTAGAAGGATGTAATGCAACAAATAGGTTTATAAATACAAATGTAAGATTTAAAATAATTCTTTTTAGGGAAAATTATTAAACGGGTACCCGAACTTGTGGGTGATTAATAAGTAAGTACCTAAACTTTATTTTTTGTAGCAGATATGTTATTGAACTTTCTTAAATAAGCAAATAGGTATCTACCGTTAATTTTTGTTAAGAACAAACGGAAAATATCACGTGAGGAGCAAATAGGTTGTGAACTTTCTTAAATAAGCAAATAAGTACCTACCGTTAATTTCCGTTAAGAATAAACGGGAAATATCACGTGAGGAGCAAACAGGTACCTGAACTTACACGAATGAGCAAGTAAGTACCTGAATTAGTTCGGTCAAACCACATTTTTTTAAAAGTATGGTTTATATACCAAACACATGCATGACTCAACTCTAGACGTTCTCAGAGTGTTTCTTGATGCATCGAGAACGTCTAGAGTTGAGACATGCATGTGTTTGGTATATAAGCTATACTTAAAAAAAAATAAAGTGGTTCAAACCAACCGGTTCAGATACCCACTTGCTCATTCGTGTAAGTTCATGTACCTGTTTGCTCCTCACATGATATTTTCCGTTTATTCTTGACGGAAATTAACGATAGATACATATTTGCTAATTTTCATAAGTCCGGCTACTTAATTACTACAAAAAAAGATTAGGTACCTACTTACTAATCACCCACTCGGTAGTTTTCCCTATTTTGTATGATAAAAATTACACAAAAAATAGAAGGTTCGGACCGTTCGGTACACTGGGTATATGTGGGTTAGTGTCTTAGTGCAGTTATTGTACGTGCGTGACTTAGCACGTAATTTGCCCTACACAGTAAGGGTAAAATCGTCTGTACAACTAGATTCAGCGTTACAATCCCTGGAGACTCCATATGACATTTGTTTAGGGTACGTGTTTGGGGAACAATTAATTCCGAAAGTGCCCTTGCTTCTCTCTTTCTCTCGTCACTGGTGTTACCTTCTCCTCTGTATTCAATTCACTCACCCTTGCATTATACGCCAATTCCAAAGTACCTCTTTTCTCCTTCTGCAGAAGCAATTCGGCGACCAAGCAAGAATAATGGTGTCGGATTCCGACCTGGTGGCTCGGCTACGAGATATCCTCCGAGACTCCGACCTTGATACGACCACCCCCAGTGCCCTCCGGCGGCAGTTGGAGGCGGATTTGGGCGTCGACTTGTCCGACCGCAAGGTCTTCATTAGGGAGCAAATCGACATTTACCTCCAAACCCTAGGTACCCTCGCGTCCCTCGGACCATCGTCATCACATGCGAATGCTCTCGTCTGTGGAAGAAGAATACATAAAGTTGTTTCTGATAACTAGGGAGACAACTGCACTGGAGTGTCCATCAAGGGCACGAATTGGCAAGTAATTACCTGAATTAGTTCGGTCAAACCACATTTTTTTTAAAGTATGGTTTATATACCAAACACATGCATGACTCAACTCTAGACGTTCTCAGAGTGTTTCTTGATGCATCGAGAACGTCTAGAGTTGAGACATGCATGTGTTTGATATATAAACTATACTTAAAAAAAAATAAAGTGGTTCAAACGAAGCGGTTCAGATACCCACTTGCTCATTCGTGTAAGTTCAGGTAACTGTTTGTTCCTCACATGATATTTTCCGTTTATTCTTGACAGAAATTAACGATAGGTACATATTTGCTAATTTTCATAAGTTCGACTACTTAATTGCTACAAAAAAAGATTAGGTACCTACTTACTAATCACTCACTCAGTAGTTTTCCCTATTTTGTATGATAAAAATTACACAAAAAATAGAAGGTTCGGACCGTTCGGTACACTGGGTATATGTGGGTTAGTGTCTTAGTGCAGTTATTGTACGTGCGTGACTTAGCACGTAATTTGCCCTACACAGTAAGGGTAAAATCGTCTGTACAACTAGATTCAGCGTTACAATCCCTGGAGACTCCATATGGCATTTGTTTAGGGTACGTGATTGGGGAACAATTAATTCCGAAGGTGCCCTTGCTTCTTTCTTTCTCTCGCCACTGGTGTTACCTTCTCTGTATTCAATTCACTCACCCTTGCATTATACGCCAATTCCAAAGAACCTCTTTTCTCCTTCTGCAGAAGCAATTCGGCGACCAAGCAAGAATAATGGTGTCGGATTCCGACCTGGTGGCTCGGCTACGAGATATCCTCCGAGACTCCGACCTTGATACGACCACCCCCAGCGCCCTCCGGCGGCAGTTGGAGGCGGATTTGGGCGTCGACTTGTCCGACCGCAAGGTCTTCATTAGGGAGCAAATCGACATTTACCTCCAAACCCTAGGAGAGGAGGAGGCGGCGGTTGAGTACGGGGATGTCGAGGACGAGCAAAACGGCGGCTCTGATGAAGGAGAAGAGGAAGAAAGCGAAGAGGCTGGTAATAAGCGGGTGAAGAAACGGAAGCGGTGAGTGTCATCGTCTCTGTGATTCTTTGGTTCAGCTTCTAATGCATATTCCATTTCCTTTTAATTGAACCACTGGAAAACAGCATGGTGGAGCTGTTTCATTGATTGCTACTATCGTCTAAATTCAGTTAGAGTATCTACTGATTCGACATTACTTTGCTTTACGAGCTCTGAATTTGATGATCCTATATATATCCATATAAATTCTAGATTTTTGTGGTTGAAAGTACTCATTTTTACTGGGGGCAAGTGATGTTGTCATTTGTGGAGCGCCTAGATGGTGCAACCAATTACCAAAGTGTAGAAAATCTAAAAGAAATGAATAAAAAAGTTGCCTACGAGCAAAAAAAATCTAATGAGGACAAGAGGTACAACACTGTTCCCCTATGGACGAAGCTTGAAGATGCACTTTCAATTTCTATATACTGAATCTGTCTATTACTAGTACTTATTGGACTGTACTATAGATTGTCTGTTAGAGAACTAGACGAAAATAAGAGTTTTCTTGTTGTTCTCGTCTCTATCTGTTATTTAGGTTGGAATCTGCTTGTTGATGTGTTTTAAACGGTTTGTTGCTCGTATTGCGTAACATCTAGGCTTAATACTGCATAACAGTGGCATCATATAACCTTGGCATGTATGAATTTTTTTGTAGTCTGCCGTTGGTTGTTAGAATCCTTAGAATTGAAACATTGTTCGTTGAACCACTATACTTTTCTGCTGATTGTAAACATCGACATGATTGTCTGTTCATTGGGTGGTCGGTTTCATGAAAGTAGTTGCAATTGCTCTGTTTTGCTAGTTCTTCGGATAAGGGAAAAGTCAAAAAAAGAGGTGGCTTTACTAAATTATGTAGCCTTTCCCAAAAGCTTCAGGATTTCGTTGGAGTACCTGTCCTAGCAAGAACAGAGGTAGCTATTTGACTGGAAGAACAGATTGATTCAAATGTGTATCATTTTACGCCTTAGCTAATTGTTTGCAACTGCTTACCTTTGTCTTTGGTATAGGTTGTGAAGAAAATATGGATCTATATTCGTGAGAAGGATCTACAAGACCCCAAGGACAGGCGTAAAATATTATGTGATGAAACTTTACACAGTCTCTTCCGGGTTAATACTATCGACATGTTTAAGATGAATAAAGCTTTGACGAAGCATATTATGCCATTAAGCGCCGAAGATGGTACTTCCTTGAATAACTTTTTCTGTGATCTTATTCTAACCCTGACATTGCAGTTTTTATTTGTTCTTTCTTGTTGTTGCCTCCTGATGCTTTATGTATAAGAGTTAGTGTATTAACAGGTAGTTATTAGTTCAAGGGATACTCTTATTCTATATGATATAATCTGGAAATATTGACGGGGAGTAAATAGATGTTATAATAGTAAACTTTTCAATCTCAGAATTGGTATATGAGATTCACTTTTCCAACTTTTTATCCATTGCACAAGTGACCACGTGCTTTGCATGTTTCAGATGAATCTTTGTCCATATTTAACTGGTATGTTAATTATCTGACATTTGAAAATCAGAAAATGGCCTGAAGACAGAAAATGACGAGGCTGATGAGTCTTCATCAGCAGAAAGGGCCAGTACAAGCACTAGCAAAGAATTAGAAGAGGAGGAGGATGGAAAAATAGAAGCTGAAATTGAAGAACGAGAGATAAAGAGACGAGGCAAGAAGCAGAAGTGAGTATTTGCTGCTTTAGTCCTTTGATTCATGTAGTGGCTATATCATTTACTAATATATGCACTAAATATGTTAAAATGGATCCTCCGTGCTTTTGGTCATATAATCAGTTTATGATGACTTATGTAGATAAAATATAGTAATCTCAGGAATTAATTACTGAAACTAATAGCCTTTTCTTGGGGACTTAGTCAGGGTATAGTAGGTGAGAATATAAAGGGAACAGGTGGTATGCTACCTAGGCCATCTGCACCATACTTAAGATATCCCTAATCATATATTTGGCACTGCCTTCGTAATATTAGTGTGAATGCTTTTAAAAAATAGTTTTTTTTATCACGTAGATCTTCAAAGGAGGATAAAGTAGTTGTCAAGAGAAAAGGAGGCGGCTTTACAAAAGTATGTAGCCTCTCGCCACAATTGCAATCCTTCCTTGGGGAATCTGAACTGGCTAGAACAGAGGTATCTTGGTATTCTCCATCATATGTATTTGAAATGCAGCAGTGGAGGATTGGGGAACTGTGTGAAATGATTTCTTCCATTTGCTTCTTCTAGGTTGTGAAGCGAATGTGGGTATACATCCGAGAGAAGAATTTGCAGGATCCAAAGAATAAGCGAAATATTATATGTGATGAGTCGCTTCGCGTTCTTTTTGAAGTAGATACTATCGATATGTTTCAGATGAATAAAGTCTTGTCAAAGCACATATGGCCACTTAATGGGGAACAAGGCACCTCTCTCTCTCTCTCTATCTCTCTCTCTCCCATGTTTGTAGTCAACTCATGTATTGTTTCCTGGCTGGCAGTTGCACCACGGAAAGGGAAGACAGAGGAAATGGTAGCTGAAGAAAGTGACTCACTGGAGGTGAAGCCAGAGAAGGTAGAAATGGCAAATCCAGACAGTGCAACAAAGAATGTGGAATCAATAAAGAGTGAGATGACAACTGAAGATGAAGAGACGAGAGATGAAGGTAGAGTTTCAGGTATAAGTTTCTTTGTCTGATCATGCAGGAGTGCCTGTTTTTCTTAAGATACTGAGAAATAAGTTTCTGTTCAATCACTCTGATCTTTAGATGAAGCAGTGCCCAAAGAAAAGAAGCAGAAGAAAGGAGGAGGCCTGACCTCTCCGCTTCGGCTCTCGGATGCACTAGTAAAGTTCATCGGAACGGGTGAAAATGAATTATCTCGAACTGATGTTGTGAAGCGAATGTGGGATTACATCAAGCAAAACGGTTTGCAGGTACGACATATACTATTTATTATAGGGAGTGTTATCAATAGATTTGCTGGCTGGATCAATGTCCGTGTTTTTTTTCCCAACATTCAAGCTTGATCCAAATCCATGCAGGAATCACACAAATGAGCAACTGTTCTTTGGTTTCAAATGTACTTCGCCTATTTTTATGATCATGATTAATTGTGCCACCTTCCTCAAAGTTTTGAAAAGTATGCATCATCCGATATAGAAAAAATATCGACGATGTGGCAGAATCTCATCCATTTTTTTTTGTGATGTGCCAAATGTTGAGAAGAGCTTTTTTTCTCCTGCAGGATCCATCTGATAAGAGGAGGATAATCTGTGACGACAAACTAAAAGAGCTGTTTGAGGTTGACACATTCATCGGTTTCTCGGTGTCAAAGCTCCTCACAAACCATTTTGTCAAGGCACAAAATTGAACTTTCCATGAAACAGTACATATTGTATGGAGTCCCCCCCTGTTTGGTTGTGGGGGCAGTTTTGTTTAAGGTAGTTTTTTTCTTCCAATTATAATCTCTAGTCTCTCTTTTTCTTTCTAGTTAATTATACTTAACAACCCAGAACGGATGCTTGTATGGAATTTCCAAAGACTTATGTCCTCTAACATGACATAATGGATATGTTGTTCTGTTGGTTTGAGACAGGAAAGTGAGCAAACACACACTAATGACTTGTTAGTAGAGCTCAAATGAACAGGAACTTGTCGGACGAGTCCTACGGTTCAGGGATTTTCATCCCTAATGGCTGTTGTCTATTGGTATGGAGTACTAGATTTTTCATTCCTAATGGATGTTGACTATTTGTATGGATGAGTTGCCCGCCAAGAACATGCAGTGGTATCTTTGTGATGATGTTAATATTTTAAGCCATGATTGTTTGTTGTAATTTAAGTCATGACTGTTGTTGTTCATGTGGGATCTCTATAGTGAGTTGTGATATTACTCTATTATCGGTATTCACCATATCAATACAAATGGGCCTTGGACGAAAATCTAAAGGCACATATCAATAAAAATGGGCCTTAAACGAAAATATACAAGCCCATATCCATAAAATTGGCCATGGAAAGTAGTCTAAAGGCCCATATCAATCTAAATGGGCCTTGGAAAAAATTTAAAGGACCAGATCAATCCAAATGGGCCTTTGACGAAATTGTAAAGGCCCGTTACAGTCCAAATTGGCCTTGGTGGAAATTCTACAGGCCCATATCAAACCAAATGGACCAAGGACCAACTGCTAAAAGCCCATATCAAACTAAATGGACCAAAGACCAACTGCTAAAGGCCCATAACAGTCTAAATGGGCCTTGGACTAAAATGCTGAAGGCACATATCAATCCAAATGGGCCTTGAACGAAATCTAAAGGCCCATTTGGATTATCAGTCCAAATGGGCCTTGGACGAAATTCTAAAGGCCAATGTCATTCCAAATGGGCCTTGGACAAAATTCTAAAGGTCCATATCGGTTCAAATGGCTCTTGGATGAAATTCTAAAGGCCCATATCTGTCCAAAATGGGCCTTGGTCAAAATTTTAGAGGTCCAAATCAGTAAAAATGGGCCTTGAACGAAATTCTAAGGGCCCGTATCAGTCCAAATGAGCCTTGGACAAAATTCTAAAGACGCATCAGTCCAAATGGGCCTTGGACGAAATTCTAAATGCCTGTATCAGTCCAAATAAGAGTTGGACGAAATTCTAAAGGCCCATATCAGTCCAAATGGACCTTGGACGAAATTCTAAAGGCCCCTATCAGTTCAAATGGGCCTTGGACGAAATGCTAAAGGTCCATATCAGTCTAAATTGGCCTTAGACGAAATTCTAAAGGCCCATATGAGTCCAAATGGACCCATTTGGACTGTTATGGGCCTTGGTCAAAATTTTAGAGATCCATCAGTTCAAATGGGCCTTGAACGAAATTCTAAAGGTCCATATCAATCCATTTAGGCCTTTGACGAAATTCTAAAGGCCCGTATCAGTCCAAATGGGTTTTGGACGAAATTCTAAGGGCCTTTATCAATCCAAAATGGGCATTGGACGAAAATCTAAAGATCCATATCAATCCAAATGGGCCTTGGACGAAATGATACAGTCCCATAACAATCGAAATGGGTTGTGGACGAAATTCTAAAGGCCAGTATATGTACTAATTGGCCTTGGCCGAATTTCTAATGGCCCATATAAGTCTAAATGGGCCTTGTACGAAATTCTAAAGGCTCTTAGAAGTTCAAATCGGTCGAAACTCAAAGGGGTACCATCACAGAAAATAGGTGTTTGGGGGGTCCAAAAATAGTTATGACCAGAACATTACTACATTCTTATCCATCTAGTAAGAATGCAATTTCATCGAAAATGAACTTTCTAGTGAGAAGATATTGAAAATCTAACAAATCGGTCAAAACTAAAAGGGATACCATCATAGAAAATAGGTGTTTTGGGGTCCAAAAATAGTTATGGCCAGAACATTACTACGTTCTTATACGTAGAGTAAGAATGCAAATGAAATTCATTTCATCGAATATAAAGTTCCCAGTGACGAGATATTGAAAATCTAACAAATCGGTCGAAACTCAAAGGGGTACCATCACAAAAATAGGTGTTTTGGGGTCCAAAAATAGTTATGACCGGAACATTACTACGTTTTTATACGTTGAGTAAGAATGCAAATGAAATTAATTTCATCGAAAATGAAGTTCCGAGTAAGGAGATATTGAAAATCTAACAAATCGGTCGAAACTCAAAGGGGTACCATCACAGAATATAGGTGTTTTGGGATCCAAAAATAGTTATGGCCGGAACATTACTACGTTCTTATATGTAGAGTAAGAATGCGAATGAAATTAATTTCATCGAAAATGAAGTCCCGAGTGAGGAGATATTGAAATTCTAACAAATCGATCGAAACTCAAAGGGGCACATAACCGAAAATAGGTGTTTTGAGGTCCAAAAATAGTTATGACCGGAATATTATTATATTCTTATACATCCAGTAAGAATGCAAATAAAATTAATTTCACCGATAATGAAGTTCCGAGTGTGGAGATATTGAAATTCTAGCAAATGAGTCGAAACTTAAAGGGGTACCATCACAGAAAATAGGTGATTTGGGTTCCAAAATTTGTTATGATATGAATATTACTACGGTCATTTACATTGAGTAATAGTGTGAATAAAACTTAATTCATCGAAAATAGAGTTCTGAGTGAAGAGATATTGAAAATTTAGCAAATTTGTTTACACTCAAAGGGGTACCATCACAGAAAATAGATGTTTTGGGGGTCCAAATATAGTTATGACCGGAACATTACTACGTTCTTATACGTCGAGTAAAATTGCGAATGAAATAAAATTGATCGAAAATGAAGTTCTAAGTGAGGTGATATTGAAAATCTAGCAAATCAGATGAAACTCAAAGAGGCACCATCATAGAAAATAGGTGTTTTGGGGTATAAAAATAGTTATGGCAGAACATTACTACATTCTTATACATAGAGTAAGAATGCAAATGATATTCATTTAATCGAATATGAAGTTTCAAGTGATGAGATATTGAAAATATAACAAATCGGTCGAAACTCAAAGGGGTACCACCACAAAAAATATGTGTTTTGGGGTCCAAAAATAGTTATGACAGGAACATTACTACGTTTTTATACGTCAAGTTAGAAAGCAAATGAAATTAATTTCATCGAAAATGATGTTCCGAGTGTGGAGATATTGAAAATCTAACATATTGGTCGAAACTCAAAGGGGTACCATCACAGAAAATAGGTGTTTTGGGATCCAAAAATAGTTATGGCCGGAACATTACTATGTTCTTATATGTATAGTAAGAATGCGAATGAAATTAATTTCATCGAAAATGAAGTCCTGAGTGAGTAGATATTGAAATTCTAACAAATCGATCGAAATTCAAAGGGGTACCATCACAAAACATAGGTGTTTTGGGTTCCAAAATTAGTTATGACCGGAATATTATTACGTTCTTATACATCCAGTAAGAATGCAAATGAAATTAATTTCATCGATAATAAAGTTCCGAATGTGGAGATATTGAAATTCTAGCAAATGAGTCGAAACTTAAAGGGGTACCATCACAGAAAATAGGTGATTTGGGGTCCAAAAATTGTTGTGATATGAATATTACTACAGTCATTTACATTGAGTAATAGTGTGAATAAAACTTAATTCATCGAAAATAGAGTTCCGAGTGAAGAGATATCGAAAATTTAGCAAATTTGTTTAAACTCAAAGGGGTACCATCACAGAAAATAGGTGTTTTGGGGGTCCAAATATAGTTATGACCGGAACATTACTACGTTCTTATACGTCGAGTAAAATTGCGAATTAAATTAATTTCCTCGAAAATGAAGTTCCGAGTGAGTAAATATTGAAAATCTAACAAATCGGTCGAAACTCAAAGGGGTACCATCATAGAAAATAGGTGTTTTGGGGTCCAAAAATAGTTATGGCCAAACATTAATACGTTCTTATATGTAGAGTAAGAATGTAAATGAAATTCATTTCATCGAATATGAAGTTCCAAGTGACGAGATATTGAAAATCTAACAAATCGGTTGAAACTCAAAGGGGTACCATTACAAAAAATAGGTGTTTTGGGGTCCAAAAATAGTTATGACCGGAACATTAATACGTTTTATACATCGAGTAAGAATGCAATGAAATTAATTTCATCGAAAATGAAGTTCCGAGTGAGGAGATATTGAAAACCTAACAAATCGGTCAAAACTCAAAGGGGTACCATCACAAAAAATAGATGTTTTGGGATCCAAAATTAGTTATGACCGGAACATTACTACATTCTTATAGATCCAGTAAGAATGCAAATGAAACTAATTTCATCGAAAATGAACTTTCGAGTGAGGAGATATTGAAAATCTAACAAATCGGTTGAAACTCAAAGGGGTACCATCACAGAAAATAGATCTTTTGGGGTCCAAAAATAGTTATGACCGGAATATTATTACGTTCTTATACATGCAGTAAGAATGCAAATGATATTAATTTCATCGAAAATGAAGTTCTGAGTGTGGAGATATTGAATCTAGCAAATGAGTCGAAACTTATAGGGATACCATCACAGAAAATAGGTGATTTGTGTTCCAAAAATTGTTGTGATATGAATTTTACTACGGTCATTTACATTGAGTAATAGTGTGAATAAAACTTATTTCATCGAAAATAGAGTTCTGAGTGAGGATATATTGAAAATCTAGCAAATTTGTTTAAACTCTAAGGAGTACCATCACAGAAAATAGGTGTTTTGGGGGTCCAAATATAGTTATGACCGGAACATTACTACGTTCTTATACGTCGAGTAAAATTGCGAATGAAATTAATTTGATCGAAAATGAAGTTCTAAGTGAGGTGATATTGAAAATCTAGCAAATCAGACGAAACTCAAAGGGGTACCATCATAGAAAATTGGTGTTTTGTGGTCCAAAAATAGTTATGGCAGAACATTACTACATTCTTATATGTAGAGTAAGAATTCAAATGAAATTCATTTCATCGAATATGAAGTTTCAAGTGACGAGATATTGAAAATCTAACAAATCGGTCGAAACTCAAAGGGGTACCACCACAAAAAATAGGTGTTTTGGGGTCCAAAAATAGTTATGACCGGAACATTACTACGCTCTTATATGTAGAATAAGAATGCGAATGAAATTAATTTAATCGAAAATGAAGTCCCGAGTGAGGAGATATTGAAATTCTAACAAATCGATCGAAACTCAAAGGGGTACCATCACAGAAAATATATGTTTTGGGGTCCAAAAATAGTTATGACCGGAATATTATTACGTTCTTATACATCCAGTAAGAATGCAAATGAAATTAATTTCATCGAAAATGAAGTTCTGAGTGTGGAGATATTGAATCTAGCAAATGAGTCGAAACTTACAGGGGTACCATCACATAAAATAGGTGATTTGGGGTCCAAATATTGTTGTGAAATGAATATTAATACGGTCATTTACATTGAGTAATAGTGTGAATAAAATTTAATTCATCGAAAATAGAGTTCCGAGTGAGGATATATTGAAAATTTAGCAAAAAATGTTTAACTCAAAGGGGTACCATCACAGAAAATACGTGTTTTGGGGTTCCAAAAATAGTTATGGCCGGAACATTACTACGTTCTTATATGTAGAGTAAGAATGCGAATGAAATTAATTTCATCGAAAATGAAGTCCCGAGTGAGTAGATATTGAAATTCTAACAAATCGATCGAAATTCAAAGGGGTACCATCACAAAACATAGGTGTTTGGGGTTCCAAAAATAGTTATGACCGGAATATTATTACGTTCTTATACATCCAGTAAGAATGCAATTGAAATTAATTTCATCGATAATAAAGTTCCTGATACGATCTTCCAGGAGTCGGCACTTTCGAGGGTAGGTGGTGATACGATTCTCCCAAGGCTCGTAATATTGCTGTCAGAATTCCGACTCTGTAAAGGGTTCCCTTTTCCGAGACGCTCTTCTCCGAATTGATCCGAGTGATGAATACGAAAGTCGCATATAATTGAGTCTTCTTTCTGTAATGGGTGGGCTCGTCAAATTCCGATATGTATTCCGTCTTCTAGACCAATTTTGGTAAGGTCGGTCCTCCTGGATACGATTCTGCCGAGACTAGAATATACGAGGATAGATGATGGATGAATGATGGATCGATTGGATCACACAAAGGCAGCGACAAACCCTTGATACCTCCACAATGGATTCTCCAAGATATGACGCACTCGAAGATTCCAAAGCTTGAACCTTGGATATGACGCACCAAGATTCAATTGCCGGATATGACACACCAACAATCAATTTCTCATTCAATGAACAAGAAGAACAATGTGGCTAGCACACAAGTTTGTAAAAAGGTCGATTGTTCTCTAATTTCGGCCACCCTAGCTACTTATCCTAAAAGAAGTAAAACCCTAACTAATTTGGGCCTAAGGAAAGCTCTCCTATGGGCCGAATTTTATTCTCCTCCTCTTATTGGGCTTGGTTGTCTTGTGGACCGTTTGCCTCATTAAAACCCCCCTTTGTAAAACCCAGTGGGACAAAACCAAAGGTCGGGAAAAAGAGTACAAACGAGACCCTCTTGACTTAGTCCATTCGAGCAACCAAGAGGTTCTTAGGCTCCATGTCTCCGGACGGAATGATAGTTGGTCCTATGCGGTCCAGTAGTGTGGTGATTGTATGTCCAAGCTTCCTAGCCCTTGATCGTGTCATTGGTCCACTCGGCACGGTTATCTCACCCCTGTCTTCAAGTGTGGGCCGCATTTCTTCCATGATCACATCATCCCCTCCCTCTTCAAAAGGATTTGTCCTCAAATCCGGATCATCTGCAACAAAAGGAAGCAAATCAGTAATGTTAAAACTTGAACTAACATTATACTTCCCTTCGAGGTCTAGTTGATAAGCATTGTCGTTGATCTTCTTTAGGACTCGGAATGGGCCATCCACTCTAGGCATCAACTTGGATTTCCTCTCGACTGGAAACCTATCCTTCCTCAAGTGCACCCACACGAGGTCTCCTTCCTCAAAGGTCACCTTACGTCGGCCCTTGTTGGCTTGCTTTGCATACGACTTCGTCCTTTCCTCGATGTTGCGCTTGGCCTTTTCATGGATCTGTTTGACAATTTCATCTTTCTTCTTTCCATCTAAGTTAGTCCTTTCACTCATAGGCAAAGCGGTTAGTAGGGGTGAAATTAAAATCCGGTTGGTCCGAAAAACCGATAAGAACCGGTCCGAACCGGACCAAAAAAACCGATCCGAAAATACATGGTTCGGTTTATGGACGGTTTTTTCCTCTTTGTTTCGGATTTTCGGCCTGGTTCGGTCTTTGGGTTTAAAAAACCATGGGGTCCGGTCCGACCGAATTGATTATATATAATATATTTATTATTAATTAATATGAAACATTGTGCACATATACCAACTTTTTCATTCATCCAAGAGTCAAAACTTGTTTTTTTCAACTTTCAAGAATGAACATGTTTTCAAAAGTCTTAACTTTTCATCTTTCCCATGTCACCCATCAATTTTTCTTTTCTTCTCCCTAAGCTAACCCTCCTTAGTATTTATGAAACACCTAGTATTTATTTTTTCGGTTTAAACCGAAAATCCGGTCCGAAAATCCGAAATCCGAATGGACGGTTTATTTTCCCTTATACGGTTTTTTGGTCGGATTTTTTTTTGAAGAAAATCCGGTCCGAAAATATAGGACCCCGACCGAAATCGTATAAAAACCGGTCCGACCGGTCCGGTTTCACCCCTAGCGGTTAGATCCAAAGGAGACAAAGGGTTAAATCCATAAACGATTTCAAACGGTGAAAACTTGGTAGCGGAATGTGTAGCTCGGTTATACGCAAATTCAACATGTGGCAAGCATTCTTCCCAAGTTTTCAAATTCTTCTTAATCAAGGTGCGTAGCAAAGTAGACAAGGTCCTATTCACTACTTCGGTTTGTCCATCAGTTTGAGGGTGGCAAGTAGTTGAAAATAGCAGTTTAGTCCCTAGCTTAGACCACAGTGTTTTCCAAAAGTAGCTCAAGAATTTAGCATCTCTATCACTAACAATGGTCCTAGGCATTCCATGCAAGCGAACAATTTCTTTGAAGAATAAATCAGCTATATGAGACGCATCATCAGTTTTATAGCATGCAAGGAAATGAGCCATTTTTGAAAACCTATACACAATCACAAAGATGGAATCCTTTCCAGTCCTAGTCCTAGGCAATCCAAGCACAAAATCCATAGATATATCGACCCACGGTTGTTCAGGAATCGGTAAGGGCATATACAAACCTTGGGACTGTACCTTTGCTTTGGCTTGTTTGCAAGTGACACATCTTCCACATATCCGCTCGACATCCCTTTTCATTTGCGGCCAATAGAAGTGTTCTTGCATCACCTTCAAGGTCTTAGTGATCCCAAAATGTCCCATCAATCCTCCGCCATGGGCTTCCCTAACTTGCTTATACTTGATCACATAAGGGAAGGTTTCGATGAACTCCATCCACCTAGCATGTCGTTTGTGGAGCTTTTGTTGACCCTTCAAATGCTTCAAGGATTCATGGTCGGTGTGAATGACGAACTCCTTGGGCCATAGATAGTGTTGCCATGTTTGCAATGCTCGAACTAGCGCATACAACTCCTTGTCATAGGTCGGGTAGTTTAGGGCAACTCCTCCAAGCTTCTCACTAAAGAAGGCTATGGGCCTCTTCTCTTGTGTCAAAACAGCTCCAATACCTACACCTGAAGCATCACACTCAATTTCAAAGGTTTTAAGAAAGTTCGGTAAAGATAAAAGGGGTGCATTGGTGAGTTTGTCCTTCAAAGCTTGGAATGCTTTTTCTTGTGCGTCCTCCCACTTAAACCCAACACTCTTCTTGATCACTTCGGTGAGAGGTGCGGCTATGGTACTAAAATCCCTCACGAATCTCCGATAGAAACCCGCAAGTCCATGAAAGCTCCGCACTTCGCCTATGGTAGTTGGCGTAGGCCAATCACGGATGGCCTTAACCTTCTCTTCGTCCACCTTAATACCATATGCACTTATAACAAAACCCAAAAACACAAGGTGATCCGTACAAAAAGTGCACTTTTTAAGGTTAGCATAAAGCTTCTCCTTTCGAAGAACCATCAAAACAGATTTTAAGTGCCCAACATGCTCTTCTAAGCTTCGACTATAGACTAAAATGTCATCGAAGTAAACAACCACAAAAATTCCAATGTAATTACGCAGTACATGATTCATCAATCTCATGAAAGTGCTAGGTGCATTAGTTAATCCAAAGGGCATGACTAACCACTCATATAAGCCATGTTTAGTTTTAAAAGTTGTTTTCCATTCATCACCTTCTTTCATCCTAATTTGATGATAACCACTCTTAAGATCTATTTTAGAAAATATCGTGGATCAATGCAGCTCATCTAACATGTCATCTAATCGAGGAATAGGATGGCGATACTTTACAGTGATATTGTTGATGGCTCGGCAATCGACGCACATCCTCCAAGTCCCATCCTTCTTAGGGACGAGTAGGACCGGTACCGCGCATGGGCTCATGCTTTCGCGGATGTATCCTTTGTCCATCAAGTCGTTCACTTGTCGTTGAAGCTCCTTGGTCTCCATAGGATTAGTTCGGTATGCAGGTCGGTTAGGTAGTGAAGCTCCCGGTACAAAATCGATTTGGTGTTCGATACCCCGAAGGGGAGGTAATGCGTGGGGAGTTTCATCCGGCAAGACGTCTTCAAAATCCTGCAAAAGGGAAACGATGTTGCTCGGCAAATCCGGCACGGAATTAGTGATACTCAACAACGTTTCTTTGTACATAAGTAGTATAACGGGTTGCTTAGAGGACAAAGCCCTCTTTACAACGCTACACCTCACCACAAAATTGGACTGCCTCACGGGTTCACTCACGGGTATAAACTCACATCTCTCGGCTTTGGCTTTCCTCAAACTCTCACACTCATTTTGGGTAAGGGTACTTGTGTGTTCACTCACATTAGTTCCTTCGTGTTGTCGAAGTCGAAGTTGATCTAGGTGTATCTCATGCGGCGGCATGGGAGCAAGTGTGGTCTTTCGGCCCTTAAACTCGAAAGAATAACGGTTGGTGAACCCATCATGTATGACTCTCCTTCCTTGAGACAATCGTCTAAGATTTTGATGTAGTTCCCTATGGTAATGGTTAGGAACAAACCTCTTCCTCAAAAGATTTTTCAGTTCATCCCAAGTATCTACGGGTGGATCACGATTACGTCGTCTACTCGTCACGATTTGATCCCACCAATTGATAGCATAATCACAAAATTCAGTTGCGGCTACTTGTACCTTTCTAAGCTCCGAAAGATTTTGACAATCGAACACAAGTTCGATCTTCTTTTCCCACTCCAAATAAGCATCCGAATCATTCTTCCCGTGGAAAGGTGGGATTTTTAACTTGAGACCACCAAGTTGATCTTCAAGCCGACCTCTTTCCCGCCGTGGTCTCCTTTGGTCCCGATTGGAGTGGCGGCTGCCCCTACTATAATAGTTGGACGATTGAACCTCTTCATCGTCTGCTTGAGGTTGAGCTCTTCTTGGAAGATTCCCCATAGGTGGCGGCATGGCTCGATTAATGGACTCTTGTATGATAGGTCCTAATTCTTGCTGCATCATTCGCCGAATCTCATTGCGAAGAATTCGCAAATCCGGGGGTTCGTTCCTTGCCCCTTGAGCTTGATTGGTGCTCTCCTCTCCATTACTTGTGTGGTTTGACATTATAATGCGCAAGGACCTGATTATCACACAACACAAATCAGCAAAATTAAGTCTCGAAAGTGTGCTCTGATACCACTTGATACGATCTTCCAGGAGTCGGCACTTTCGAGGGTAGGTGGTGATACGATTCTCCCAAGGCTCGTAATATTGCTGTCAGAATTCCGACTCTGTAAAGGGTTCCCTTTTCCGAGACGCTCTTCTCCGAATTGATCCGAGTGATGAATACGAAAGTCGCATATAATTGAGTCCTCTTTCTGTAATGGGTGGGCTCGTCAAATTCCGATATGTATTCCGTCTTCTAGACCAATTTTGGTAAGGTCGGTCCTCCTGGATACGATTCTGCCGAGACTAGAATATACGAGGATAGATGATGGATGAATGATGGATCGATTGGATCACACAAAGGCAGCGACAAACCCTTGATACCTCCACAATGGATTCTCCAAGATATGACGCACTCGAAGATTCCAAAGCTTGAACCTTGGATATGACGCACCAAGATTCAATTGCCGGATATGACACACCAACAATCAATTTCTCATTCAATGAACAAGAAGAACAATGTGGCTAGCACACAAGTTTGTAAAAAGGTCGATTGTTCTCTAATTTCGGCCACCCTAGCTACTTATCCTAAAAGAAGTAAAACCCTAACTAATTTGGGCCTAAGGAAAGCTCTCCTATGGGCCGAATTTTATTCTCCTCCTCTTATTGGGCTTGGTTGTCTTGTGGACCGTTTGCCTCATTAAAACCCCCCTTTGTAAAACCCAGTGGGACAAAACCAAAGGTCGGGAAAAAGAGTACAAACGAGACCCTCTTGACTTAGTCCATTCGAGCAACCAAGAGGTTCTTAGGCTCCATGTCTCCGGACGGAATGATAGTTGGTCCTATGCGGTCCAGTAGTGTGGTGATTGTATGTCCAAGCTTCCTAGCCCTTGATCGTGTCATTGGTCCACTCGGCACGGTTATCTCACCCCTGTCTTCAAGTGTGGGCCGCATTTCTTCCATGATCACATCATCCCCTCCCTCTTCAAAAGGATTTGTCCTCAAATCCGGATCATCTGCACATCATCCCCTCCCTCTTCAAATAGGTGATTTGGGGTCCAAAAATTGTGGTGATATGAATATTACTACATTCTTATACATCCAGTAAGAATGCAAATGAAATTAATTTCAACGAAAATGAAGTTTTGAGTGAGTAAATATTGAAAATCTAACAAATCGATCATAACTCAAAGGGGTACCATCATAGAAAGACGTGTTTTGGGGTCCAATAATTGCTATGGCCAGAACATTACTACGTTCTTATACGTAGAGTAAGAATGCAAATGAAATTCATTTCATCGAATATGAAGTTCCAAGTGACGAGATATTGAAAATTTAACAAATCGGTCGAAACTCAAAGGGGTACCATCACAAAAAATAGGTGTTTTGGAGTCCAAAAATAGTTATGACTGGAACATTACTACATTCTTATACATCCAGTAAGAATACAAATGAAACTAATTTCATCGAAAATGAACTTTCGAGTGAGGAGATATTGAAAATCTAACAAATCGGTTGAAACTCAAAGGGGTACCATCACAGAAAATAGATGTTTTGGGGTCCAAAAATAGTTATGACCGGAATATTATTACGTTCTTATACATGCAGTAAGAATGCAAATGATATTAATTTCATCGAAAATGAAGTTATGAGTGTGGAGATATTGAATCTAGCAAATGAGTCGAAACTTATAGGGATACCATCACAGAAAATAGGTGATTTGGGTTCCAAAAATAGTTATGGCCGGAACATTACTACGTTCTTATATGTACAGTAAGAATGCGAATTAACTTCATTTCATCGAAAATGAAGTCCCGAGTGAAGAGATATTGAAATTCTAACAAATCGATCGAAACACAAAGGGGTACCATCACAGAAAATAGGTGTTTTGGGATCCAAAAATAGTTATGGCCGGAACATTACTATAGGCTTGGCCAAATAAACCGGTTCGGGCGAACTGGCCTGGTCTGGAACTGGTTTGGTTCGAACCGGTTCGTCCGAACTAGTTCCAAAACCAGACCAGTGTTTTTTGCCTTCAAATAGAACAGTTCAAAATAGTACCAAAAAACCAGTTCGAATCGGTTCGACTCGACTCGTTTTTTGATACTGGTTTATACTTAAATTTAAATCAAACCACTTTAAACCTATATAATTTTAGAACCGGTTTGAAGCAAAATCAACTAAACCTAGAGATGTCTTCAATAAACCAAACCTAGAGATATATTGGACTCTCGTATGTTGATGTTGGACAGGATTTTAGTCGGTTGTGGAACAGATTTTCAATCGGTTCAGTGTGTTTTTCAGTCGGTTCAGTGTATTTTTCAGTCGGTTCAGTGTTTTTTCAGCCGGTTCAGTATTTTTCATTTGGTCAGTATTTTTGTAGACGGTTCAGTGTGTTGGACAAGATTTTCAGCCGGTTTAGGTTCGGTTTGAACCGAATTATTTCCGAACCAAAATTGTTATTAAAAAAAACAGACCAGAACAGTTCGAACCGGTTCTGAATCGGTTCGAACCAGACCAGTTCTTTTTTCCTTAAACGAGACCAGTTTTTTTAGAAACAGAAAAATGTACTGGTTTTTTTCAAACCAGACCAGTTCAGTTCAGAACCGGTTCGACCCAGAACCGGTTCATGAACAAGCCTACATTACTATGTTCTTATATGTATAGTAAGAATGCGAATGAAATTAATTTCATCGAAAATGAAGTCCTGAGTGAGTAGATATTGAAATTCTAACAAATCGATCGTAATTCAAAGGGGTACCATCACAAAACATAGGTGTTTTGGGTTCCAAAATTAGTTATGACCGGAATATTATTACGTTCTTATACATCCAGTAAGAATGCAAATGAAATTAATTTCATCGATAATAAAGTTCCGAATGTGGAGATATTGAAATTCTAGCAAATGAGTCGAAACTTAAAGGGGTACCATCACAGAAAATAGGTGATTTGGGGTCCAAAAATTGTTGTGATATGAATATTACTACGGTCATTTACATTGAGTAATAGTGTGAATAAACCTTAATTCATCGAAAATAGAGTTCCGAGTGAAGAGATATCGAAAATTTAGCAAATTTGTTTAAACTCAAAGGGGTACCATCACAGAAAATAGGTGTTTGGGGGGTCCAAATATAGTTATGACCGGAACATTACTACGTTCTTATACGTCGAGTAAAATTGCGAATTAAATTAATTTCCTCGAAAATGAAGTTCCGAGTGAGTAAATATTGAAAATCTAACAAATCGGTCGAAACTCAAAGGGGTACCATCATAGAAAATAGGTGTTTTGGGGTCCAAAAATAGTTATGGCCAAACATTAATACGTTCTTATATGTAGAGTAATAATGCAAATGAAATTCATTTCATCGAATATGAAGTTCCAAGTGACGAGATATTGAAAATCTAACAAATCGGTCGAAACTCAAAGGGGTACCATTACAAAAAATAGGTGTTTTGGGGTCCAAAAATAGTTATGACCGGAACATTAATACGTTTTATACATCGAGTAAGAATGCAATGAAACTAATTTCATCGAAAATGAAGTTCCGAGTGAGGAGATATTGAAAACCTAACAAATCGGTCAAAACTCAAAGGGGTACCATCACAGAAAATAGATGTTTTGGGATCCAAAATTAGTTATGACCGGAACATTACTACATTCTTATAGATCCAGTAAGAATGCAAATGAAACTAATTTCATCGAAAATGAACTTTCGAGTGAGGAGATATTGAAAATCTAACAAATCGGTTGAAACTCAAAGGGGTACCATCATAGAAAATAGGTGTTTTGGGGTCCAAAAATAGTTATGGCCGGAACATTACTACGTTCTTATATGTACAGTAAGAATGTGAATTAACTTCATTTCATCGAAAATGAAGTCCCGAGTGAAGAGATATTGAAATTCTAACAAATCGATCGAAACACAAAGGGGTACCATCACAGAAAATAGGTGTTTGGGGTCCAAAAATAGTTATGACCGGAATATTATTACGTTTTTGTACGTCGAGTAAGAATGCAAATGAAATTAATTTCATCGAAAATGATGTTCCGAGTGTGGAGATATTGAAAATCTAACAAATCGATCGAAACTCAAAGGGGTACCATCACAGAAAATAGGTGTTTTGGGATCCAAAAATAGTTATGGCCAGAACATTACTACGCTCTTATATGTAGAGTAAGAATGCGAATGAAATTCATTTCATCGAAAATGAAGTCCCACGTGAGGAGATATTGAAATTCTAACAAATCCATCGATACTCGAAGGGGTACCATCACAGAAAATAGATGTTTTGGGGTCCAAAAATAGTTATGACCGGAATATTATTACGTTCTTATACATCCAGTAAGAATGCAAATGAAATTAATTTCTTCGAAAATGAAGTTCTAAGTGAGGTGATATTGAAAATCTGGCAAATCAGACGAAACTCAAAGGGGTACCATCATAGAAAATAAGTGTTTTGGGGTCCAAAAATAGTTATGGCAGAACATTATTACATTCTTATACGTAGAGTAAGAATGCAAATGAAATTCATTTCATCGAATATGAAGTTTCAAGTGACGAGATATTGAAAATCTAACAAATCGGTCGAAACTCAAAGGGGTACCACCACAAAAAATAGGTGTTTTGGGGTCCAAAAATAGTTATGACCGGAACATTACAAAAAATAGGTGATTTGTGGTCCAAATATTGTTGTGAAATGAATATTAATACGGTCATTTACATTGAATAATAGTGTGAATAAAAACTTAATTAATCGAAAATAGAGTTCCGACTGAGGAGATATTGAAAATCTAACAAAGGGGTACCATCACAGAAAATAGGTGTTTTGGGATCCAAAATTAGTTATGGCCGGAACATTACTACGTTCTTATATGTAGATTAAGAATGCGAATGAAATTAATTTCATCGAAAATGAAGTCCCGAGTGAGGAGATATAGAAATTCTAACAAATCGATCGTAACTCAAAGGGGTACCATCACAGAAAATAGTTATTTTGGGGTCCAAATATAGTTATGACCGGAATATTATTACGTTCTTATACATCCAGTAAGAATGCAAATGAAATTAATTTCATCGATAATGAAGTTCCGAGTGTGGAGATATTGAAATTCTAGCAAATGAGTCGAAAATAGAGTTCTGAGTGAGGATATATTGAAAATCTAGCAAATTTGTTTAAACTCTAAGGGGTACCATCAAAGAAAATAGGTGTTTGGGGGTCCAAATATAGTTATGATCGGAACATTACTACATTCTTATGCGTCGAGTAAGAATGCGAATGAAACTAATTTTATCGGAAATGAAGTTATGAGTGAGGACATATTGAAAATCTAACAAATCGATCGAAACTCAAAGGGGTACCATCACAAAAAATAGGTGTTTTGGGATCCAAAAATAGTTATGGCCGGAACATTACTACGTTCTTATATGTAGAATAAGAATGCGAATTAACTTCATTTCATCGAAAATGAAGTCCCGAGTGAGGAGATATTGAAATTATAGCAAATGAGTCGAAACTTAAAGGGGTACCATCACAGAAAATAGGTGATTTGGGGTCCAAAAATTGTTGTGATATGAATATTACTACATTCTTATACATCCAGTAAGAATGCAAATGAAATTAATTTCATCGATAATGAAATTTCGAGTGAGTAAATATTGAAAATCTAACAAATCGATCGAAACTCAAAGGGGTACCATCATAGAAAGAGGTGTTTGGGGGTCCAATAATTGATATGACCAGAACATTACTACGTTCTTATACGTAGAGTAAGAATGCAAATGAAATTCATTTCATCGAATATGAAATTCCAAGTGACGAGATATTGAAAATCTAACAAATCGGTCGAAACTCAAAGGGGTACCATCACAAAAAATAGGTGTTTGGGGGTCCAAAAATAGTTATGACCGGAACATTACTACATTCTTATAAATCCAGTAAGAATGCAAATGAAACTAATTTCATCGAAAATGAACTTTCGAGTGAGGAGATATTGAAAATCTAACAAATCGGTTGAAACTCAAAGGGGTACCATCACAAAAAATAGGTGTTTTGGGATCCAAAAATAGTTATGGCCGGAACATTACTACGTTCTTATATGTAGAGTAAGAATGCGAATGAAATTAATTTCATCGAAAATGAAGTCTCGAGTGAGGAGATATTGAAATTCTAACAAATCGATCGAAACTCAAAGGGGTACCATCACAGAAATAGCTGTTTGGGGGTCCAAAAATAGTTATGACCGGAATATTATTACGTTTTTGTACGTCGAGTAAGAATGCAAATGAAATTGATTTCATCGAAAATGATGTTCCGAGTGTGGAGATATTGAAAATCTAACAAATCGGTCGAAACTCAAAGGGGTACTATCACAGAAAATAGGTGTTTTGGGATCCAAAATTAGTTATGGCCGGAACATTACTACGTTCTTATATGTAGATTAAGAATGCGAATGAAATTAATTTCATCGAAAATGAAGTCCCGAGTGAGGAGATATTGAAATTCTAACAAATCGATCGAAACTCAAAGGGGTACCATCACAGAAAATAGATGTTTTGGGGTCCAAAAATAGTTATGATCGGAATATTATTACGTTCTTATACATCCAGTAAGAACGCAAATGAAATTAATTTCATCGATAATGAAATTTCGAGTGTGGAGATAATGAAATTCTAGCAAATGAGTCGAAACTTAAAGGGGTACGTACCATCACAGAAAATAGGTGATTTGGGGTCCAAAAATTGTTGTGATATGAATATTACTACGGTCATTTACATTGAGTAATTATGTGAATAAAACTTAATTCATCGAAAATAGAGTTCCGAGTGAGGAGATATTGAAAATTTAGCAAAAATTGTTTAAACTCAAAGGGGTACCATCACAGAAAATACGTGTTTTGGGGGTCCAAATATAGTTATGACCGGAACATTACTACGTTCTTATACGTCGAGTAAGAATGCGAATGAAATTAATTTGATCGAAAATGAAGTTCTGAGTGAGGAGATATTGAAAATCTAGCAAATCAGTCGAAACTCAAAGGGGTACCATCACAAAAAATAGGTGTTTTGGGGTCCAAAAATAGTTATGACCGGAACATTACTACGTTTTATACGTCGAGTAAGAATGCAAATAAAATGAATTTCATCGAAAATGAAGTTCCGAGTGAGGAGAAATTGAAAATCTAACAAATCGGTCGAAACTCAAAGGGGTACCATCACAGAAAATAGGTGTTTTGGGGTCAAAAAATAGTTATGACCGGAATATTATTACTTTCTTATACATCCATTAAGAATGCAAATGAAATTAATTTCATCGATAATGAAGTTCCGAGTGTGGAGATATTGAAATTCTAGCAAATGAGTCGAAACTTAAAGGGGTACCATCACAGAAAATAGGTGTTTTGGTATCCAAAAATAGTTATGGCCGGAACATTACTACGTTCTTATATGTAGAATAAGAATGCGAATGAAATTAATTTCATCGAAAATGAAGTCCCGAGTGAGGAGATATTGAAATTCTAACAAATCTATCGAAACTCAAAGGGGTACCATCACAGAAAATAGTTGTTTGGGGGTCCAAATATAGTTATGACCGGAATATTATTACGTTCTTATACATCCAGTAAGAATGCAAATGAAATTAATTTCATCGATAATGAAGTTCCGAGTGTGGAGATATTGAAATTCTAGCAAATGAGTCGAAACTCAAAGGGAACCATCACAGAAAATAGGTGATTTGGGGTCCAAAAATTGTTGTGATATGAATATTACTACGGTCATTTACATTGAGTAATAGTGTGAATAAAACTTAATTCATCGAAAATAGAGTTCTGAGTGAGGATATATTGAAAATCTAGCAAATTTGTTTAAAATCTAAGGGGTACCATCACAGAAAATAGGTGTTTGGGGGTCCAAATATAGTTATGATCGGAACATTACTACATTCTTATGCGTCGAGTAAGAATGAGAATGAAATTAATTTTATCGGAAATGAAGTTATGAGTGAGGACATATTGAAAATCTAACAAATCGATCAAAACTCAAAGGGGTACCATCACAGAAAATAGGTGTTTTGGGGTCCAAAAATAGTTATGACTGGAACATTACTACGTTTTATACGTCGAGTAAGAATGCAAATGAAATTAATTTCATCGATAATGAAGTTCCGAGTGTGGAAATATTTAAATTCTAGCAAATGAGTCGAAACTTATAGGGGTACCATCATAGAAAATAGGTGATTTCGGGTCCAAAAATAGTTATGACCGGAAAATTACTACATTCTTATACACCCAGTAAGAATGTAAATGAAACTAATTTCATCGAAAATGAACTTTCGAGTGAGGAGATATTGAAAATCTAACAAATCGGTCAAAACTCAAAGGGGTACCATCACAGAAAATAGGTGTTTTGGGGGTCCAAATATAGTAATGACTGGAATATTACTACGTTCTTATACATCCAGAAGAATGCAAATGAAATTAATTTAATAGAAAATTAAGTTCCGAGTGTAGATATGTTGAAAATATAGCAAATTAGTCGAAACTCAAATGGGTACCATCATAGAAAATAGGTGATTTGGGGTCCAAAAATTGTTGTGATATGAATATTACTACATTCTTATACATCCAGTAAGAATGCAAATGAAATTAATTTCACCGAAAATGAAGTTCTGAGTGAGTAAATATTGAAAATCTAACAAATCGGTCGAAACTCAAAGGGGTACCATCATAGAAAGAGGTGTTTGGGGGTCCAATAATTGATATGACCAGAACATTACTACGTTCTTATACGTAGAGTAAGAATGCAAATGAAATTCATTTCATCGAATATGAAGTTCCAAGTAACGACATATTGAAAATCAAACAAATCGGTCGAAACTCAAAGGGGTACGTACCATCACAAAAAATAGGTGTTTGGGGGTCCAAAAATAGTTATGACCGGAACATTACTACATTGTTATACATCCAGTAAGAATGCAAATGAAACTAATTTCATCGAAAATGAACTTTCGAGTGAGGAGATATTGAAAATCTAACAAATCGGTTGAAACTCAAAGGGGTACGTACCATCACAGAAAATAGGTGTTTGGGGATCCAAAAATAGTTATGGCCAGAACATTACTACGCTCTTATATGTAGAGTAAGAATGCGAATGAAATTAATTTAATCGAAAATGAAGTCCCGCGTGAGGAGATATTGAAATTCTAGCAAATGAGTCGAAACTTAAAGGGGTACCATCACAGAAAATAGGTGATTTGGGGTCCAAAAATTGTTGTGATATGAATATTACTACGGTCATTTACATTGAGTAATAGTGTGAATAAAACTTAATTCATCGAAAATATAGTTCCGAGTGAAGAGATATCGAAAATTTAGCAAATTTGTTTAAACTCAAAGGGGTACCATCACAGAAAATAGGTGTTTGGGGGGTCCAAATATAGTTATGACCGGAACATTACTACGTTCTTATACGTCGAGTAAAATTGCGAATTAAATTAATTTCCTCGAAAATGAAGTTCCGAGTGAGTAAATATTGAAAATCTAACAAATCGGTCGAAACTCAAAGGGGTACCATCATAGAAAATAGGTGTTTTGGGGTCCAAAAATAGTTATGGCCAAACATTAATACGTTCTTATATGTAGAGTAAGAATGCAAATGAAATTCATTTCATCGAATATGAAGTTCTAAGTGACGAGATATTGAAAATCTAACAAATCGGTCGAAACTCAAAGGGGTACCATTACAAAAAATAGGTGTTTTGGGGTCCAAAAATAGTTATGACCGGAACATTAATACGTTTTATACATCGAGTAAGAATGCAATGAAATTAATTTCATCGAAAATGAAGTTCCGAGTGAGGAGATATTGAAAACCTAACAAATAGGTCAAAACTCAAAGGGGTACCATCACAGAAAATAGAGATTTTGGGATCCAAAATTAGTTATGACCGGAACATTACTACATTCTTATACATCCAGAAGAATGCAAATGAAAGTAATTTAATAGAAAATTAAGTTCCGAGTGTAGATATGTTGAAAATATAGCAAATCAGTCGAAACTCAAATGGGTACCATCATAGAAAATAGGCAATTTGGGGTCCAAAAATTGTTGTGATATGAATATTACTACATTCTTATACATCCAGTAAGAATGCAAATGAAATTAATTTCACCGAAAATGAAGTTCTGAGTGAAGAGATATTGAAAATCTAGCAAATCGGTCAAAACTGTAAGGGGTACCATCATAGAAAATAGATGTTTGGGGGTCAAAATTTGTTGTGATATGAATATTACTAAAGTCATTTACATTGAGTAATAGTGTGAATAAAAGTTAAATCATCGAAAATAGAGATACGAGTGAGGAGATATTGAAAATTTAGCAAATCGGTCGAAACTCAAATGGGTACCATCACAGCAAATAGGTGTTTTGGGGTACAAAAATAGTTATGACTGGAACATTACTACGTTCTTATATGTAGAGTAAGAATGCGAATGAAATTAATTTCATCGAAAATGAAGTTCTGAGTGAGGAGATATTGAAAATCTAACAAATCGGTCGAAACTAAAAGGGCGGCCATCACAGAAAATAGGTGTTTGGGCGTCCAAAAATAATTATGTCCGAAACATTACTATGTTCTTATACATCGAATAAGAATACAAATGAAATTAATTTCAACAAAATTGAAGTTCCGAGTGAAGAGATATTGAAAATCTAACAAATTGGTCGAAACTCAAAAGGTTACCATCACAAAACATAAGTGTTTTGGGGTCCAAAAATAGTTATGACCGGAACATAAGTACATTTTAATACATCTGGTAAGAATGCAAATGAAACTAATTTCATCGAAAATGAACTTCTGATTGAGGAGATATTGAAAATCTAGCAAATCGGTCAAAACTCAAAGGGGTACCATCACATAAAATAGGTGTTTTGGGGTCCAAAAATAGTTATGACCGGAACATTACTACGTTTTATACATCGAGTAAGAATGCAAATGAAATTAATTTCATCGAAAATGAAGTTCCGAGTAAGGAGTAATTGAAAATCTAACAAATCGGTCGAAACTCAAAGGGGTACCATCACAGAAAATAGATGATTTGAGGTCCAAAAATTGTTGCAATATGAATATTACTACGGTCATTTACATTGAGTAATAGTGTGAATAAAATTTAATTCATCGAAATTTAGCAAATTGGTTAAATCTCAAAGTGGTACCAAGACATAAAATAGGTGTTTTGGGGTCCAAAAATAGTTATGACCGGAATATTACTATGTTCTTATACATCCAGTAAGAATGCAAATAAAATTAATTTCATCGATAATGAAGTTCTGAGTGTGGAGATATTGAAATTCTAGCAAATGAGTCGAAACTCAAAGGGGTACCATCATAGAAAATAAGTATTTTGGGGTCAAAAAATAGTTATAACCAGAACAATACTACGTTCTTATCTATAGAGTAAGAATGAGAATGAAATTAATTTCATCGGAAATGAAGTTCCGAGTGAGGAGATATTGAAAATCTAAGAAATCTGTCGAAACTCAAAGGGGTACCATCGCAGAAAATATGGGATTTGGGGTCAAAAAATAGTTATGACCGGAACATTACTACATTATTATACATCCAGTAAGAATGCAAATGAAATTAATTTGATCGAAAATGAAGTTCGAGTGAGGAGATATTAAAAATCTAGAAATCGATCGAAAATAAAAGGGGTACCATCACATAAAATAGGTGTTTGGGGGTCCAAAAATAGTTATGACCGGAATATTACTACGTTCTTATACATCCAGAAGAATGCAAATGAAATTAATTTAATCAAAAATTAAGTTCCGAGTGTAGATATGTTGAAAATATAGCAAATCAGTCGAAACTCAAATGGGCACCATCATAGAAAATAGGTGTTCTGGGGTCCAAAAATAATTATGACTGGAACATTACTACGTTCTTATACATCCAAAAAGAATGCAAATAAAATTAACTTCATCGAAAATGAAGTTCCGAGTGAAGAGATATTGAAAATCTAGCAAATCGGTCGAAACGGTAAGGGGTACCATCACAGAAAATAGATGTTTGGGGGCCAAAATTTGTTGTGATATGAATATTACTACGGTCATTTACATTGAGTAATAGTGTGAATAAAACTTAAATCATCGAAAATAGAGATACGAGTGAGGAGATATTGAAAATTTAGCAAATCGGTCGAAACTCAAATGGGTACTGTTGGATATCGATAGTGACAGCCCAGTAGGGAATGTTGGGTATCGATAGTGACGGCCCAGTAAGAAAAGGCCTCAAAGGCCCAATAACTATAGAGGGGGTAAACCCATGACATCCGAACCGGATCGGCCCAAGTACAAGCCAAACTTGGCCCACCATCGAGTAATCCAGAATCGAGCCCAAAGTCTATAGAGACGCCAAAGGCTCTCAGACTGCTCGCCATTCTCTACTAAGTCGCGACCTTCCACTGCTCGACATGGGAGTGCTCGCCCCGAAGAGAGCCTTGCCTCTCTCCTCTGGTCCCACTAAACCGTTAATAACAGAGTGGCCAAGATATCCCGCATATCTCGGTCACATATTCACTAAAGATTAGATTTGGTAACTGCAATATCTCGCAGTAACTGCCATATCCCACGATCCGAATCTTCAGCAACTCAATATACATTAAGATATTCAGTTGCCTTTATACGGTTCTATCTCTCTTACCCTATAAATACCCTTGCTTTACATACGTTCTTTACGTTTTGAGTTTTATACACACATATACTCATTTAAGCATCGGAGAGGGACCCAGAGGCACCCCCTCTGTTGCGCTCCCCTACTTGCAGGTTCACCGGAGTTGGAGCTGAAGCGTCATCCCAACCTTGTCTGGCATTCAATTCACTGCCAGATCAGCATTCAGGATTTCACGATCCAACATTTGGCGCCGTCTGTGGGAACGATCAATTTAGCCATGAGAACTCGATCCCAAAGCAACCGTCGGAATCAGACTAGGGAGCGATCCTCAGATAGCTCTGATTCCGCCGCCGCTTCACCGCTTCAACAAGAACCTGCCAGCCGAGCAGGAGTTAATGCTGTTCCTCTGCGGACAGCTCGAGAACATGTCGGTGATTCAAGACCGACCCCAGCTGCTGATCAAAACGGAGCCCCTGCACCGCAGACAGTCCACATTGCGGGGCAGGATATTAATTTAACCCCCGAGATGGTCTCCCTGCTGGAAGCCATCCTAGGACAGGCGCGCCGCCAAGCCCCTGCTCCTCAGGAAAACAATCCCTCTGCTCCTAAGGAAAATCGCCGCCCTGCTGCCACAGGGCCTTCACCTTCAGAAGCGGCCAATCCTAGTCCTGCTGCGCCTCAGGAGGATCAGGAGATGACGTCAGGTCAGCAGTCCTTACCTCCAGCGCACACCAAGGAGCCAGCAGCCGCATATACTGCCAATCCTTCCGGTCCGCCTCCACCCGGAGCCTCTCCCATGTACTGCACTGTGGATCAGATGGATGACCTCCTCAACAAAAGGCTCCAGGAAAGACAGTTGACAGTCATAGCTCCCTTCAAGGAGCAGTCCTCTCATCCATTCACCGACGCGCTCGTCGCTATCAAAATCCCGAAGGATGTGGTTGCTCGGGCCATACCTGAGTATAGCGGTGGAGGATATCCCACCGTACATGTCAACAAGCATGAGGCCTCCCTTCTGGGTAAGTCAAACGATCCCAATCATTTGGCTTTGCTATTTCCATCTACTCTTTCGGGCTCGGCTTCGTCCTGGTTCTTCGGCCTCCCTGCAGGATCAATCGGAACTTGGGCAGAGTTGAGAAGCAAGTTCCTGGAGAGATATATGGGCGAGCGCCAGTTGCTGAAGAGCGTGGTCGCCCTTGACTCGGTCAAACAGCAGCCTGAAGAGTCGCTGTCCAACTTCTACGGGCGTTTTCATCAAAACGTCACAGAATTAGATCGCCGAATCTCGGATGGGGAGATCATTCGAGCATTCTACAGAGGTCTGGATGTGGCCAACAAGGCCTCGAGAAAGCTGCGAAACAGCTATCACGTGAAGGAGATAGAGACATTGGAGGAGTTGGCCTCCAGAGCAAAAGGTTTCATAGACCTTGAACGCGCAAACTTCGAGGCTAATCTCCTGACGGCCTCGCTAAGGGTAACCCATGAACCCCGACGCGATGGTAAGAAGGAGATAAAGAAGGAGAAGAAGGGAAAAGAAAGTAAGCCCCGAGTCGAGTCTCTTCCAGCACCTCGCCATCCAGAGGTCCCTGAGTACTTCACGCCTTTAAATAGGCAGATCTCAGCGGTACTAGTCGAGATGGAGAGGAGATCCTTGGCGAGGCCTCCGATGCCTCGCCGAGGTGGGTTACCCATGGGCAAGGATGTCGAGAGCTATTGCAGATACCATAAGTGCAAGGGCCATAAGACAGACGATTGCAAGATTCTGAAGCGAGATATAGAGAGGCTGATTCAGGGGGGAATGTTGAAGGAATTTGTGGCAGGGCGAGACCGAAGTCGAACGCCCCCCAGGAGACATCGTTCACCAGCCCCTGCAGATCAAGCTGAGCCTTCTGGAAGCAAGAGGAGAGTGAATCTGATTGCGGGAGGATTCGGTGCAGGCGGCGAGAGGTCAAGCGCCAGAGAGGTCTACGCCACTCAGATCTCTACGGCAGTTCAGTTGGGGAAGCGGCCAAGACCTGAAGAAAACATTGTCATCTCATTCTCTGAAGATGATTTGGCACATGTCACCATGCCCCACAACGATGCTCTGGTCATTACGGCAGATATCGACGGCTGTGATGTTGCAAGGATTCTGGTCGACGGAGGCAGCTCGACAGACATCCTGTTTCTGGACGCCTTCGAAAAGATGGGCAAATCAAAACGCGACCTGAAGAGGGTCGACTTTCCGCTGATCGGATTTGCGGGAAGGACAACTTATCCACTGGGGGCTATAACCATGCCAGTGATTTTTGGCGAGGGGTGGAAAAGCATCAAGGTGTCGGTCACTTTCCTGGTGGTCGATTCACCTACATCCTACAACGCCATCATAGGGAGGACCACGATCAACCCAAATAAGATTGTGGCCTCCACTGTCCACCAGAAGATGAAGTTCCCTACTCCGAACGGGATTGGAGAAGTGCTCGGAGATCAGCCTTCCTCGCGGCAATGTTATGTGAACTGTTTACGCAGGAAGAACCAAAGGGAGGCGCTCGCCATCGAGACAGAGGCCGATCCCCGCGAGGACCTGGCTCGACCAGCACCCATGGAGGAATTGGAGGAGGTCGAGATCGATGGTCCAGACAAAAAGGTGCGCATTGGGACCACCTTGAAAGAGGATCAGAAGGAGGCCATGACCGCCCTCCTCAAGGAATTCAAAGAGCTCTTCGCCTGGCAGCCGAGCGACATGCCAGGAATCAGCACAGATATTATCTCTCATGAGCTCAGGATAGACCCCTCCATCAAGCCGATCGCCCTAAAAAGAAGATCATTCGGGACTGATAAGCGTTTGGCGATCAGGCAGGAAGTCGGCAGGCTGATTGAAGCTGACTTCGTCAGAGAAGTAAGATTCCAGAGTTGGGTCGCCAACCCGGTTTTGGTCAAGAAATCAAACGGCAAGTGGAGGATGTGCGTCGACTTCCGCGATTTAAACAAGGCTTGCCCCAAAGATTCATATCCCCTTCCGAGAATTGATCAGCTGGTCGACGCTACCTCGGGTCATGAGATGCTGAGCTTCATGGACGCCTATTCAGGCTACAACCAGATCAGAATGCATCCAGATGACGAGGCGCACACTGCTTTCTATGCTGACGGGGACATTCTATGCTACAAGGTGATGCCCTTTGGTCTCATCAATGCCGGGGCAACTTATCAGCGGATGGTGAACCGACTGTTCCAGGACATGCTGGGAAGGAACATGGAGGCCTACGTGGATGATATGCTCGTCAAATCCATCAAAGGCAATCCTCATACCACCAACCTCCGTGAAGCTTTTGAATGCATGAGGAGACACAACGTTCGCCTGAACCCAGCAAAGTGCGCCTTTGGAGTCAAGTCCGGGAAGTTCCTGGGTTTTATGGTCAGCGAAAGGGGCATTGAAGCAAACTCGGAAAAGCTAAAGGCCATAAAAGAAATGAAGTCGCCAACCTGCCATAAGGAAGTCCAGTGCCTGAACGGCCGACTAGCTGCTCTTAACCGCTTCCTCTCCAAAGCAAGCGACAGGTCCCTCCCGTTCTTCAAAACCTTGAGGGCCAACCGCAAGTTCGAGTGGACGCCAGACTGCGAGGAAGCATTCCAGTCCTTGAAAAGGCATATTCAAACACTCCCAGCTCTGGCAAAACCCGTTCCAGGCGAGCAGCTTTTCCTCTATTTAGGCATTAGCGATGTGGCAGCCAGTGCTGTCTTAATAAGGGAGGAGAATAATGTTCAGAGTCCAGTGTATTTTATTAGCAAAATGTTCAACTCAGCAGAAATAAAATATGTCCAGATTGAGAAGTATCTCTATGCCTTAGTTATTGCTGCTCGGAAGCTGAGACCTTACTTTCATGCGCACGACATCACGGTCCTCACCAATCAACCTCTCAAAAACTTCCTGATGAAGCCAGATTCTTCAGGAAGAATGGTCAAGTGGGCGATCGAGCTCAGCGAGTTCAGGATCAAATTTGCGCCAAAAACGGCCATCAAAGGTCAAGCACTAGCTGATTTCATAGTGGAAAGCACGAGTAACGGTCAAGCGGAGGCAGAAAACAGGCCAAGTCAGTCAGCAAACGACAATCAAATCTGGGAACTCTATACGGATGGGTCTTCATCAAAAGAAGGCTCGGGGGCAGGTTTAATTCTTATTCCTCCTGAGGGCGAGCCTCTGAAATACGCGATCGCCTTGACATTCCCGGCGACCAATAACGAAGCAGAATACGAGGCTCTTATCACTGGACTCAGACTAGCAAAAGGAATGGGTATAGCTGCGCTTAGAGTAAAAAGCGACTCAGAGCTCATTGTCAATCAGGTTAATGGCGCATACGAGGCAAAGGGAGAAAAGATGAAGAAATATCTCGGCATTGCCAAAAAGCTGGTCGCAGAAATCCCAAATTTCGCGATTGAATTCATTCCTCGCCAAGAAAACCAGATGGCAGATTCTTTGAGTAAGCTAGCCTTCAGAGGGGCGACAATCCAGGATGTGCAATTTCTGGAAAGGGCCCTATGTTCAGTCCTTGAAAACAGAGCGGAGATCTTCAACATTCAAGAACAGGTCACCTGGATGACCCCGTTCCAGAATTATTTGAAAGAAGGCATCCTCCCAGAGGACGAAGGCGAATCCACTAGGATTAGAAGACTCGCAGCCAGTTATCTAATCATCGATGGAGAACTCTACAGAAGAGGTTATTCGACGCCTTACTTGAGATGTGTTGCTCTGCCCGAAACAGAAAAAGTTCTTCGAGAAGCTCATGAAGGGGCAGCAGCATGTCATGAAGGCGCTCGATCGCTAAGCAGAAAAATATTCAGATTGGGATATTACTGGCCGACCTTGGGAAAAGACGCGGCCGAATTAACGCAGAAGTGTGAAATTTGCCAGCAGTTTGCACCACGATCGGGTCGACCATCGACATTATTATCCCCAATGGCGGGTGCCTGGCCCTTCGCTCAATGGGGAATCGATATATTGGGTCCTTTTCCCATTAGCACTGGTCAGCGTACTCACATTATAGTGGCAATCGACTACTTCACTAAGTGGGTAGAGGCGAAAGCTCTAGCTTCGACAACGGAATTCCAAGTTATCAAGTTCCTGCAAGTCAACATATTCTCCAGGTTTGGTATTCCCAAAATACTCATCAGCGATAATGGTCCACAATTCGTTGGAAAGGAGTTAAAATGGCTCTGTGAAGAGTATCATATCGACCATCGTTTCAGTTCAGTACATCACCCTAAAACGAATGGGCAAGCTGAAGCAGCCAACAAGGTTGTCTTAGCAGGACTCAAGAAAAGGGTTCGAGCATTCAAAGGGAACTGGGCAGACGAACTGGAAAACGTATTATGGGCAATCAGAACAACGCCTAAGGCGGCCACAGGAGAAACGCCTTTCAGTTTAGTGTACGGATCAGAAGCAGTAGCACCAGCTGAATTAGCAGTGCCTACCCACAGAGTCCTACACTTTAACACGGAGGCAAATGAGATCGAGCGCAGAACTGACCTCGACTTAGCAGAGGAAAAGAGATGGCTCTCGGAAAAAACACAGGCAAAGATGCGCTTGGCGACCGCTCGGTATTTCAACAGAAAAGTTAGCGCTCGCCAATTTTTCGTGGGGGAGATGGTTATGAGAAGGAATGAATTCACAAGGCTGGACAGTAAAAACAAACTTTCAGCCAAATGGGAAGGACCATACAAAGTAGTAGAGATCGCCGCACCAGGATCCTACTATTTGGAAACCATCGAAGGCGAGAGGTTACCCCGTCCATTTAATTCTGAGCATTTAAGAAGATTTTATGCATAGTTTGTAATCAAACTGATTATGTCAATAAAAGAAAGCCATTCCTTCATAAAGCGCGTCCACTCGAAGCAAGCTGAAGCCAAAAAGCCCTGACGCCAAAGTCAGGCCTCAAAAGCCCTAGCAACAAAGCTAGGCCAAAAGCCCTAGCAACAAAGCTAGGCCAAAAAGCCCTGTCGCCAAAGACAGGCCAAAAGCCCTGACGCCAAAGTCAGGCCAAAAGCCCTGACGCCAAAGTCAGGCCTCAAAAGCCCTAGCAACAAAGCTAGGCCAAAAGCCCTAGCAACAAAGCTAGGCCAAAAAGCCCTGTCGCCAAAGACAGGCCAAAAGCCCTGACGCCAAAGTCAGGCCAAAAGCCCTGACGCCAAAGTCAGGCCTCAAAAGCCCTAGCAACAAAGCTAGGCCAAAAGCCCTAGCAACAAAGCTAGGCCAAAAAGCCCTGTCGCCAAAGACAGGCCAAAAGCCCTGACGCCAAAGTCAGGCCAAAAGCCCTGACGCCAAAGTCAGGCCTCAAAAGCCCTAGCAACAAAGCTAGGCCAAAAGCCCTAGCAACAAAGTTAGGCCAAAAAGCCCTAGCAACAAAGCTAGGCCAAAAGCCCTAGCAACAAAGCTAGGCCAAAAAGCCCTGTCGCCAAAGACAGGCCAAAAGCCCTAACAACAAAGTTAGGCCAAAAAAGCCTTAGTAACAAAACTAGGCCACAAAAGCCCTAACAACAAAGTTAGGCCTCAAAAAACCTGACGCCAAGAGTCAGGCAAAGCCCTGACGCCAAAGTCAGGCCAAAAGACCTAGCAAAATGTTAGGCAAAATGAAAGCCCTGACGCCAAAGTCAGGCCAAAGAAAGTTTAGGCGATCACTATCGATGATAAAGCCTGACAAATTACAAATCCCCTGTTATTAGGCCAACACCTCAAAGGTTTAAACTTCAAAGAAGGTAATATCTCTTTGAACTTAGAAGTTTACGCTTTTAAGTGTCAAAAGTATTATCCTTAGAAAGTTTAACTTATGATTGGTCTACGGCTTTAAGGGTCGACGACATTACAAAGCAAGAAAAAAGTGGAAAGTAATTATGAGTAAGATATTGGATAGCTAAATATGTTCGAAGTCGATTAAAGGCTCAAGAATATAAAAGCATTCAATAGAAAAATCCAAGTCTTCGACAAATAATTACAAACCAAAAACAGAAAATACAAAAATGGCTATCTAAAAAAGATAAATACGGTCGCCAAGGAGTTGGGGACTTCAAGCGTCGGGGTTCTCGGGGGCAAGGGTGCTCTGCTCGCCTTCGGGGGCAGAAGTACTGGGCTCGCCTTCAGGAGCAGCCTCTCCAACAATAGAGGGATGCGAAGGACGACTTCGCAGGAAGGTCTTCAAGGAGGCAACTTCCCCAAGAGGAAAGTTGGGGTCGACCGCCTGGACCTCCTCCACCAGGTCTTGAAGAAATTCGGCAATCGCCGACTTCATCACCTTCAAGGCCTGGTCCTCAAAGTCTTCGGAGGCCTTGAACTCCTCAATCACGGCTTGGGGTGAAGGAACCGCCTTCAGCTGATCAGCCAGCCGGTTCTTTTCCTCCTCCAGGACGATCCCCCTGGCTTCAGCAGCATCCCTCTGGCGTCAGCAGCGGCCCTTTGCGCCTCAGCGGCGACCCGAAGAGCGTCCGACTCGTCCAGCTGAGCGCGAACCTCCTCTAACTCAGCCTCTAGGCGAGCCCGGACCGCTTCTCCTTCATCAAGGCACCGATGAAGGGCTTCAAAATCCTGAAGGGCAGCCGCCACATCGGCCTCCCTCCGCTTGATATCAGCAAGGAGGCGCTGCTCCTTGCTGAAATACTCTGACCGGGCATTGTCTACCAAGGCGATCGCCGCGTCAGCAGTCGTCTTGATAGCCTCCAGCTGCCCAGGGGAGATCCCCGTGCTCCGGTATTGCTCCAGCTCGACAAGCAGGTCTGAATGCTTGCCGGCGAGCTCGCCGAAGACGCGGCCGAGGATCACCTCTTCCCGAACGAGCTGACAACAAAAGCACAAGGAAAATGTCAAGTCATCAAAATGAAAAGGAATGACAAGGAATAAATAATGGAAAGAAGGCGAGATCATACCAGGGCAACTCGTTCGAAGTGGGTCCGTAAGAACCCCTCGATCTGAGGAAGCTCCGTAGGGACAATCGAACGGTCCTTGGGAGGAATTATCCCATCAAGGAGCCGCATGCACATATCCGGGCTACCCCGTAGGCTCTTCTGGGCGGGGTACCCCTTCTTGGCAAGGTCCCCACAAGGGACCCAAGGCCTCCGAGAGTCCCCAGCCTTAAAAGGCTGGAACAAGCTCGCCATGTAGCAGTACTCCTCGGCGGGAGCCCTCGAGGAGCTGGAAGCAGCAGACCCCTTCTTTTGGGCCCCAGACTCCTTAGTAGGAGCCGTGGGCACTGAAGAGGCGGGAGGCGCCAAAGACAAGGCTTTCTCCTTAGCGGCGGAAGGGCCCTGAAGAGAGGGAGAAGGAGACGCCGTGTCCAAACCCTTCCCTTTGCTGGCAGAAAGGCCCTTAGGAGGGGAAGGAGAAGGATGTTGGTCGACATCAGGGTGCTCTTCACTCCTGACCTTCTTAGAAGGAGGAGGAGGAGGGTCCCGGGCCACGTCCGCCAAGGACTCCACTGCAAAGGCGATAAGTCAGGAGTCAGAGAACCGCAGAATGTAAAAACATTAAATCAACAAAAGGCGAGGTAGTACCTGGTTGACGAGGGCCAGTAGTGGCCGAAGGAAGCGTCTCCTCGGGCTTCCTCTTGGTCGAACGCCTAGAAGGAGGAGGGGAGAGCTTAGCAGCACTTGGTCGGAGGACAATCCCGCCGATCCCTGGTCATCAAAGAGACCTATCAGTTTTTTGCTCTTGCTTACAACCTTCCCTACAAGTAATAAAACAAGGGAAGAGTTAGAAAATTACCCAATCATCAAAGATTGGCGTAGCTTGATGAATGCCCGCCATCTCAAGGGCATTCTCGGTAGTCTCCGCCACTGAGCGGATGGACTTGAACTGAGATGACCGATGCAGCCGATATAAATCGTCGATGGCATTCCGATCACTCCCGGACAATTCTTCGAAGGAGGGAGGAAAATCCTTGTCCGGAGCAAACAATTTCCAAGGTACGCCCCCCTTATACAAGAAGTTTTACTTCTTGTAATTGGAGTTAGTGGCCCGGAAATCATCGATCAGGCGGACATGGACGTTCCAAGCCCATCCTTGAGGGCCTCCCCACTCCGAAAACTTCGGCCAGCGGGATTGGAAGTGGTGAAAGTGGTTAGCCCCTGCTGCCAGTCGGAAGAAGCACCGGAACAGGGCCAGTGAATATACCCATTCCTGGCGTAAGCATAGGAACTTGAAGCCGACCCACATCCTGAGGGCATTCGGGACAAGCTGTGTGGGGTGAATCCCGTAAAACTGACACAAGGTCTGTAAATCCTCACAGAGAGGAAAACGCAACCCAGCATCGATCTGGGCCGCATAAATGTAAACCTCTCCATCGTGAGGAAAATGCAGACCTAGGCCAGGATACCTAGGAGCATCCTCCGCACTGAAGCCACCAAGCGCCACCATGGTCTTAAAGTAAGCCGGCTTCAGTTCGTTAGGCTTGATATCTACTCAGAATGATTCAAGTATGGCACAGCAAGTATAAAAACAAAGGAAAACAGAGGATATTGCCAAAATAGAGCAATAAAAGGGCGAAAGTTTACCTTTTGGGGAAAAAATAGGCGTGTTCAGCTCAGGACCATCTACCACCACTGGGGTGGCCGCAGACCTTCCCACGTCAGGCTGTTTCCCCACTGAGGAGGGCACAGCTTCATCCCTAATGGTCAAGGGAACACTGACATTCTGAGGGGCGCTGGCTTTGTTAGCACCCTTGATGGCCATGTGTTTGACTCTCTGAGTTCTGGGGGCCATGGAAATGGTCGAAAGGAGAACTGAAGAGGATTGAAAGAGAAAGGAGAGGGATTCGCAAAGAGGCTCTGGAAATTTGGAAGAGTGAATAAGCGTAAAGAACAAAACAGAGAAATTGACGTTTCTTATATAAGCCCAAAAAGGAGTAACCGCCACGGACGAATCGAAGCGACACGGAGAATAATTGCGCCTTTTTGGAAAAAACCAAAGCAATGTCAGAATTCCAAGAGACACCTCGGGGAGACAAACGGTTGGTTGGTGCAGACAGCTGTCAGACTACCCTAGGTTTACGGAAAAGTAAATGTCAGGCGTGCCTCAAGTGACCGTTCGATTTCTGGACAACTGCGCAGTTATTAAATGCTAACAAGTCCACTAAGGAGACAAGAGGGTCGCCAGCGCACTAATAAGCGCTATTAGAAGTACCTCGGGCAGGTAGTGATCGCCTAGCCAAGAAAGATAGACTTTCATAAACCTAGATTACCTCGAGTGATCGCCAAAGGGGAATAAAAGAAAGGATATTTTTTCAACTTTGAGCGAAGAAAAAACTGCTCGCCAAACAGGCTCAAAATGCCTCAAAGGCACTGAACCATTACCAAAGACGTCACTATCTAAAACCCTACCAGGAAATCAAGCTCGACTGAAGGAACTTCAATCAAGCTTCGGGGGCAAATGTTGGGTATCGATAGTGACGGCCCAGTAAGAAAAGGCCTCAAAGGCCCAATAACTATAGAGGGGGTAAACCCATGATATCTGAACCGGATCGGCCCAAGTACAAGCCAAACTTGGCCCACCATCGAGTAATCCAGAATCGAGCCCAAAGTCTATAGAGACGCCAAAGGCTCTCAGACTGCTCGCCATTCTCTACTAAGTCGCGACCTTCCACTGCTCGACATGGGAGTGCTCGCCCCGAAGAGAGCCTTGCCTCTCTCCTCTGGTCCCACTAAACCGTTAATAACAGAGTGGCCAAGATATCCCGCATATCTCGGTCACATATTCACTAAAGATTAGATTTGGTAACTGCAATATCTCGCAGTAACTGACATATCCCACGATCTGAATCTTCAGCAACTCAATATACATTAAGATATTCAGTTGCCTTTATACGGTTCTATCTCTCTTACCCTATAAATACCCTTGCTTTACATACGTTCTTTACGTTTTGAGTTTTATACACACATATACTCATTTAAGCATCGGATAGGGACCCAGAGGCACCCCCTCTGTTGCGCTCCCCTACTTGCAGGTTCACCGGAGTTGGAGCTGAAGCGTCATCCCAACCTTGTCTGGCATTCAATTCACTGTCAGATCAGCATTCAGGATTTCACGATCCAACAAGAAAAAGGCTTCGAAGGCCCAATAACTATAGAGGGGGTAAACCCATAACATTCGAACCGGACCGGCCTCCATAGAATGGCCCAGAACCGAGCCCAAAGCCTCTGAGGACACCATGAGTGCTCGCCATTCTTTACCAGGCCGTGACCTCTCACTGCTCGCCATGAGAGTGCTCGCCCCGAAGAGAGCCCTGCATCTCTCCTCTGGTCCCACTAAACCGTTAATAACAGAGTGGCCAAGATATCCCGCATATCTCGGTCACATATTCACTAAAGATTAGATTTGGTAACTGCAATATCTCGCAGTAACTGCCATATCCCACGATCCGAATCTTCAGCAACTCAATATACATTAAGATATTCAGTTGCCTTTATACGGTTCTATCTCTCTTACCCTATAAATACCCTTGCTTTACATACGTTCTGGACGTTTTTGAGTTTTATACACACACATACTCATTTAAGCATCGGAGAGGGACCCAGAGGCACCCCCTCTGTTGCGCTCCCCTACTTGCAGGTTCACAGGAGTTGAAGCTGAAGCGTCATCCCAACCTTGTCTGGCATTCAATTCACTGTCAGATCAGCATTCAGGATTTCACGATCCAACATTTGGCGCCGTCTGTGGGAACGATCAATTTAGCCATGAGAACTCGATCCCAAAGCAACCGTCGGAATCAGACTAGGGAGCGATCCTCAGATAGCTCTGATTCCGCCGCCGCTTCACCGCTTCAACAAGAACCTGCCAGCCGAGCAGGAGTTAATACTGTTCCTCTGCGGACAGCTCGAGAACATGTCGGTGATTCAAGACCGACCCCAGCTGCTGATCAAAACGGAGCCCCTGCACCGCAGACAGTCCACATTGCGGGGCAGGATATTAATTTAACCCACGAGATGGTCTCCCTGCTGGAAGCCATCCTAGGACAGGCGCGCCGCCAAGCCCCTGCTCCTCAGGAAAACAATCCCTCTGCTCCTAAAGAAAACCACCGCCATGCTGCCACAGGGCCTTCACCTTCAGAAGCGGCCAATCCTGGTCCTGTTGCGCCTCAGGAGGATCAGGAGATGACGTCAGGTCAGCAGTCCCTACCTCCAGCACACACCAAGGAGCCAGCAGCCGCATATACTGCCAATCCTTCCGGTCCGCCTCCACCCGGAGCCTCTCCCATGTACTGCACTGTGGATCAGATGGATGACCTCCTCAACAAAAGGCTCCAGGAAAGACAGTTGACAGTTGACAGTTATAGCTCCCTTCAAGGAGCAGTCCTCTCATCCATTCACCGACGCGCTCGTCGCTATCAAAATCCCGAAGGATGTGGTCGCTCGGGCCATACCTGAGTATAGCGGTGGAGGAGATCCCACCGTACATGTCAACAAGCATGAGGCCTCCCTTCTGGGTAAGTCAAACGATCCCAATCATTTGGCTTTGCTATTTCCATCTACTCTTTCGGGCTCGGCTTCGTCCTGGTTCTTCGGCCTCCCTGCAGGATCAATCGGAACTTGGGCAGAGTTAAGAAGCAAGTTCCTGGAGAGATATATGGGCGAGCGCCAATTGCTGAAGAGCGTGGTCGCCCTTGACTCGGTCAAACAGCAGCCTGGAGAGTCGATGTCCAACTTCTACGGGCGTTTTCATCAAAACGTCACAGAATTAGATCGTCGAATCTCGGATGGGGAAATCATTCGAGCATTCTACAGAGGTCTGGATGTGGCCAACAAGGCCTCGAGAAAGCTGCGAAACAGCTATCACGTGAAGGAGATAGAGACGTTGGAGGAGTTGGCGTCCAGAGCAAAAGGTTTCATAGACCTTGAACGCGCAAACATCGAGGCTAATCTCCTGACGACCTCGCTAAGGGTAACCCATGAACCCCGACGCGATGGTAAGAAGGAGATAAAGAAGGAGAAGAAGGGAAAAGAAAGTAAGCCCCGAGTCGAGTCTCTTCCAGCACCTCGCCATCCAGAGGTCCCTGAGTACTTCACGCCTTTAAATAGGCAGATCTCAGCGGTACTAGTCGAGATGGAGAGGAGATCCTTGGCGAGGCCACCGATGCCTCGCCGAGGTGGGTTACCCATGGGCAAGGATGTCGAGAGCTATTGCAGATACCATAAGTGCAAGGGCCATAAGACAGACGATTGCAAGATTCTGAAGCGAGATATAGAGAGGCTGCTTCAGGGGGGAATGTTGAAGGAATTTGTGGCAGGGCGAGACCGAAGTCGAACGCCCCCCAGGAGACATCGTTCACCAGCCCCTGCAGATCAAGCTGAGCCTTCTGGAAGCAAGAGGAGAGTGAATCTGATTGCGGGAGGATTCGGCGCAGGCGGCGAGAGGTCAAGCGCCAGAGAGGTCTACGCCACTCAGATCTCTACGGCAGTTCAGTTGGGGAAGCGGCCAAGACCTGAAGAAAACATTGTCATCTCATTCTCTGAAGATGATTTGGCACATGTCACCATGCCCCACAACGATGCTCTGGTCATTACGGCAGATATTGACGGCTGTGATGTTGCAAGGATTCTGGTCGACGGAGGCAGCTCGACAGACATCCTGTTTCTGGACGCCTTCGAAAAGATGGGCAAATCAAAACGCGACCTGAAGAGGGTCGACTTTCCGCTGATCGAATTTGCGGGAAGGACAACTTATCCACTGGGGGCTATAACCATGCCAGTGATTTTTGGCGAGGGGTGGAAAAGCATCAAGGTGTCGGTCACTTTCCTGGTGGTCGATTCACCTACATCCTACAACGCCATCATAGGGAGGACCACGATCAACCCAAATAAGATTGTGGCCTCCACTGTCCACCAGAAGATGAAGTTCCCTACTCCGAACGGGATTGGAGAAGTGCTCGGAGATCAGCCTTCCTCGCGGCAATGTTATGTGAACTGTTTACGCAGGAAGAACCAAAGGGAGGCGCTCGCCATCGAGACAGAGGCCGATCCCCGCGAGGACCTGGCTCGACCAGCACCCATGGAGGAATTGGAGGAGGTCGAGATCGATGGTCCAGACAAAAAGGTGCGCATTGGGACCACCTTGAAAGAGGATCAGAAGGAGGCCATGACCGCCCTCCTCAAGGAATTCAAAGAGCTCTTCGCCTGGCAGCCGAGCGACATGCCAGGAATCAGCACAGATATTATCTCTCATGAGCTCAGGATAGACCCCTCCATCAAGCCGATCGCCCTAAAAAGAAGATCATTCGGGACTGATAAGCGTTTGGCGATCAGGCAGGAAGTCGGCAGGCTGATTGAAGCTGACTTCGTCAGAGAAGTAAGATTCCAGAGTTGGGTCGCCAACCCGGTTTTGGTCAAGAAATCAAACGGCAAGTGGAGGATGTGCGTCGACTTCCGCGATTTAAACAAGGCTTGCCCCAAAGATTCATATCCCCTTCCGAGAATTGATCAGCTGGTCGACGCTACCTCGGGTCATGAGATGCTGAGCTTCATGGACGCCTATTCAGGCTACAACCAGATCAGAATGCATCCAGATGACGAGGCGCACACTGCTTTCTATGCTGACGGGGACATTCTATGCTACAAGGTGATGCCCTTTGGTCTCATCAATGCCGGGGCAACTTATCAGCGGATGGTGAACCGACTGTTGCAGGACATGCTGGGAAGGAACATGGAGGCCTACGTGGATGATATGCTCGTTAAATCCATCAAAGGCAATCCTCATACCACCGACCTCCGTGAAGCTTTTGAATGCATGAGGAGACACAGCGTTCGCCTGAACCCAGCAAAGTGCGCCTTTGGAGTCAAGTCCGGGAAGTTCCTGGGTTTTATGGTCAGCGAAAGGGGCATAGAAGCAAACCCGGAAAAGCTAAAGGCCATAGAAGAAATGAAGTCGCCAACCTGCCATAAGGAAGTCCAGTGCCTGAACGGCCGACTAGCTGCTCTTAACCGCTTCCTTTCCAAAGCAAGCGACAGGTCCCTCCCGTTCTTCAAAACCTTGAGGGCCAACCGCAAGTTCGAGTGGACGCCAGACTGCGAGGAAGCATTCCAGTCCTTGAAAAGGCATATTCAAACACTCCCAGCTCTGGCAAAACCCGTTCCAGGCGATCAGCTTTTCCTCTATTTAGGCATTAGCGATGTGGCAGCCAGTGCTGTCTTAATAAGGGAGGAGAATAATGTTCAGAGTCCAGTGTATTTTATTAGTAAAATGTTCAACTCAGCAGAAATAAAATATGTCCAGATTGAGAAGTATCTCTATGCCTTAGTTATTGCTGCTCGGAAGCTGAGACCTTACTTTCATGCGCACGACATCACGGTCCTCACCAATCAACCTCTCAAAAACTTCCTGATGAAGCCAGATACTTCAGGAAGAATGGTCAAGTGGGCGATCGAGCTCAGCGAGTTCAGGATCAAATTTGCGCCAAAAACGGCCATCAAAGGTCAAGCACTAACTGATTTCATAGTGGAAAGCACGAGTAACGGTCAAGCGGAGGCAGAAAACAGGCCAAGTCAGTCAGCAAACGACAATCAAATCTGGGAACTCTATACGGATGGGTCTTCATCAAAAGAAGGCTCGGGGGCAGGTTTAATTCTTATTCCTCCTGAGGGCGAGCCTCTGAAATACGCGATCGCCTTGACATTCCCGGCGACCAATAACGAAGCAGAATACGAGGCTCTTATCACTGGACTCAGACTAGCAAAAGGAATGGGTATAGCTGCGCTTAGAGTAAAAAGCGACTCAGAGCTCATTGTCAATCAGGTTAATGGCACATACGAGGCAAAGAGAGAAAAGATGAAGAAATATCTCGGCATTGCCAAAAAGCTGGTCGCAGAAATCCCAAATTTCGCGATTGAATTCATTCCTCGCCAAGAAAACCAGATGGCAGATTCTTTGAGTAAGCTAGCCTTCGGAGGGGCGACAATCCAGGATGTGCAATTTCTGGAAAGGGCCCTATGTTCAGTCCTTGAAAACAGAGCGGAGATCTTCAACATTCAAGAACAGGTCACCTGGATGACCCCGTTCCAGAATTATTTGAAAGAAGGCATCCTCCCAGAGGACGAAGGCGAATCCACTAGGATTAGAAGACTCGCAGCCAGTTATCTAATCATCGATGGAGAACTCTACAGAAGAGGTTATTCGACGCCTTACTTGAGATGTGTTGCTCTGCCCGAAACAGAAAAAGTTCTTCGAGAAGCTCATGAAGGGGCAGCAGCATGTCATGAAGGCGCTCGATCGCTAAGCAGAAAAATATTCAGATTGGGATATTACTGGCCGACCTTGGGAAAAGACGCGGCCGAATTAACACAGAAGTGTGAAATTTGCCAGCAGTTTGCACCACGATCGGGTCGACCATCGACATTATTATCCCCAATGGCGGGTGCCTGGCCCTTCGCTCAATGGGGAATCGATATATTAGGTCCTTTTCCTATTAGCACTGGTCAGCGTACTCACATTATAGTGGCAATCGACTACTTCACTAAGTGGGTAGAGGCGAAAGCTCTAGCTTCGACAACGGAATTCCAAGTTATCAAGTTCCTGCAAGTCAACATATTCTCCAGGTTTGGTATTCCCAAAATACTCATCAGCGATAATGGTCCACAATTCGTTGGAAATGAGTTAAAATGGCTCTGTGAAGAGTATCATATCGACCATCGTTTCAGTTCAGTACATCACCCTCAAACGAATGGGCAAGCTGAAGCAGCCAACAAGGTTGTCTTAGCAGGACTCAAGAAAAGGGTTCGAGCATTCAAAGGGAACTGGGCAGACGAACTGGAAAACGTATTATGGGCAATCAGAACAACGCCTAAGGCGGCCACAGGAGAAACGCCTTTCAGTTTAGTGTACGGATCAGAAGCAGTAGCACCAGCTGAATTAGCAGTGCCTACCCACAGAGTCCTACACTTTAACACGGAGGCAAATGAGATCGAGCGCAGAACTGACCTCGACTTAGCAGAGGAAAAGAGATGGCTCTCGGAAAAAACACAGGCAAAGATGCGCTTGGCGACCGCTCGGTATTTCAACAGAAAAGTTAGCGCTCGCCAATTTTTCGTGGGGGAGATGGTTATGAGAAGGAATGAATTCACAAGGCTGGACAGTAAAAACAAACTTTCAGCCAAATGGGAAGGACCATACAAAGTAGTAGAGATCGCCGCACCAGGATCCTACTATTTGGAAACCATCGAAGGCGAGAGGTTACCACGTCCATTTAATTCTGAGCATTTAAGAAGATTTTATGCATAGTTTGTAATCAAACTGATTATGTCAATAAAAGAAAGCCATTCCTTCATAAAGCGCGTCCACTCGAAGCAAGCTGAAGCCAAAAAGCCCTGACGCCAAAGTCAGGCCTCAAAAGCCCTAGCAACAAAGCTAGGCCAAAAGCCCTAGCAACAAAGCTAGGCCAAAAAGCCCTGTCGCCAAAGACAGGCCAAAAGCCCTGACGCCAAAGTCAGGCCAAAAGCCCTGACGCCAAAGTCAGGCCTCAAAAGCCCTAGCAACAAAGCTAGGCCAAAAGCCCTAGCAACAAAGTTAGGCCAAAAAGCCCTAGCAACAAAGCTAGGCCAAAAGCCCTAGCAACAAAGCTAGGCCAAAAAGCTCTGTCGCCAAAGACAGGCCAAAAGCCCTAACAACAAAGTTAGGCCAAAAAAGCCTTAGTAACAAAACTAGGCCACAAAAGCCCTAACAACAAAGTTAGGCCTCAAAAAACCTGACGCCAAGAGTCAGGCAAAGCCCTGACGCCAAAGTCAGGCCAAAAGACCTAGCAAAATGTTAGGCAAAATGAAAGCCCTGACGCCAAAGTCAGGCCAAAGAAAGTTTAGGCGATCACTATCGATGATAAAGCCTGACAAATTACAAATCCCCTGTTATTAGGCCAACACCTCAAAGGTTTAAACCTCAAAGAAGGTAATATCTCTTTGAACTTAGAAGTTTACGCTTTTAAGTGTCAAAAGTATTATCCTTAGAAAGTTTAACTTATGATTGGTCTACGGCTTTAAGGGTCGACGACATTACAAAGCAAGAAAAAAGTGGAAAGTAATTATGAGTAAGATATTGGATAGCTAAATATGTTCGAAGTCGATTAAAGGCTCAAGAATATAAAAGCATTCAATAGAAAAATCCAAGTCTTCGACAAATAATTACAAACCAAAAACAGAAAATACAAAAATGGCTATCTAAAAAAGATAAATACGGTCGCCAAGGAGTTGGGGACTTCAAGCGTCGGGGTTCTCGGGGGCAAGGGTACTCTGCTCGCCTTCGGGGGCAGAAGTACTGGGCTCGCCTTCAGGAGCAGCCTCTCCAACAATAGAGGGCTGCGAAGGACGACTTCGCAGGAAGGTCTTCAAGGAGGCAACTTCCCCAAGAGGAAAGTTGGGGTCGACCGCCTGGACCTCCTCCACCAGGTCTTGAAGAAATTCGGCAATCGCCGACTTCATCACCTTCAAGGCCTGGTCCTCAAAGTCTTCGGAGGCCTTGAACTCCTCAATCACGGCTTGGGGTGAAGGAACCGCCTTCAGCTGATCAGCCAGCCGGTTCTTTTCCTCCTCCAGGACGATCCCCCTGGCTTCAGCAGCATCCCTCTGGGCGTCAGCAGCGGCCCTTTGCGCCTCAGCGGCGACCCGAAGAGCGTCCGACTCGGCCAGCTGAGCGCGAACCTCCTTTAACTCAGCCTCTAGGCGAGCCCGGACCGCTTCTCCTTCATCAAGGCACCGATGAAGGGCTTCAAAATCCTGAAGGGCAGCCGCCACATCGGCCTCCCTCCGCTTGATATCAGCAAGGAGGCGCTGCTCCTTGCTGAAATACTCTGACCGGGCATTGTCTACCAAGGCGATCGCCGCGTCAGCAGTCGTCTTGATAGCCTCCAGCTGCCCAGGGGAGATCCCCGTGCTCCGGTATTGCTCCAGCTCGACAAGCAGGTCTGAATGCTTGCCGGCGAGCTCGCCGAAGACACGGCCGATCATCACCTCTTCCCGAATGAGCTGACAAGAAAAGAAAAATGAGAATTGTCAGGACACGAACAAAAGGGAACGACTATGGAAAGAGGAAAAAGAAACGAGGCCTTACCAGAGCGACTCGTTCGTAGTGAGACTGAAGGAACCCCTCGATCTGAGGAAGCTCCGTGGGGACGGACGAACGGTCCTTGGGAGGAATTATCCCATCAAGGAGCCACATACACAAGTCTGGGCTACCCCGGAGGCTCTTCTGGGCAGGGCACCCCTTCTTCGAAAGGTCCCCGCAAGGGAACCAAGCACCCCGAGAGTTCGCAGCCTTGAGCGGCTGGAACAAGCTCGCCATGGAGCAATACTCCTCCCCGGGAACCCTTGAGGAGCTGGGGGCATCGGAACCCTTCTTATGGGTCCCAGACTCCTTCGGGGGGACCGCGGACGCCGTAGGAGGTGGGGGCGCCAAAGATAAAACCTTCTCCTGGCCAGCCGTAGGCCCCTGGGGGGAAGGAGGGATGACCGCCGAAGCAGGAGCCTTCCCTTTGCCAGTGGAAGGACCCTCAGGAGGAGGAGGATGCTGTCCAACAGTCGGTTGCTCCTCACTCCTGACCTTCTTGGCAGGTGGAGGAGAAGGGTCTCGAACCACGTCAACCGTGGACTCTTCTGCGAAAAAAAAAGAAGAAAGTCGCGTCAAACAAACGCAGGGAATTTAGAAACAAGGTGGAATATGGAAATAATGCAATATGAAATAACATACCTCGCTGGCAAGGGCCAGCAGGGGCCGAAGGAAGGGCCTCCTCTGGTTTCCTCTTGGACGATCGCCTAGAGGGGGGAGGAGGAGAGCTCAGCAGCACCTGGTCGGGGGACAACCCCGCCGATTCCTGGTCATCAAAGAGACCTATCAGTTTTCGGCTCTTGCTTACGACCTTGCCTACAAGTGATAAGACAAGATAAGAGTTAGAGAATTACCCAATCATCAAAGATTGGCGTGGCTTGATGAATGCCCGCCATCTCAAGGGCATTCTCAGTAGTCTCTGCCACTGAACGGATAGACTTGAACTGGGATGATCGATGCAGCCGGTACAGGTCGTCGATGGCATTCCGGTCACTCCCTGACAATTCTTCAAAGGAGGGAGGAAAATCCTTGTCCGGAGCAAACAATTTCCAGGGTACACCCCCCTTGTACAAGAAGTAAAACTTCTTGTAGTTGGAGTTAGTGGCCCGGAAATCATCGACCAGGCGAACATGGACGTTCCAAACCCATCCCTGAGGGCCTCCCCACTCTGAAAACTTCGGCCAGCGGGATTGGAAGTGGTGGAGGTGGTTTGCCCCTGCTGCTAGTCGGAAGAAACACCGGAACAAGGCCAGTGAATACACCCATTCTTGGCGTAAGCACAGGAACTTGAAACCGACCCACATCCTGAGGGCATTCGGAACAAGCTGCGTGGGGTGAATCCCGTAAAACTGACACAAGGTCTGTAAATCCTCACAGAGAGGAAAACGCAACCCAGCATCGATCTGGGCCGCATAAATGTAAACCTCTCCGTCGTGAGGAAAATGCAGACCTAAGCCAGGATACCTAGGAGCATCCTCCACGCTGAAGCCACCGAGCGCCACCACGGTCTTAAAATAAGCCGGCTTCAATTCATTAGGCTTGACGTCTACTCGAACAAATTCAAATATTGCAATGATAAACATAAAAAGCAAAGAACAGCAGGGGATATCACCAAAACAGAGCGTCGAAAGAACATGGATTTACCTTTCGGAGAAAAGATGGGCGTTTGAAGCACAGACCCATCTACCACCACTGGGGTGGCCGCAGACCTTCCCATGTCAGGCTGTTTCCCCGCCGAGGAGGGCACAGCTTCATCCCTAATGGTCAAGGGAACACTGACATTCTGAGGGGCGCTGGCTTTGTTAGCACCCTTGATGGCCATGTGTTTGACTCTCTGAGTTCTGGGGGCCATGGAAATGGTCGAAAGGAGAACTGAAGAGGATTGAAAGAGAAAGGAGAGGGATTCGCAAAGAGGCTCTGGAAATTTGGAAGAGTGAATAAGCGTAAAGAACAAAACAGAGAAATTGACGTTTCTTATATAAGCCCAAAAAGGAGTAACCGCCACGGACGAATCGAAGCGACACGGAGAATAATTGCGCCTTTTTGGAAAAAACCAAAGCAATGTCAGAATTCCAAGAGACACCTCGGGGAGACAAACGGTTGGTTGGTGCAGACAGCTGTCAGACTACCCTAGGTTTACGGAAAAGTAAATGTCAGGCGTGCCTCAAGTGACCGTTCGATTTCTGGACAACTGTGCAGTTATTAAATGCTAACAAGTCCACTAAGGAGACAACAGGGTCGCCAGCGCACTAATAAGCGCTATTAGAAGTACCTCGGGCAGGTAGTGATCGCCTAGCCAAGAAAGATAGACTTTCATAAACCTAGATTACCTCGAGTGATCGCCAAAGGGGAATAAAAGAAAGGATATTTTTTCAACTTTGAGCGAAGAAAAAACTGCTCGCCAAACAGGCTCAAAATGCCTCAAAGGTCATGAACCAGTACAAGAAACGAAGAAAACCGAATCTAAGACGTCACTATCTAAAATCCTACCAGGAAATAAAGCTCGACTGAAGAGACTTCAATCAAGCTTCGGGGGCAAATGTTGGATATCGATAGTGACAGCCCAGTAGGGAAAAAGGCTTCGAAGGCCCAATAACTATAGAGGGGGTAAACCCATAACATTCGAACCGGACCGGCCTCCATAGAATGGCCCAGAACCGAGCCCAAAGTCTCTGAGGACACCATGAGTGCTCGCCATTCTTTACCAGGCCGTGACCTCTCACTGCTCGCCATGAGAGTGCTCGCCCCGAAGAGAGCCCTGCATCTCTCCTCTGGTCCCACTAAACCGTTAATAACAGAGTGGCCAAGATATCCCGCATATCTCGGTCACATATTCACTAAAGATTAGATTTGGTAACTGCAATATCTCGCAGTAACTGCCATATCCCACGATCCGAATCTTCAGCAACTCAATATACATTAAGATATTCAGTTGCCTTTATACGGTTCTATCTCTCTTACCCTATAAATACCCTTGCTTTACATACGTTCTGGACGTTTTTGAGTTTTATACACACACATACTCATTTAAGCATCGGAGAGGGACCCAGAGGCACCCCCTCTGTTGCGCTCCCCTACTTGCAGGTTCACAGGAGTTGAAGCTGAAGCGTCATCCCAACCTTGTCTGGCATTCAATTCACTGTCAGATCAGCATTCAGGATTTCACGATCCAACAGGTACCATCACAGAAAATAAGTGTTTTGGGGTACAAAAATAGTTATGACTGGAACATTACTACATTCTTATATGTAGAGTAAGAATGCGAATGAAATTAATTTCATCGAAAATGAAGTTCCCAGTGAGGAGATATTGAAAATCTAACAAATCGGTCGAAACTAAAAGGGCGGCCATCACAGAAAATAGGTGTTTGGGCGTCCAAAAATAATTATGTCTGAAACATTACTATGTTCTTATACATTGAATAAGAATGCAAATGAAATTAATTTCAACAAAAATGAAGTTCCGAGTGAGAAGATATTGAAAATCTAACAAATTGGTCGAAACTCAAAAGGGTACCATCACAAAAAATAGCTGTTTGGGGGTCCAAAAATAGTTATGACCGGAACATTAATACATTTTTATACAACCGGTAAGAATGCAAATGAAACTAATTTCATCGAAAATGAACTTCTGATTGAGGAGATATTGAAAATCTAGCAAATCGGTCAAAACTCAAAGGGGTACCATCACATAAAATAGGTGTTTTGGGGTACAAAAATAGTTATGGACGGAACATTACTACGTTCTTATACGTTGTGTAAGAATGTGAATGATATTAATTTCATCGAAAATAAAGTACTGAGTGACCAGCAGATATTGAAAATCTAACAAATCGATCGAAACTCAAATGGGTTCCATCACAGAAAATTTGTGTTTTAGGCTCCAAAAATAGTTATGACCTGAACATTACTACGTTCTTATACGTCGAGTAAGAAAGCGAATGAAATTAATTTTACCGAAAATGAAGTTCTGAGTGAGGAGATATTGAAAATCTAGCATATCGGTCGAAACTCAAAGGGGTACCATCACAGAAAAGATGTATTTTGGGATTAAAAAATACTTATGACCGGAACAGTACTACGTTCTTATACATAGAGTAAGAATGCGAATGAAATTAATTTCATCGGAAATGAAGTTCTGAGTGAGGAGATAGTGAAAATCTAGCAAATCGGTCTAAACTCAAAGGGACCATTACAGAAAATATGTGATTTGGGGTCAAATAATTGTTATGACCGGAACATTACTACGTTCTTATATGTAGAGTAAGAATGCGAATGAAATTAATTTCATCGAAAATGAAGTCCCGAGTGAGGAGATATTGAAATTCTAACAAATCAATCGAAACTCAAAGGGGTACCATCACAGAAAATAGGTGTTTGGGGGTCCAAAAATAGTTATGACCGGAATATTACTACGTTCTTATTCATCCAGTAACAATGCAAATGAAATTAATTTCATCGAAAATGAAGTTCCAAGTGTGGAGATATTGAAAATCTAGCAAATCGGTACAAACTCAAAGGGGTACCATCACAGAAAATAGGTGTTCGGGGGTCCAAATATAGTTATTACCGAAAAATTACTACGTTCATATACGCCGAGTAAGAATTCGAATGAAATTAATTTGATCGAAAATGAAGTTCTGAGTGATGAGATATTGAAAATCTAGGAAATTGGTCGAAACTAAAAGGGGACCATCACAAAAAATAGGTGTTTTGGGGTCCAAAAATAATTATGACTGGAACATTACTACATTCTTATACATCCAATAAGAATGAAAATGAAATTACTTTCATCGAAAATGAAGTTATGAGATAAGATATATTGAAAATCTAGCAAATCGGTCGAAACTCAAAGGGGTACCATCACAGAAAATAGGTGTTTGGGGGTCCAAAAATAGTTATGATCAGAACATTACTGTATTCTTATACATTTAGTAAGAATGGAAATCAAATTAATTTCACCGAAAATGAAGTTCCGAGTGAGGAAATATTGAAATCTATTAAATCGCTCAAAACTCAAAGGGGTACCATCACAGAAAATAGATGTTTTGAGGTCCAAAAATTGTTGTGATGTGAATATTACTACGGTCATTTACATTGAGTAATAGTGTGAATAAAACTTAGTTCATCGAAAATAGAGTTCCGAGTGAGGAGATATTGAAAATCTAGTAAATCGGTCAAAACTCAAAGGGCTACATTACTACGTTCTTATACATAGAAGCGTGTTTGGGGGTCCAAAAATAGTTATGGCCGTAACATTACTACTTTCTTATACATAGAAGCGTAAGAATGAAAATGAAATTCATTTCATCGAATATGAAGTTCCAAGTAAGGAGATATCTAAAATCTAACAAATCGGTCGAAACTCAAGGGGGTATCATCACAGAAAATAGGTGTTTTGGGGTCCAAAAATAGTTATGACTGAAACATTACTACATTCTTATACATCCAGTAAGAATGCAAATGAAACTAATTTCATCGAAAATGAAGTTCTGAGTGAAGAGGTATTGAAAATCTAACATATCGGTCGAAACTCAACGGGGTACACCATCACAGAAAATAGGTGTTTGGGGGTCCAAAAATAGTTATGGCTGGAACATTACTACGTTCTTATATGTCGAGTAAGAATGCGAATGAAATTAATTTGATCGAAAATGAAGTTCTGAGTGAGGATATATTGAAAATCTAGCAGATCTGTCGAAAATCAAAGGGCATCACAGAAAATAGGTGTTTGGGGGTCCAAAAATAGTTGTGGCCGAAACATTTTCTTATCAATAGAGTAAGAATGCAAATGATATTAATTTCATCGAAAATGAAGTTTCGAGTGAGAAGATATTGAAAATCTAAAAAGGCGAAATTCTATTGGCCCGTCAGTCCAAATATTCCATGGGTGAAAATTTAAAGGCCCATATAAGTCCAAATTGCCCTTGTATGAAAAATATAAAGGCCCATATCAATTCAAATGGGCCTTGGACAAAAATCTAAAGGTCCGTATCAATCCAAATGGGCCCTGGACGAAGATCTACAGCCCCATATGAATCTGATCATTCTAAAAAAATTATTCTATTATATAAAATATGTATTCCGACATATCAATTGGTGTACATTTGTTTCACATTAACAAAATTATGAAAAGTAAGATATAAATATAAAAATAATTCAACACATTAACTTAATTTTAAAAGTTGTATATAAATGTTTACATATTCAAAGTAAATATGATAACTACCAACTCCTTAGAGCAACTTGTGAAAATGTCACGAAATAGATATGAATAGTGTTCACACGGTAAAATAATTATGGATACTTTTTCACACATGGAATTACAATTTTCTAACTTTAACTCACTCAGTCGGTTTAAGACTATAGCAGTTTTCTGCGTCGTCTCTTAATTAGAGGTTTCGGATTCGAGTTATGAAAATGAAAATTTTTATTAACCAGTATTTTACCCATTAAAAGCTTACTATTATTGCATAAATGTAAAACAAGCATATTAAACGTGTCAGCCTCCAAATGAACCCTCCTAAAACAGTCAGCGCTAAATAAAAAGTAACGGTAACTCGGACTTACATTAACACACATTCCAAAGAAACCAAATACAATGAATATGAATAAATAAGGATAGAGCATAATCCATATAAAAATGTGAATTCAAATTGATTTAATATTAGTAAGCCAATATGGTGTTTAAATAAATTTGTTAATTCAAAGCAATGCCAAATTTCAAATAAATTTGTTAATTTATTCTTTATGAGTAAATCCTATAAAGTACCTAAAAAAAATTTCGCCCAATTTTAGTCTGAAATTATTTTTTTTAAAAAAAGTAATATATAATAATTAAGCCAACCAATAAATATTGGAGCGTTAGAGAGGGGAGGGTAATCTGGTCGGATAAGATCAGAATACGCGGGGACTCGAAAAAAGACTTTGAAACACAAAAAAAAAAAAACAGCGAAACCTCACTTTCTCTCTCTCTCTCAGAATCTTGTCCTTCAAGACTCTCTCTTTCTCTGAGAATAGAAGAATCATGATCCTGCTGTCGATGAATTTCAACACCTAATCCGTTTATTCTTCTCCAATTCAACTTTGATTCATTATTAGCCGCAGCAAAGACTGAAGAGAAGAACATGGGGGAGCTGAGCTTGCATCTCGATCCAACGTTCCTCCCCTCCACTATCACCGATTTCCTCAATGAGATGCGCTCCGTCCCCAGTGCTGCCGTCAGAGCCGCCAGAATCGACAATTTTGTGAGACGGTTGGAGGACGAGATGGGCAAAATTGATGCTTTCAAGCGTGAGCTCCCTCTTTGCATGATTCTACTGAGAGACGGTTCGTTATTTGTATGACTCAGCTCTTTGCTTTCTTCTTGATTATTGAGGAGTCCCCAGTTAGGGTTCCAACTTTTAACCAAACCCAGAAAGGAAGAAAAAAGAGGGAATTTTAGAGTATAATATTTTCAAGATCGGATTGGACTTCTGATGTTATGATGTTTTGTGCAGTGATTAAGGTTCTGAAAGAGGAATCTATCCAGAATCTCCAGATTGCTTTGCCAACTACTGGTCCGGTACTCGAAGAGTTCATTCCTTTGAGGAAAGGCAAAGATGAAGATGAACCGTCGAAGATTAGAGAGAAAGAAACAGACTTTAGAGAGAAGAAGAATTGGATGAGCTCTGTGCAGCTGTGGAACGCTGATGATCATTCATCATCATCTTCTTTACCGAATCGGGACCTTGATCCCCAAGTTAAGGTAATCAAACATGTCCGCTGTGTCGTTTTTCTTACTTACAGCTATGAATTGACATAATTTTGGTGTGATTCTGATATCATGATATACTTCTGATACAGAAGAGCAAAGAAAAGATGGTCTTTGAATTTAAAGATCGATCGGAGAAAGTCGGGCATGCAGGTGGTGGAGAGAGTTTCAGGCCGTTCAAAAGGCATTGCACTTTTCCGAGTACAATGAAGGAGAATAAGATGGAACTGACAATGAAAAATCCGATTGAAAAAGCTCGATCGGGTCTAATCGGTTCTTCATCTGCTGCTCCTGCTGCTCAGGCGAGCTTGAATTCTTCCGTTGTCTACACTCCTCAAAGTATCGAGCAGCAACAAGATTCAAGGAAGCAAAGGAGGTGCTGGGCTCCAGATCTACACAGTATGTTCATCAGTGCCTTGGGGAAGCTTGGAGGTGAAAAAGGTTCAATTTTGAATACCAAAATAAATCATAATTGAACTACATAATTTCATGATCGATTGTGTTCTTGAATGATTAATGTTGTAAATGTTATAAATGTTATAGATGGTTGTATAGTATACCTCATGAAAACTATGTATTTGTATATGTTGAACACAAACGTGGTATTATCCTTCTTCCCCAGTTGTTCTTATCATCTGGGTTTATATTTTTCATGTTTTGCTTGGCAAACCAGCATCTAATCTAGACACAATACCTCACCTTTGCAGTGGCCACCCCGAAGCAGATTCGGGAAGTGATGAAAGTTGATGGACTTACCAATGATGAAGTGAAGAGCCATTTACAAGTAAGTTAAACAAAAATCATCTTGCGATATTGTCAAATAACACGGTAGGTTTCACCATCTGCAATTCTGTTGTTTTTTCCCTTCAGAAGTACAGAATCCATAGCCGGAAGCTCCAGAACAATGGTGGTTCATCTTCATCGCAAGGAAACAAGACCCTCAGTTTGGAAAATCTACAGAATCCGAACAATGAATGCAGTAAACCCTCAAAGGCTAGCAATTCACAGTCGATGTCGCCAGAAGGACCTCTGCACTTAGCCCTTAACAGTGGTGTAACAACCTCCACAGCTGGAGGAGACAGCATAGAAGAAGATGAGAAATCTGAGAGCCATAGCTGGAAGAAACCTCCGCTCTCACGAAATAATGGACAATGAAGGATTCCAACCGAATTTTAACCTCAACGCAGCTGCGTATCCCGATACATCAAATTCTGCAGATAATATATGTAGAAGATGAAGAGTTTTGTGTATATTTAGTGTATACATGAGGGAGAGGGAGAGTTTCTTGGATGAGAAATTTCTTATTTTTTTTCAGAGATAGAATTTGCTTCTGTTTGAACTCTGACTTTCAGACAACAAACTCTTCTTTGGAGATAGCTTGATCGATATATTATCTTCTTCTTTTTTTAACTCTACAGTTCCAGAAGAATACGTAAACGATGAACTGACACTCATATTCCTGTCGGTGTCTCTTTCCACTTTCTTCTCTTCCTCTGTCGTATCTATAAAACCCTATTCAACCATTTCCAGATTCTGTTTTCAAGCGATACCTTCCACTATTTTCATCAAGACTCTTCACTCTCTCTTGTTGGATCGAATTCACGATTTCTCTCAATTTCACTCTTGTGATCGGTGGAAAACCCTAGGGACGGCAGTTTCTTAGAGAGTAAAGGAGAAACTCACGAAAATGATTTGTGGTGCTGCTAACCCTAGCACCGGTTTTTTCTTTCTTTTATTACTAAACCAACAATCATAAGTTGTTCTACCGAACCGAAAGAAACAAACAAATACCGAACCGAAAATAACACTTAACATAAAAATAACAATAAGCTTAATATAACATTCTCCTCCTAAGCTTGTTGTCCGACTTCGATCACTCTAGCTCTTTCTCGCATCTCCGCAAACCTCACCTTGGCTAGCGACTTGGTCAAGATATCGGCACGTTGCTCCTCCGTGCGCACGTGCTGAATCTCGATCATCCCCGACTCCACACATTCTCGAATATAGTGAAACCGAGTGTCAATATGCTTGCTCCTATCATGGTAGACCGAATTCTTGCTTAATGCGATCGCCGATTGATTGTCCACCTTAAGAGCAACCTTCTTCAATTCGGTCCGAGTCAACTCCGCCAATAACCGAGCCAACCAAACTCCTTGACATGCGGCTGCACATGCCGAAATATACTCGGCCTCACATGACGATAACGCTACAACCTTTTGCTTTTGTGAGGACCAACTAATCGGGTTCGGCCCGAGGAAGAACATCACGCCCGTTGTGCTCTTTCGGTCACTCATATCACCGGCTAGGTCACTATCGGAATACCCGATCAAGTCTAGGCCTCCTTCCCTCTTCATGTACACACAACCGAAATTTAAAGTACCACTCACATACCTCAACACGTGTTTCACCGCGGCCATATGTTCGGTTGTGGGTTTCTCCATATAACGACTCACCACGCCAACGGAGAATGCTAGATCGGGACGTGTATGCACCAAATACCTTAAGCTCCCAACAATGCTTCGGTACATAGTAACATCCACGGGTGGAGATTTACTCTCCTTACTCAACTTCAATCGAGGCTCCATCGGAATTTGTGATGAATTACAATTCTTCATCCCACATTTCTCCAAAAGTTTCTTCGCATAAGCCGATTGACACAATGTGATCCTCTCGGCCCTTTGATGAACCTCAATGCCAAGATAATAGCTCAACAACCCGAGATCACTCATGCTAAACATCTCCTTCATTTGAGCTTTAAAATCGGCAATATCACGAGCAACTTCACCGGTAATAATCAAGTCATCAACATAAACACCAACGATCAAACTTCTCGTACCTTTAACATACCTCACGTACACGGCATGCTCCAACTGACATCGCTCAAAACCGAGCTGCTTTAAGGACCGATCCAACTTCAAATTCCATGCTCGAGGTGCTTGTCTCAATCCATACAACGCCTTATGTAACCTTAGCACCTTACTTTCGGCTCCTCTCACCTCGAAACCCGGCGGTTGAACCACATATACTTCCTCCTCCAACACACCATTTAGAAAGGCCGACTTCACATCCATGTGATGTATTTCCCATCCTCCATGGGCTGCAATACCTAGTAGAAGCCGAACTGATTCGAGTCGGGCAACGGGAGCAAACACCTCATCAAAATCGATCCCATGCCTTTGAATGTACCCTTTCGCCACTAGTCTCGCCTTATGGCGAATAATCTTCCCTTGAGTGTCCTTCTTCAACTTGAACACCCACTTGAGCCCGATTGGTCTATGATGCTCGGGCAATGAGGTGAGTTCCCACGTTCCGTTGTTTTCGATAGAAGTTATCTCTTCTTCCATCGCTCTCATCCACAACGGATCAACCTTAGCCTCCTCAAACGTAGACGGCTCCTCCTCACCTAACAAACACAAACCCGAGTACTCCAATTCTATAGGAACCGTGTCTTCATACAATTGACTTACTGCATGCTTACCTCGGGGACCAACCGATGAACTCTCCTCCGTCCCCGAGACCCGAGAAGATCCGGCCGAATCAACTCCTCCACCTTCGGCCAAAACTGAGCTAACCCTTGGTGTGTAGGGTTCGGCCGAACCTACTTCTTCGACCGGTTGCTCTTCGATCATGTTTTCCATAGGTTGTTGCGTCTCCAAACTGAAATGATAGATCGGAGTCGCATCCCGTGTGGCTTCGATATTAACTTCCCAAGCCCACTTCTTCTCCTCATCAAATACTACATCTCGTGTCACCACAACTCGCCTCGTTTTAGGATTAAACATCCTATATCCCTTCGAATTCGGCTCATATCCTATGAATACCATAGGATTACTTCGATCGGCAAGCTTCGATAAATGAGGCGTCACATCTTTTACATGTCCTACACAACCAAAAACCCGTAAGTGAGCGACGGAGGGCTTTCGGCTATAATAGGCTTCATAAGGGGTTTGATCCTTCACACTCTTCGTGGGTGCGCGGTTTAGGAGATAAACGGCGGTTGATACCGCTTCTCCCCAAAACTCGCTCGGAACGCTCATGCTCTTCATCAAACTTCGTGCCATTTCAACAACCGTTCGGTTTTGACGCTCAACCACACCGTTTTGTTGCGGAGAATAAGGTGTCGTTCGATAGTGCCTAATCCCCAACAACTCACAATGCGATTTGAATTCATTTGACATGAATTCACCCCCTCGATCCGTGCGGAAAGCTTTCAACTTCCTCCCACATTCCAACTCGGCCGAAACTTGAATTTTCTTAAAAACTTCAAACGCCTCATCTTTGCTCCTAATCATCACACACCACTTAAACCTTGAGAAGTCATCAACAATTAACATGAAATACCGCTTGCCTCCATTCGTAGCGGGTGTGATCGGGCCACATAGATCTCCATGCCACAACTCGAGAGGTGACGTCGCCCTATATTCGGCCACGGTTGGGAAGCTAGTTCGGTGTTGCTTCCCTACCAAGCAACCATCACACACTCGATTCTCATGCTTGATCATCGGTAATCCTCGAACCATCTCCTTCTCACCCAAAACTTTCAAAGCTCCGAAGTTAACATGCCCATATCTCGCATGCCAACGCCACGCTTCATCATTTCCTTTTGCAAGAAGGCAAACGGGTAGTGTCGGTGTGATGTTAAGCACATATAATCGGTTGCTTAACCGTCTCACCTTCACTAATAACCTCTTCGACCGATCAATCACCGATAACACACCATCTTCAATGTCAATCTTACACCCATTTTCATCCAATTGGCCAAGACTAATGATATTACTTTTCAAGCTCGGTATGTAATATACATTAGTTATCACTCGGTGTTCTCCCGTAAGGCACTCGATCACAACTGAACCTCTACCACATATCTCAACCTTCGAGCCATCACCAAACCGAACCAATCCTCTAACATTCATGTCAATTTCAGCAAATTTATCAAGGCAACCCGTCATATGATTACTAGCACCCGTATCAAGATACCAAGACTCACCCCGCTCATGTGAGGGTTCCGGTCGAACCCTCTCCTCTTGAAGCAAGACTTGATCTCCACTTTGTGTGACATTCAATACAACTTCTTCTATCATCAATAGTGCCGGTTCATCGTCTACTTGAGCTTCCACTAAGTTAGCCCGTTCCTCTCTCCGATTCGGCTTAGGGCACTCCTTAGCATAATGCCCGTACTCATTGCAATTATAACACTTTACTTTCGACTTGTCAAAACCTGCCCCTCGGTCTGCCCCGAACCCACCACGGCCTCGCCCTCGACCGCGGTCACGACCGCCACGCCCACAGCCCCTTCCGTGTGCTTCGTCCCTTCGGCCACTACTACTTTGACCCTCGTTTTTCTTCGGCTTCCCATACCGATTCTCCCATTCGGTTCGGGTTAATAGCAATTGATCTCCACTTCCTTTTGAAGAACCCCGACCTTTGAGGCCTTCTTCATATGTGCGAAGACGCCCTATCGCCTCCGATATCGACATATGCTCCATATCGCCGAATTGCTCGATCGTTCCGACTATTTGTAGGAATCGATCCGGAACCGCACCAAATAACCTCTCAACCACTTCGGCATCTTCAATTGTGGCACCCAAGGATCGGATTTCACCCACTAACGTCGTGAGCTTCATTGAGAACTCGTTAATCGTCTCCGAGTCCTCCATCCTTAACTTGTTCAATTGCCTTTTTAGCACTTGAACCCGCGCTTTCTTCACGCGATCCTCTCCGATCCTCATCTCCTCAATTGTATCCCACGCCTCCTTTGCGTGTTCCTTACCCGCAATCACCATCATAACATCATCCGGCACGGCTTGTGAAATTACCGCCATTGCTCCTCGTTCTCGTTCACCGACATCTCCATCCGTGATAGCCGACCATAACCCTAACGTTTGAAGAATAATCTTCATCTTCACTGCCCAAATACCATAATTTGACTCGGTGAGCATGGGGTATTGGATCGGTACCGTCGAAGCTCTCATCGGTGGTAGGGGCGGCGCCGGTCTCCTTGCTACGGCATCCCTCACGGCATTTCCTCCATCACGATCGGCCATTCTCTTCTCCTTATCGTGATCAACAAACCTCTGATACCAATTGTTGGATCGAATTCACGATTTCTCTCAATTTCACTCTTGTGATCGGTGGAAAACCCTAGGGACGGCAGTTTCTTAGAGAGTAAAGGAGAAACTCACGAAAATGATTTGTGGTGCTGCTAACCCTAGCACCGGTTTTTTCTTTCTTTTATTACTAAACCAACAATCATAAGTTGTTCTACCGAACCGAAAGAAACAAACAAATACCGAACCGAAAATAACACTTAACATAAAAATAACAATAAGCTTAATATAACATCTCTCTCTTCAACTCAGACAGTACAGATTCTTATTCCTTCTCCACTGAGCATCAATGTCGTCGTCTACTCCACTGGTATACCAACAGCCACCGCCGCCGCTGCTGGAGGTGACACAGAAGGCCTACACTACCAACTCCGCCAACACGTCGGTGGGTCCACTCATTGCAGCTCTCGTCGTGATCACAGTACTTGGCGTCGTTGCAGCCGTTGTGGGGAGACTCTGCTCCGGCAGGGAGGTCATGGGTATCGGCCACTACGACTTCGAGGGTTGGGCTGAGCGCAAATGTGGTACCTGCATCGACGGCCGGATTGGTCCTCCCCCGTCGGAGAGGCTGCAGGTTCCATTTTCAGAGAGCGGAGAAGCTGGGACCGCGGTGGCCGGAGGAGATGTGGTGGAGCAGAAGCCACCAGATGGTAAGAAGAATCCGGTCCCGGTGTCTTGATTTAGTTATGTATGGTAGCTTTGATAGCTTCTTTTGGGCAGATGATTAATTATTGTCGGGAAAACAAATATATATCTCACCATTTCGAATCAAATCCTCTTGATGATTTTATAGACAATATATATTTAGCTAGTAAGAAGTTATTTTTAAATACTGTTTTTCCTTTTTAATACACATTTTTTGCATAAAAAAATATAATAATTGTACTTAATTAGGTGAGTTAGGATAATATTAATCAACAAATATACAATATATATATATTTAATATATAACACAATTAAATATATGACAATCACGAGTTGGAGTAATGGAGTTGTCACCCTTACTAATATCTATCGAATTCGATAGAGAGAATGTAATTACCATGCAAAATTGATTCCAGTAACATGCATAGGTATTAGGAACACGTAGTAAATTCATCTTAAATTTCAACCTAACGTAACCGTAGCTAGATGCTTAGTAAAATCAATCCAAGCCGTAGAAAAATGACAAACCCTACACATTTTTTAACTAAGTGAGTAAAAAAAACCGACAACCTAATTGAAGTGTTCAAGTTTTTGTTGGATCGGTAGAACTCTATTCGGAGTGTTCCGGGCTGGTCTATTTGATGCTCTGATTATCTGCACATAAGGAAAGTCTAATAGTTCTCGTTGTTTATCATCTGATAATTAAGTCACTCAGAGGTTCGTTTATAGGAGCAGACAATGTATGAAGGGTCAATGTGTGCAATGTTACGTTAGTTTTAGAATGGAGATGGGTGAGGGTATTTATAACATTCACCCCTAACATGTGATGAGTTAATCCTGACAATGGTCATCCTAGGTGTCGTCTGGTTAAATCACTATGGTTATGCCTTGAGTTATGTGTTGTCTGGTGCCCGTGCATAGTGTCCATGTGCTATGTGCCTCTGTCCCACACCTAGTGCTTTTGTGCCCCATGTTTATGGGTCTTTCTACCTAGTGCTTTTGTGCCCCATTCCTTCATGTCTGATCTCGAACATTGTGTTGTGTTTGTGTCGTTAGAATGAATCTAAGGGAATGATGATCCCAAGTGGCGCACCTCTATGGTGGTCTTGGCGCACCTCTACATTGTGGCGTCCGGGAGCTTGACATTAAGTGTTGTAGCGGTGTTATAGGATTATGGTGGTGATATATCCTTGAGTGGACAATGAGTCTTTGGGTCGTGGAGCGCGTCATCCCTAGGTGGGACAAGGCGGCACCACCAATTTCTCCGAGTCGGATCGGTCTTCAACCGGGTCGTCCGAGGATATGCAGACTGATACCCAACAGTTTTGTTCGGTTGAACTCTATTCAAACTTAATAAAAATTGTTTTCTCTTGGAAAGCCCTGAACCATTACTGGGTCACTTGGAAAGCCCTAAGCAAACCGCGGTGGTCTAACATGGCTCTAATTGAACCTGTTGTGATCCAAGAACCTGTTGAACCCAATTGAACATGTTGTGGATATGGGTGAAACCGTACCGGTCAGACCATATTTTTTATTATTTCAGTTGAGTACCTATCTTTACTTTTAAAAAAAAATGACCAAAAGCCAGTTTAAGAAAAAATAAACCCTCCATTCGGATGTTGAATTTTCGGTTTAAACCGAAAAATACCAAAATAAGTATTCAAAATCAAATTAAACAACTAAAATAACTATTAAATAATAAAAATATTATTTGTATTCATTGATTAATTATATTAATATTAATTAATATAATATATAAAACTATATACGTATTAACGGTCGGACCCGACTCCACAGTTTTTTAGATTCATAAACGGACGGTCTAAAAAACCGTTTCAAACAAAAAAAAAACGATCCTAAACCAGATCATTCATTTTTGGTCCAGTTTTTTCACTTTAATTCAGTTTTCAACGGATTTTCGGACCATACGATTTTTGTTTTCACTGGCATAAGATCAATTGGGACGAATATATTATTATTATTTTTTTATTAGGGTTTAAAAGTGAAATGAATTTAGTGAAGTGCCCTTTTTCTAAAAAAAATAAATAAATTGTTATTAGTAATTACCTGCCACAAACTTCTTTTTTGGACCAAAATTAGCCCACCGACGTGAAATTATCTGTCACGCGCGTAAAATGCACTTACTAACTGACAAGGAACGCGTCGCCAACTGGAGTCCTGCTGTTTCCCTTCTTGCACGTGCTAGGACCTTTCCTTTTCCACTACTCACCTTGATTGATATTTTTTATTATTGGTATTTTCCATGTTGTTATAAATAAATAAATTTTAATAAGTGAAAGAAAATATAAGTTACGTTGTTCTTCACCAAATTGTATAATTACTAATGTATTATGAACAACGAACTTCTGACCACGTACTGTCAGTAATACTTTTTTTATGAATTTATCCTATTCTACTCAACGTACAAAGTAATATTTATTAGTTCGAATCTCAAATCACCTCCCATAGTCTCCCATAATTAATCACGGTATTAGGTTAATAATTATTCAATCAATTTAAAAAAACTTAATAATAACGAGTCACATAAAAATAACAATATAATTTTTTTATGCCCTTTAACCTATAAAATATTATTTCTTTTACCAAAAAAAACTATAAAATATTTCAATTATTGAGTATTTATTTTCTTCCCTACATTATAATTTAAAATATGGTTGATAATTTCTGACACTACACGATTAAACAACACAATATGATTTGCTTTAAAACGTACATGAGTTTGACCTTAACGGATATTGTGTCTAAACAACTTTTATACGTTTTAACACGATTAATAATCGTGTCTAAACACATCAGATCTGCAGATATATGTATAAACACGATTAACTAATCGTGTATACATGTGATACGTTTATACACATTTAAATATAATAATAATAATAAAATATACTTTAACGGATCTCATATCTAAACAACTCTTATACACTTAGACACCATTATAATTATGTCATATTGTTTAAAGTTTTAAGATATATATATACAAAAGGAGTAATGACATCAAATTCCTAATTTCAACCCCCTCTCTCTCTCTCTATCTTTGTCAATAAAGCATTACCTGTCTCTCTCCCCCTTCTCTTCTTTCCCACCATCCAAACACTCTCCTTAGGAAGAAGACGGGCTGAGACAGACATTCAAGCAGCAGAGGTTCTCCGTTTTCAGCGATGCACGCAAAGACGGACTCCGAGGTGACTAGCATCGCCCTCTCGTCTCCCACCCGGTCACCGCGCCGCCCTGCATACTACGTCCAGAGCCCATCCCGCGACTCCCATGACGGAGAGAAGACCGCCACCTCCTTCCACTCCACTCCTGCGCTCAGCCCTACGGCGTCTCCGCCTCACTCCCACTCCTCTATCGGCCACCACTCCCGTGAATCCTCCTCCACTCGGTTCTCTGGCTCTCTGAAGCCCGGTTCCCGCAAGATCTCCCCTAATGACGCTTCACGCGCTCACCGCAAGGGCGAGAAGCAGTGGAAGGACTGCGCCATCATCGAGGAGGAAGGACTCCTCGACGAGGAACACCGGCGGAAGGGCATTCCTCGGAAGTGCTATGCTCTAGCCTTTGTGGTCGGATTCTTCGTTCTCTTCTCCTTCTTCGCGCTGATCCTCTATGGCGCCAGTAAACCTCAGAAACCCAAGATCACAGTCAAGGTTTGTTAAAACACGCCTTCACTTGGTCTAATTTTGTACGGATTCTGATTCTCTGATCTTAGCTTGATTCCCTGTGTTTCTTCATCTGCAGAGCATTACTTTCGAACAGTTGAAGGTCCAGGCGGGATCCGACGGCACTGGAGTAGCTACCGACATGATTTCCGTCAATTCCACCGTGAAACTCACCTACCGCAACACTGGAACCTTCTTTGGTGTCCACGTAACCTCATCTCCGGTGGATCTGACCTACTCGCAGCTCACAATTGGCTCCGGAGCTGTAAGCAATCGAAATCCTAATTTCTCATCTCCGACCACATCTGATCGATCCATTGACGGATTTTGACTTTTTACGGTTGCAGATTCAGAAGTTTTATCAGTCAAGAAAGAGTCAGAGGACGGTATCGATTCAAGTAACCGGAGACCAGATCCCGATGTACGGCAGCGGCTCCGTCCTTGCCTCCAATAGCAACACGGCGACGCCGGTGCCGCTGAAGCTTAGCTTTACGGTGAAGTCCAGGGCGTACGTGCTGGGGAAGCTGGTGAAGCCGAAGTTCCACAAGAACATAGTCTGCACCATTTCGTACGACCCCAAGAAGCTCAATGCAGCCATATCTCTCTCCAAATCTTGCAAATACAGCTGAATTCATTGAATCTGAGCGACGCCATAGAAATATTCATTAAGGTTTCATTTTGTTGTTAATTTTTTTAATTATTCCTTACAAGATCATGTAAAAAAGAAGGTTGATGATGTGAAGAAAGAGGGAGACAGCTCAGCGGGCAGCATTGGAATTGTTCGGGCAAGGAAGGGGAGCTGTTAGGTTTGGACTTTTGGGCTACCCGGAGTGCCCCGTGAGTGTCGGGTTGGGTCGGTAGTTCTGCCTTACTCCACATGAGCGTTCGTGTTTATTTTTTATTTTTTCTTACGTCTTTGATCTTTCTCTTTAATATATTCCGAACATCATAAAGTCAAGAAAATACTTATATAAATAATAATAAATATGGTTGTTTTTTTTGGAAAACTGTCCAACTTGTGTGTAATTAACAAGTAGATATCTAAATTTGTTTTAGTAAATAGGTTGATGAACTTTCTTAAATAAGTAAATAGGTACTTATCGTTAATTTTCGTTAAGAATAAATGAAAAATATCATGTGATGAGCAAATAGGTACCTGAACTTACACGAATGAGCAAGTCGGTATCTGAACCGGTTCAAAAATCAGTTAATAATTGTTTTGGTCGAACCACTTTATTATTTTTTTTAATAGGATTTATATACCAAATATATGCATCACCCAACTTCAGACGTTCTCGATGCATTAAGTCAAGCATGTGTTTGGTATATAAATCTTAATTTTTTTTAAAAAAATAAAGTTGTTCGGCAGAACCGATTTTTAAACCGGTTCAAGTACTTCTTGCTCATTCGTATAAGTTCAGGTACATGTTTGCTCCTTACGTGATATTTTTCATTTATTCTTAACGGAAATTAATGGTAGGTACCTATTTGCTAATTTTCATAAGTTCGACTACTTAGTTGTTACAAAAATAAGTTTATGTACATACTTGCTAATCGGTCACAAGTTCGGATACCAATTTAATAGTTTTCTTTTTTTTTCTATTGGGTAGTGGTACAAATGGTCACAAGTCACAAGGAGACAGCATCCATTAGCAGCTAGCTTCATCAATACGCATGATAGGGTTTAGAATCTTTAGATAGGGATGGAAATTGTTTGTGGGCCATGGCATACTCGCAATCGCGTTCAAAATTTGATTTGCAGCATTGCAACTCGTAATTATAGAATGGCAACTAGCAGTTATGGTGATAATACAATAGTTGATTAGAAATTTAATCCGTCCTAATACCATTGATTCATCAATGAAGATGCAAAGATATGGGTAAATTGACTCAATGCACCTCAAATGTTTTGAATTGTTGTTTTTTGCACCACATTCACTTTCACCGTTACTTTCGTCCATTATCTCGTCACGTGATAGTCACATAATTCTGAAATTCAATGAATTTTCCATTATACCCTCGGAAGGAAAAAAATTTCAAAAACTGTTTAGTTTAGAAAAAGTATTTGAAAAAGTGTATATCGAAATTTTTTTTTTAAAAAAGTATGTATACGCGCGACGCGCCTATTGAATAGGCGCGTCCTAGGGATGCGCCTATTCAGTAGGCGCGCCCTAGGGATGCGCCTACTGCAATAGGCGCACGCCAGGGGTGCGCCTATTGCCTAAATTTTTTATTTTTTTTCGCAAAAACACCGGACACCGGTCTATCAGAAACCACGTTGATTTTAAGTCTGCTTATGGTTTTCCTCCTAAATAGAAATTGAGAGATAGTCTCACGCGTTGCTTCATCTCAGTATTCATAGGTCCAAACTCCAAATTTTCCAACTTGTTCTGAACAACAATGAAACAAAGTTGTTTATTCACAAGTTTCTGAATGAGACTTTTCTTCAGATACACTAGCTAGTTTGACATTTTCAGGAATTACTCCTGCAAAAGAGCTCTTTGGGGTTACTTTAGGTTCCTGTCCTAAATTTTCCAACTTGTTCTGAACAACAATGAAACAAAGTTGTTTATTCACAAGATTCTGAATCTTCCGAATATCTTGTAAAGCTTCTCCAATGACTATAGCTTTTTATCTGAGTTCAAGCCTGCTTATTGTTTTCCTCCTAAATAGAAATTGAGAGATACTCTCTCCAGTAAAGAAGAAAGGAAGTTCTAAGAAGAAATGGTTTTTTAGCAAACTATGTATACGCGCACCCCGGGGTCGCGCCTAACGGACATAGTTACTTTTTGAAATTTATCTAAAGTAACCCCAAAAGAGTTATTTTGCAGCAGTAATTCCTGAAAATGTCAAACTAGCTAGTGTAGTTGAAGAAAAGTCTCATTCAGAAACTTGTGAATGAACAACTTTGTTTCAATGTTTGACCTCGCGGATGTTGTTCAGAACAAGTTGGAAAATCTAGGGCAGGAACCTAAAGTATTTAACTTATGAGAACTTCCTTTCTTCTTTATTGGAGAGACTATCTCTCAATTTCTATGTAGGAGGAAAACCGTATAAACAGGCTCAAAATCAGATGTTTTTCAAAAAGTAAGCATATAGTAGGAAAAAAAGCATACATGGAGGAATTTGGTGCGCGTAGAGGAATTTGGACTTGTGAATACTGGGATAAAGCAACGCGTGAGACAATCATCTCGGTGGTTTGTTAACAAATTGATTTTCTGTCCTCTTGATCCAAGACCCTTTTGTTAACAAATTGATCTTCTGTCCTCTTGATCCAAGACCCTTCCTAACCATTGGAAGGGGATCAGTTTTCTTCTGTCCTCACCGTACGACAGAAGATATTCGGAAGATTCAGAATCTTGTGAATAAACAACTTTGCTTCATTGTTGTTCAGAACAAGTTGGAAAATTTAGGACAGGAACCTAAAGTAACCCCAAAGAGCTCTTTTGCAGGAGTAATTCCTGAAAATGTCAAACTAGCTAGTGTATCTGAAGAAAAGTCTCATTCAGAAACTTGTGAATAAACAACTTTGTTTCATTGTTGTTCAGAACAAGTTGGAAAATTTGGAGGAAAACCTGTGAATACTGAGATAAAGCAACGCGTGAGACTATCTCTCAATTTCTATTTAGGAGGAAAACCATAAGCAGACTTAAAATCAACGTGGTTTCTGATAGACCGGTGTTTTTGCGAAAAAAAAAAAAAAAAAATAGGCAATAGGCGCACCCCTGGGACGCGCCTATTACTTTTTCAAATATTTTTTCAAAAGTGAACAGTTTTTAATCCGTCCTAATACCATTGATTCATCAATGAAGATGCAAAGATCTGGGTAAATTGACTCAATGCACCTCAAATGTTTTGAATTGTTGTTTTTTGCACCACATTCACTTTCACCGTTACTTTCGTCCATTATCTCGTCACGTGATAGTCACATAATTCTGAAATTCAATGAATTTTCCATTATACCCTTGGAAGGATTCTGCAAACTTCAATGGACCATTGATGAATGAAGCTTGAGGGATGAATTGAGCTCCTTCTACTTTCATTGAGGCGATTTCAAGTTGTCTGGCGGTGAGTTCATTCAGTTAATCCGTTTCTTTAGAGTACGGATCGATCCATTTTTTTTATCCTTCAGTTTAAATTCATACAATCACGTGTCTTTTAACGAAAAACCGAAATGGAAAGATAACAGCGAGTGCATTTATCATCACCCAAAAATCCAGGTCCATTGGAGCAATTTACCCTAATATCTTTAACTATATTAACGGTCACAAAGATGTATTGATCAACATAACTTCCCAGTTCATATCTATATTAACAAGGTGAACCCCTTCACTAATGAATTACCCGAACAAAATCAAATAGTAACCCATAACAATACAGCCACCACAATATTCATTCATATATAAAAGCTGATGAACTCTTTCTCTTGGCCCATTGCATCCTTCACTCAAAAAGGACAAGTGCTTCATAATACCTTATTTTTGGAACTGAATCGAGTACGACCCCGTGTTTGGATCTTTGACAGCTTTGAAGTTGTCGATACTCATCCCAAAACGACCTAACACGGAGTTACCCATCTCTTTCAGCTTTCCTGCACAAAATGGAAGTGTGGAAGATAGGTATGATGGCCTTTCAATCTTAGATCATCCTTGTAAGGCATAGGTTTACCTATATGAAACATTTAACTCTGGATAGGATATACAGATGAGCTTACCTATCATCTCTTCCTTCATCTTCTCTCGCTTTTCAGCAGCGAGTGGTTCCAACCGTAAAATGATTTTCCTTGATTGGTCATTTGAAGGGTCCAATTCCAAGATCCTTTTCCTATCTGTAACAATTACAAGAAAGCATAAATCTACAAGTTAAAAGTATGGAGGATAAGTAGTGACTCGTTTCTAGTTGTACTTTTGTATGGCATGGTATACGACTATATGCAGCAAGTCGAGAACCGGATATATTATTCACATGGGTAGAAATTATAAAGCATTAACACGGATAGGGCAAAGGCTCAAAGGTAACAAGTGGATATTCATCTTGTTTCACCTTTCATTTCAACATGCATTGTTCATGTCATTTACATAGCGTGTGGATAAATCACTAAAAGGAACCATAGTGAATATGTATTGACCTTGAAGCTGTTCATATGACAATCATCTCAGGAGGAGATAACCAATTAATAATATCCATAAAGTATCATACTTACCAGCTATAGCTTCTTCAAAGTTCTCAAGCTTTTCGTGAGCTTCAGCTCTTCTGATCAAAGCTTTCACATATGTAGGATTCAGTTCCAACGCTTTCTTGCATTCCTTCACTGTCTCCTCATATTTTCCCTATATTTCGCCAATATTATGGCAAGAGAAAAGAAAGTAACCAAGAATCAGACTGGCAGTGGTTATGAGCTAAGATACTAGAAAATGGATCAAAATAGTATTCTGGTAGAATACTTTCTAGAGATGCTATTTCCTATTTATTGACTTCAGGGCTAACATTTCCACCAACTGCATCTTTCGGGGCACTAGAATGAACTGTGCGATTCAACAAGGATTCCTTCATTGTAGAATAAAACCAGAGAAGTAGCAACATTCACGAAACCTAAGAAATTCAATTCCTAGTATGAGGGTAAAGATCTTAGTAGTGAATTCGCATCTGACCCTTTTACATGATCATAGAGCACATTAGTTTACCGTTCATTGCATCAGGTTCCATTACCGAAGCATCATACAAGTCTACGACTAATCTTCAAGATACACGGACATGTTTCCCAGTAAATCCATTGCATGAGTTTAGAGCAAATTGTTCAAAATACCATTTTTAGGAAACATATTCCACGATTTGAATAGCATATCGATCGTATTTCCACGGTGGATGGCATCTCCGGCACAAGATGCAGGGCAAGCTCATACTTTAGCAGAGCCTCTTCAAATTGACCATCTACATAGAGCTTATTTCCTTCAGATTTCGCCTCATTAGATTTCGTCAATGCTTCCTGCTTAGAAACAAATGCTGGTAATCAAGAATTGAGAAATATACAAGAATTCATTCCATAATCAGAACTTAAAATCGATTTATTTGGCTTAACAGTTCTAGTCTCAGCAAGGCACACAAATGAAAAATATCACTTCAAAGAAATCAAGTGACCTGAACTGAAGCATCGTCTTCAGAAGGGCCTGTCTGAGGCTCAGCAGCGGGAAGCTCGGGCTGAAGCGCAAGCGTCTCGGCCAGGGGATCCCCGGACCGTGGCTGCACATCACCATTCTCATCCTTATCGGAGTCTAAATCCGCATCACTAGCGGTTTCGAAGCCATCGGAAGCGGCATCATCATCCCTTCCTTTTGTCGACGCCGCAGTCACCTCATTCTTCAGTTGTATCTCTTCAGGTTCAGGTTCCTGTTCAATCAGCGCCATTTCCGTCGATCGGCGGCCTGTACGAAATGCGTAATGGAAAGTTTATGAAGCTGTGAACTAATGGAATCAAATTGGGAGAACTCTCGTCGGTCGTCACCTTCCTTGTGAGTTGTGACCTTCGAGAAAGATCGTGCCCTCACCAAGCTTCTGGTCTGCACTGAACTGCAGAACCCAAAGCCCACCCCGCTGATCCGCTTAGAGTGTCTCGTCGTCTGGAATGGCCCAAAATCAAGAAACCCAATTGTTTTTTGGCCAACAAGAAACCCAATTAAAGTTCACTTTTTTACACTTCAATCTTTTATTTTCAGGGATTTCTCCATCTTTTAATTATTAAATATGAACAAAATCTATTTTAAAAATACACATATAATATTATTATTTTTTAAATATCATATTACCCAGTTACTACTTGAAATCGAGACTTGGTGATTTTGAGTAACCCACTTGGATCCTATTGAAATTATTTTTTCTAAAATGAATATGCTTTTTTTAATTACATTTTTTAAGTTATATATTTCATACTAAGAAAAATAAAACATAAATGTATGTAATGACTTAAAAAAAAATCAAAATACTAATAAAATATTATTTATAAATTCGGTTTCTATTTCAATATAGATAGTATAATATTGGAACTGAAACTCATTTAACCGGTTCCTATTTATTTATCCTGAACCCTATTCACATACCAAATATCCTACCCATACCATGGTCAATAATAAGGGTGACAATCGTGTCGTGTCGTGTCTAAACAGATAAATCTTAAACATGTCTCAAAACTTCAAACACAAACACAACACGATTATTAATCGTGTCTAAATGTATAATAGTTGTTTAGACACGTGATTCATTAAAGTCAAACTCATATATGTTTTAAAGCATATATATACACAAATAAGTGGGTATGTCAATATTTTTTAATTATTATTATACTTAAATGTGTCTAAACTTGTCAAATGTATACACGACACAATTAGTTAATCGTGTTTATACATATATCTGCAGATCTGAGGTGTGTTTAAATGTATAAGAGTTGTTTAGACACGGGATCCGTTAAGGTCAAACTCATATACGCTTTAAAACAGATCGTGTCGTGTAAGAAATTTTCAATCAAGTCAATAAGCCAGTTTAGTATAACTTTCAATAAGTACTTTACTTATCCATATCACGACTCAATGCAAATTAATGATTAACAAATTAAAAGTTTTTTTGGCCATATATAAATTAAAAGTTTAAACACAATTTTCTTCTTATTTTTAAAAGTGACATATAATACATAATCATATTTATTAGACACAAATTCCCCATCCTAACCTAACCTACTCTTCCAAGAAACCAACCATTCTCTTCATCAAAGCCACTGCATTATCACAAGTTGGGTTGATCAGATGAAAAACATGGTCCTCCCCCTTCACCTCCACCACCTCCACCGCCCCTCCCCACCCACTCCTCCTCAGAACCTCGCCGTAGTAACGACCTCTCTCCTTCAAAACATCGAGCTCGGATATGACCACCAACACCTTCGAGCATCCCAAACCCGACAGGTTTGGGTCCTTGGCCGGGTTCATGACCGGGTCATCCACACCGTCCTCAGAGTTCGGGCTCATCACCTTCCAAAACGTAGCCGCCTCAAAACCCTTATTCGGGTCAAGACTAGCCTCCGAGCCAACGGGTTCACTCCCTAGGAAATACGGGTTGACCAGTACCACCCCGCAGAGATCAACCCCCTCTATTTTTTCGCACCCGAACATCATAGCCATGCGGTGCGCAATATTAGCACCCGCACTATCCCCTGCAAAGAAAACCTTAGAGAAATCAACATAACTGTTAAGCCACTCGTCGGGTCCATATCCGCCCCAACCCGAATGTAACCCAACCCATTTAAGGGCAGCCCATGAATCCTCATAAGGAATAGGAATCGGGTTTTCGGGCGCTCGTCGATACTCGACCGAAACAACTACTACGTTAGCCTCTGAAACGAGAGAGTTCAGGTAGTTATGGTAAGTAGGAGACTGCGCCGATTCGATGCAGAAGCCGCCGCCATGGAAGTAAACAAGCAGAGGGAGCTTTCTAGGGCTTGTGGTGATGGGGATTTTACTGGGGATGTAAAGGCGGGCGCGTAAGTTCGATTCATCAGTCGAAATGGTTACGTCTTTGGAGAGGACGGCGGTGCTTTCATCGAGCGAAGCCGGTACTATGGTTGTTCCGATGAGCCGCTCGACCCGACCATCTCTGTATATTCGGATAAATGGAGAGAAATCATGGACTATGTCGGAATCCATGGACGGAGTAGGATAGAATGGAAGTCCAAGGATAGGGAAGGAAAGAAAGGTGCAAGCTATATAAGCGTAAACTACTTGGTTGATTTTTATAAATGGATGTGGGTCGAAGCTTCTTGTTAGGTGTTACTATAAAAAATAAATGATAATGAGCCTTGTTTATTTCGAATCAATTAAAATGTTTTTTAGTGACCAAAAAAAAAAAAAAATTAAAATGTTTTAAATACTCTTGATTTTTCATTTATTTTGAATTATATATATATATATAAGTAATTAGAGGTTGTGTTATCAGAACCGGATCGGTTCTCGAACCAGTGAGGGGTCGGTTCCCGATTCAACCCGTCCAATCCGGCGGGACCCGGTTCAATGTGTGGTTCACTGTTCATAAGTTAAAAAAAAAACTGAAAATACAAAGTTACAAACTACATAGTCTCAAACACATACATAATTATCTCAAACTACATAGTCTCAAACACACACAAGCTACATAGTCTCAAACATACACATTACTCTCAAACGCAATATAACCCAACATAATTATCTCAAACTTTGAACATACATAATACAAAAGTCTCAAAATCAAACATAATAGGTTTAAACTTGAAACATAACTTCAAATCGGTCGATTGTTAAAAAAACTAGTGATTGGTCTAATCAACCGGAAATCTAATAATTGAAAACCAATCCAGTTTTAAACGATTGGATTGTAAAAAGATATCCCAAAAAACGATTAGGAAACCGACCAGTTTTAAAAAATAATCCAGTTTTTTGAAAAATCGATCGGGTTACACCGATTCAAACACTATTCACTTACAAGTCAATCTTTTATCTAAACCAAACCGAATAGAAGTTCGGTTCCCGGTCAAGCCGCCGAATACCCAATTGAACTTTATTGAAAATGAGTTTTTGCTAAAAGAATACTAATTTTTTTACAAATTTATTTTTTATTATATATTTCATAAGAAATAAAGGTAAAACATATAAATATATGAAAACTAAAACTAAAATTAATAAAATATTATTTATGATATATATATATATATATATATTTAATTTCTACTTTAATATGAATATCTAATATTTTTAATATAATAGTACATATGAGAAATATGAACATATTATTTTTAAATATTTGTATAAATTTGAATTATAAGTGAAATTCGTTACGTAGTAGATAGAAAAATATAACATGAAAGTTTGGAGCCAACAAAATGTATAAAATCAGTTCCAAAGTCCCTTCAAATTTTTGCATTTTTCCAACACGTAAGTAGTATGTCTTCAATATTTTGGTTTAAAAGATTTAGTGCATGAGAAGCCTAACGCATACCTAGTTAGGTTAGGGTATGAAAAAAAAATAAAAAATAAGCGTTGGTTTTATTATTAGGTCGAGCTTAACTTCATTTTTTTAATAAATTAAACCGTCACTTTTCCAATTTTACTACTTTAATTACAATATATATATATATATACACTTTTTATTACAACCATCTTTTATTTATTTTTTAATCTCTTATTTATTTTAAAATTTTGTTGTGAAATTAAATTACAAAATTTGTGAATTTTATATTATGTTATTTATTTTCTGTCAGGTGACACAATTTGTATTGTGTATATGAATGTTTTCTTTATTTAAAAAGTAATAGTGTTTTAATGTGTGTGATATGTTTTAAAATTTATTTATTTATGCACACATAATTAATAATGTGATACGATTAAATACAACAACACGAATTACCACAAAATTTATATAACTATTAACTGGAGAAAGAATTAGAGTAAAAACTTAAAAGATAAATATAATGCTTAATTTTTGTTTTTTGGCCAAATAATACTAATTAAAACGTTTAAAATAAAAATAATAACTATTTTTAGTATTAAAATTACATAATAATAATATTAAAAAATGAGGATCTACAACTACAAATTGCTGATCGGTCCTCGCCTACTTTTCATGATGATATGGGAAACTGTTTGGTGTATATGTCGATAAGCTTACGTGTCTAATTTTCAGTTTGACTAACCGCTGAAGAATGAAGAATGAAGATAGTTAGTTATTTTATTTTATTTTATAATTATAATTTGTTTATTTAATTACCCTTCATCTACATCTTCATCAACCACCGCCATATATCGGAACTTCAATATTTCTTCCTTCCTCCAATGGCGTCCGTCGACAACGAAATACTTCGCGAGTTCCGATTCTTCACCGTCTACAAAGATGGACACGTACAACTCCACATGCCACGAGGGGACAAGATCCCTCCCTTCGAAGATCCAGTCACCGGCGTCCGATCCAAGGACGTAACCATCTCCGACAACCCACCCGTCTCAGCTCGCATCTTTCTCCCCAAGTCTGCGGCTCCAGGCGTAAAGCTCCCACTCCTCTTCTACGTCCACGGTGGCGGATTCTCCATCCAGTCACCCTTTACTAAGCAGTACCACGACTTCGTCAGCACCGTCGCTGCCGAAGCCGACTGCATCGCCGTATCCATCGAGTACGGACTATTTCCCGAACGACCCATCCCTGCCTGCTACGAAGATTCGTGGACCGCGCTTCAGTGGGTTGCCACCCGCTCTGACCCGTGGATCGCGGAGCATGCCGATCTGGATAATGTTTTCATCGCCGGGGATAGTGCCGGGGGGAACATCACCCACACCCTTGTCTTCCGCGCGGGAGCTGTCGGGATTCCGGGCGCGAAAGTGGTCGGGGCTATCCTCGTCCATCCGTACTTTGGCGGCACGGAGGACGACCAGATGTGGCTGCACATGTGTCCTGGGAATGAGGGTCTGGACGATCCGCGGTTGAAGCCTGGTGTGGAAGATTTGCAGAAACTGGGGTGCGAGAGGGTTCTTGTGTTTATTGCAGAGAAAGACCATCTGAGACCGGTGGCGTATGGTTACGTGGAGAGGTTGAAGGCAAGTGGTTGGGGAGGCACGCTGGAGGTGGTGGAGAATGTCGGAGAAAACCACTGCTTTCATCTGTTCGAGCCGGAGTACGAGAAGGCTGTGGAGCTGAAGAACAAGTTCATCTCCTTCGTTAAAGGAGAGTAAGGAAGGAGAAAGGTTCGGCTCTGTAATTTAAAGAAATTTATAAAGATGATAAAATTTACTATTTATTGTCTTTAAATAATGTTTTTTATATATGTGTTCGTAATAGAAATAAGTTGTAAAATAATATACGCAAACGGACGGCTTTTGGGGAAGAAAAACAAGAGCTCGAAATTTCGAGCCTTATATTTTAAGGATCGAGACTGAAGTCGTAAAAAAATAATTTTACTTGAGTCGGTCTTTCTTGACTCGGGATGGTATCGGACTGTCGGTCTTGAACCAAATTTTTGCTAAAAAAAAATGGTTGAGCGCGACGAGAGATGAGCAATTCATACATCTACTCATAAAAGCATAACATCAATTCATACATAGTTGAGTGCGACAAACTAATGCTACTAGTGCGACGGAAGGAACTCCTGCTGCACTGCTTCGAGAATTGGCTGCTGCATTTTAGGGTTTCGACTTGAATTAACTGCGACGAGAAATGAGAGATGCGAGAATTAGGGTTGTGAAATGTTGTGGCTTGAGAAATGAGAGTGTTTGACTGCTTAAGAAATACACTATGCTGCTGTTGCTTAGTGTTTTTACTTAAGTGTTGCTGCTTGTTATTTTAGGATTTTACATACTCGTGTCGGTCCAGATCATTTGAGAATTTGACCTTAAAATCGAGTACGAGTCCGACTTGTAGGGAAACAAAATCCACCCATATTTATTAGGTCTTAAACTCGGCACGGGCTATTCGAGACAGTCTTGGACCGATTTTTTTGAAAAATTGGTCTAACAGTTTTTCTGCTCAAACCTAAGGCAAACTAACTAACATATAAAATAATACTAACTGAATTTTATATGATTGAGCAAGTTACTTACACTAAAAAACTCTATCAAAAAATTTCATATTAATTCAATAATTTTTTAAATATCACAACTAAACTCTAATAACTTATACTAATACACTGACTTAATCGATTGGACCCAACCAGAGGATCCCAACCTAAGTGCTCATGACTAGACCCTCTAGTTGACTCCCAATCAAGTCTGGATCAAGTTGGATTTCACATATAACATTAATAAAAATTACTAGGTAAAAGTTATTACATTTGAAAAAATATCCGATTAATTTTATGTTTACTTTTTTAATAGAATTTTGAATGAAAAAAGAAAATTAACAAAAATATCAATGATTTCTTAAATATGTTACACTAATTAAAATATTTTGAGTTTAATTCATATGAAAGTCTAATCGCATGTCATGTTCTTTTTGTAATCATTTTTTAGTTGACATTTTAGAAGTATTTTATTTTAAAATGTTATTTTCAAAAATAGTTTTTATAATGTGAGATTAGAAAATGCATCATTAGCGCTCATGGATGGGGGGGCCTAGCTTTAACGGTAGCATAAAAGTATAATAGCTAACTTTGTTAGGTCCCAAAGTAGTGTGGTCAATTTTCAAAATTTTTAGAGTCGATTTTTGCGGGAACGTAATTTGCGTGGATCCCACATTAACAGTAGAAATCGCTCTTACGTGTCCTATTCTTATTGAGCGGGTGCAAAATATTGTCATGGTAAAATATCACAGGAATCTATTCAACGACGTCGCTTCACTGAACCTCCCCACGACAGAACGAGCCAGAGTGACGCAACAAGACCCTGCTGTCTGCCTTTGAATTATCGATGGTTTTGGTTTCATAAATAAGTCCGAAGGTGGGAAAACAAGCGTGCACCGCTCCATGCATCCAACAACAGCAATCATCACTCTTCCTCACGAGAACAGAGCTGCTTTTTATCTCAGAAAGTCAGATTTTCGAGAAATGGGGCCGTCTTGAGCTGTCGGATGCTTTCTCCTTTTCCTTGTTCTTCCTTTTGAGATTCTTTCTGCTGCGGATATGGCGGACGATCTTTGTTTCTTCAACAAGGTGATTCATTTTTTCATCCTGGCTTAGCTTTAGTATAGACTGTTAGTTCTACAATCTGGGTTGTCGATTTGAAGCTTTTAATGAGATTGGTAGGGTATGATTGACAGTTCTCATGCCAATTTTAAGATCCGTTGATAGAGACAGAGAACCCTGGTTGTGTTCCGATTTGCTGTATATTTCCTGATTTAGTTCAGAATTTACGCACAATGTCCTTTTGTTAAACAATGTAATCGCTTAAGTTTATGGAAGCGCTATATTGATCATGTTAATTGTCGCGTTAATGCTAATTACCCCTGGTTTTACTTCAAAATGCAGGATTCTATAAGCATAAAGTCGACAAAGAATTCGCCTTTGGTGCTTCGGATGGTTGTTCTGATGTTTGTAATGGTGTGCGGAGTTTATATTTTCTCCATTTGTGCCAAGCAGAGCGGATCCCGAACCAATGATGAGTGGTTCAATTTGGAAATGGTTAAAAAGCCATGCCCCGAACCTACCACTGAACCATGGGAAATTCCTTATTTACACTATCCTAGCCCAAAGACCTTTAGAAGGTGGTGCCATTGTGTATCATTCACGATCATTAAGATTCATCATTGAAATATTTCATTTTGATTCATATGCAGAGTTGAATGTGCTAGCAATCCTGTTCGGTACTTTGCCATCTTGTCGATGCAGAGATCTGGTAGTGGGTGGTTTGAAACATTGCTAAATAATCATACAAATATTAGCTCAAATGGAGAGATTTTCTCTGTTAAGGTCAGAAGGGCTAATGTTTCTACCATCTTTGCGACTTTGGACAAACTTTATAACCTAGACATGCTTACCAGTGCATCGAAGAATGAGTGCACAGCTGCTGTTGGCTTAAAGTGGATGCTCAATCAGGTGTGATTTCATTTAACGCTGTTCTCTATTTTTACTAATTGATTTCAGTTTCTTTAAAAAGTTTGTGAATGATCTGCAAATACCTGCGTCACAGCAGATAGGTTAATTCTCAACAAATTGACATTTTTAGGAGATAAGCCTTATAATAATGTAGTTATGCACTTGATTGCATTGCTAGAACTAACCCATCAAGTTCAAAACAGATCTTGGTTTTCTGGTTAGCTAGTTTACCTATGTCTAGGGTGCGAAACTATCAGCTGAAGGTTTGATTTGACTCAGAAGGGTTAGTCCGGATATAGCACCTATCTATATCACTGAAAAGGGTATTATGAAAGTTTTCATTAGTGTAATTACTGCACCTAGTCTTGGCTTATCATATGGGATATTACTCTTGTAAACCTATTTGAATAGTATAATCTATCCATTTATGGCACCAACATGGCGAAAGTAAATAGAAGTAAACGATTTTCCTAATTTTACGGCTTGCATTTAATTAAAGTAGTCAGAATCAAAGTGTTAATACTCTTCATTCAAGAATATATGTTTGCATTCACTTCACTCAAAATAGAGTTTGGAGTCGCACAACTTCCCTTTAAATACCATTTCTTACTTAAAACCATGCTTGTTAGGTATTGTAGTCTGATTAATATGTAATGGTATTATGTATTAATGTACGCGTCTCGCGGTTCAACCTCCGCGGTGAGGTTGCCGGGGGCGGGAGCCTCCCACCCGAAGGCGGGGTTCGGACCCATAGGCTATACTGTACTGTACTGTATGTCTCCATATATATGTATTTTGTAACAGTAACCATCATCAATAATAGAACCAAACCGCGTGGAGGTTACCCTATTGAGTGTTACCACGGAAATCAGTTTCTCTCTACCTCTCTCTCTACTCTCTCTAGAAATTGGTTCTTCTCCTTCATCTGAATTGGTGAGTGCTCAAGGAATCGATCCTTACAATGCTGAACTCTGTTGATTCTGCTTTAACAACTGGATAAAGGCAAGCTGAATGGTTTTGTAACTGTAATGAAATTGTGATCGGTAACAGTTGCACAAATGTTACCATCTGAAATATTCTGCCTGAAAAAGAACAAATTTTGGATGACGATATCAGGTATGAGCGTGAATCTGTAATTTGTTGTGTCCAAATAATTATGCTTATATGTGGTTGTAATGTTTGCTTAATCCTAACTAATATAAGGTAGCAAAAGATTTTCCGTATTTTAGGATAATTACGTCATTCCATTCTATTGTATTTAACATTGAACTGATGATGCTAAGAGCAATGATACAATTGCTCTATCTTTCATTAAATGATTATGATGGGAAGTTGACATTTTTGGGTTGGTGAATGGCTTCAGGGCCTACTTAAGAACCATGAAGAGATACTCAACTACTTCAAGACCAATGGAGTCTCATTGATCTTCCTTTTCAGAAGGAACCTCTTGCGGAGGATGGTATCCATCCTCGGAAACTCGTATGATCGGGAAAACAAGTTGCTGAATGGGACCCACAAGTCTCATGTTCATTCACCTCAGGAGGTCCTCTCTCTCTTTCTCCCCCTCTTATTTGTGTGTATAAAGTTGTCATTTTTGAAGATTATATTTTAATGTTGGTTTCTTGGTTTCAGGCGGAAATACTAGCGAGTTACAAACCCTCGATAAATTCAACCTTGTTGTTGAAAAACCTGAATCAAGTCGAAGACATGAGCACGAAAGCATTGGAGTACTTCAAGAGCACACGACACATTGTTCTCTACTATGAGGACGTAGTCAAAAACTGCACGGTAAGACAAACATCTCCAAAGCTAAATGGAGGCAAAAAAGTTCAGTAAGCGATATTGCAGCAAGTGAAGTTTATTCTTTAAACTAAGAAGCATAGATGTTCATTGTTGTGCTTATTAAAGATTCGATTTTTATTGTGTATAATGCAGAAATTAGCTGATGTGCAAGAATTTCTCAAGGTTCCCTACCGGGAATTGAAGAGTCGGCAGGTGAAGATACACAATGGCTCCTTATATGATCACATTGCCAATTGGGGAGATGTCGAGAAAACCCTGAAAGGGACAAAGTACGAGAGCTTCCTCCATGACTACAATAATAAGTGATGCCCTAGCTAGGTTTCTGCCTTGTACATATCCCAATTTGCTATTCTCTTCTCTTAAGTTAGTTATCTTCTCTGTTCGATCTTCTTCGAGTAGTTAGTTGCCTGAACAGCAGCAGGGTCCTCTACTCTGTTGAAATTTTTGCCATAGGCAACTGTAATTTGCTGGGGGGGTTCGGTTTGCTATTCCATTGATTCTTTTGTATCGCACTTAGACTCCACATTTTGTGATTCTTCTACTAAACTAATTAAGAGATACAAAGTTGGAGAACCATTTTGACACCAATTTGTGTCTACTTTCTCGATCTTTACAATGATGTCTCAGGATGTTCTGTTTTTTGTTGGATTCTCAGGACCCAGATCGAGATTTGGGTCCCATCGACATGGGTGCAGTGTCTTGACCTTGGTTGGGTTTGTAAGTGTAAAAACTAATGAAATCAGCAATCCTTAAAATTAAAACAAGCAAGCAGAAGAAGGGAGTGGAGTATCTCTTGAAGTTGCAATCAAACTCCCTTCTTATGTTGGAACCAAGAACATGATTTTGGGTTCGGTTTGAACCCAGAATCAATGATTCTGTGTTCCAACCAAACCAAGAACATGTTTTGGGTTCGGTCTGAACCCAGAATCAATGATTCTGTGTTCCAACCGAATTCAGAATCGTTGATTTCGTGTTGATTTCGAAGGAGAGGGGAATGAACATACCTGAGAGGATGGAGAAGGGGAGGAGCTTCGGTTATGTAAGCAGGAGGGTAATTTGATTCTTAGGAAAAGTTAATGAGGGCAAAAGAGTCATTTTGACACCTATTCCGGATTCCTTGCCCACCCTCCTTAGGAATTCTTTGGTTTTTGCTCGGAATGTCTAAACCTAACCCTCTAGGATTCCATAAGCCGAAAATTTTCAATTTCGCACGGAATTTGTAAGACCTATTTGATAAGTTTTCAACGAAAAGATTGGACCATTAATCTCAAATGTTTACCATATCAACGGAAGTTGCCTTATATAGTGCAGATAGGTCCTTGTAGTTTGATAATCATATAACAACATGCTCTAATTTCTACATTGATTATGGAATTTCAGAATCCTACTCTCCACTTTCAACCTGAGCAATGAAACATAAACCCTAATCTCCATATCATTCCATAATGATCATCTCCAAGCCCCAAATTTCGCGTTCTTTCTCTTTGTTGATTTCCCCCGCGGATGCTCTCCTCGCCGACAAAGCAATCACATACCTGAAACGCCATCCTCACTGCCTCAGCCATCTCTCTTCCGTATTTACACCCGAAGCCGCCTCCAATTTGCTCCTCAAAGCTCAAAACGACCAGCCCCTCGCCATAAAGTTTGTCAATTGGGCTAAACCGCACCGATTCTTCAATGCATACTGCAAGTGCCTCTCTCTCCATGTACTCACCCACTTCAAGCTCTATAAGACCGCTCAGTCCCTCGCCGAGGACCTCGCCAGAGGCCTTCCCGATGATAATGGCGATTTGGTATTTATTTATCTCAGAGATTCGTATTCTTTGTGTCGTTCTTCCTCAGCCGTGTTTGACTTAGTTGTGAAGTCCTATTCTCAGTTGAACATGGTTGACAAAGCTATGAATATTGTCAATTTAGCAAAATCGTACGGGTTTGTTCCCGGTGTGCTATCGTATAATTCGATATTAGATGCCATGATTCGATCCAAATGCTCTGCTGATTCAATTGAAGAGCTGTACAGAGAGATGGTTAAAATAGGGGTTTCACCAAATGTGTTTACGTACAATATCTTGATCAGGGGGCTCTGTGGGGCAGGTAAGTTGGATATGGGTTTGCATTTCTTCGAAGAAATGGAGAAGAAAGGGTGTTTGCCGAATTTGGTTTCGTACAATACCCTAATTGATGCTTACTGCAAAATGGGACGAGTTGATGATGCATTTAAGTTATTGAGATCAATGGAAACGAAGGGTTTTGAGCCAAATTTGATATCATATAATGTGATTATCAATGGCTTGTGTAGGGTGGGGCGGATGAAGGAGACAAGTGAGTTTCTAGATGAAATGAGTCGAAAGGGGTTTTCTCCCGATGAAGTGACCTACAATACGCTCGTGAATGGATACTGTAAGGAGGGTAACTTCCATCAAGCCCTAATTTTACATTCCCAGATGTTGAGAAACGGCTTGTCGCCCAATGTTGTCACGTATACTTCGATGATAAATAGCATGTGTAAGGCTAAGAACCTGCAAAGAGCAATGGAGATTCTTGATCAGATGCGATCTAGGGGGCTCCAGCCAAATCAAGTGACATACACTACATTGATTGACGGATTTTCTCAGCAAGGGTTGCTGAATGATGCTTACAAAGTTTTGAAGGAAATGTTGGAGAATGGATTCTCACCTTCGATTGTCACATATAATTCTTTGATCAACGGTCATTGCAGATTAGGAAAAATGGAAGAAGCTCTTGATGTGATTCAAGACATGGAAGAAAAAGGAGTTGCACCTGATGTTGTGAGTTACAGTTCTGTTATCGCTGGATTTTGCAAGCGGCGTGATTTGGATAAGGCACTCAATCTGAAGAAGGAGATGGTTGATAATCGTATTATTCCCGATGCCATCACTTACTCAACCATTATCGAAGGGTTCTGTGTTGTTGGACGAATAAATGAGGCGTGTGCTTTATTTCAAGAAATGCACCAAGTTGGGTTAGTTCCTGATGAATTTACGTACACAACCTTGATAAATGGTTACTGTGCCGAAGGGAATCTCACCGAGGCCATGAATCTACACAACAAAATGGTTAAAAAGGGATTATTCCCCGATGTGGTCACTTACAGTGTGCTGATCAATGGCCTCAACAAAAAAGCCCGAACCAGAGAAGCAAAGCGTATCTTACTCAAACTGTTTTACGATGAGTCTGTTCCAAATGATGTCACATACGATACCCTGATAGAGAGTTGTAGCAAAGTGGAGTTTAAGAGCGCAGGTAGCTGGATAATTTATATTTGATAGTGATTAGCTGTACTTTGATTAATTAATTAACATTTTTGTTGGATCGACCTGCAGTTGCGCTGCTGAAGGGGTTTTGCATGAAAGGTCTAATGAACGAAGCTGACAAAGTCCTGGAATCGATGCTTGAGAGGGATTGTGGACCGGATGAAGCGGTTTACAATATAATGATTCATGGTCACTGTCGAGGTGGGAATATTAACAAAGCGTTGAGACTGTACAAGGAAATGGTGCAGAGCGGTCTTGTTCCTCATACTGTAACGGTTACTGCATTGATAAAGGAGCTTCACAGCAAGGAGATGAGCGATGACCTGAGTGAGGTGATTTTGAACACTTTAAAAAGCTGCGAGGTTGGTGATGCTGAGGTGGCTAAAGTCCTTGTAGACATCAACCACAAGGAAGGAAACATGGATGCATTATTCAATGTGCTATCTGAGATGGCCAGGGATGGGTTTCTTCCCAACAGTGGGAAAACTGCTTATGCTGGGTAGTTTATGTTCTTGTGTGGATGATTGTTCATCGTCATTGCATGGCATGAAAGATGACTCATACAGATGAAAGGTACACGCTATAACTTCTTATATATTTGATTCTGAATTGCTTAATGTGGCAGTTTTTTTTGGGTTAACTTGTCTAATAATCATGAACCGACACCCTCTGAGGCCAAAGACAAACAGTTCTACAACAAGTACTTGTGTTTCGATCTTCTGAGTTCCCTTGTTGGTCAAGATTTTGCCATAGAAGTCATGGGCTTGGAGAATATGAAACATGTCTGGATTTTTGCAGCTGTGCTCGAGTTTCCTTCATTGCAGATGGAAATGAGGTTTATTTTAGGGATAATTACTAACGAGCTATCCGAACTTTGTGTATTTGTAAAAAAAAAACACGAAATTGTGTGTAGAGATTGATTTTCTAGTTTGTAAAACCGAACATCTGGAAAACATGGAATTTACATTCAAGATGATCAACTCAAACAGATAGATCACAGCATCATCCAACAATCTTCCAATGTCGTTAACACTAAATAGTTATAACTAAGTTGTTATATCAACAGACAACTCTGGAACACCTGACGGTCTTCAAGGCTCCACCACAATAACACAATCATCCGAACTAGAAAGAATCCTTATTCCTTACATAGCAATCATTTGTTACCTATCTTGGTGAGAGGCGGTGATGCAAGTCTTCAGCCAATGCCTGCCTCAACGTTTGGCCATGATAGAAGAACGACTTCTCCTCTTCGAGAATTCTTGCAGGCGGTCCACCTTCATTGGGGTCCTTCCACAGCTCTGGTTCCGGCTCCCTTGCAATCTGACACAAGTTATGCAGCACACAGCAAGCCACGATAGTCTGAGGTGCATGATGGAGTCCTACATTCAAGTCCTGGAGGATCTTCCACCTTGCTTTCAGTAGCCCAATGGCGTCCACCACCATGAACCTCCCTTTCATGAGCATTCCGTCGAAAAGGTTCTGTGCAGGCGTCCCTGTACCTTTCGAGTTGAAGGGTGTCATCAGGAATGGCATCAATGGGTAGCTCCAGTCTCCGACTATGTACGGTCTGACATGGTTGCCTCGGACATTGATGGCCTTGTCCCAGACAACATCGCCGGAGACAAGGCGGTTGTACAGTAAACTGTCCCTGAAGTGGGTGCCGTCGTCTGTGCCTCCTGGAGCTTTTACACAGACATCCCAGAAGATTTTCTTATGGTCAGCTACAACTTGGAGTAAGATCGAGTCGTACCCGTATCTGCATCTGTAGGAGCTTGATGGGCCACGGTGGAGCTTAACTGGGCTGCCGTCGATGGCTCCACAGATGTTGGGGAGAGAGGTGAGCTCTTCGAAGGCCTGTGTTGCCTCGATTAAACGGCGGCGGCTGACGGGAATCTTGATGAACTCCGGGTAGAGCTTGGTGGAGAGTAGCCTGGTGACCATGTTGGTGATTTTGGAGACCAGGAAGGGGTCGAGGGAGTAGCGAGCAGCTAGGGTTTTGGCAGAGTAGCCGTGGGCGAGGCGGGAGAGTACCATGGCGACCGCGTAGTCAGAAGGGAGGGAGAGGTTGGAGGCGGCAATGAAAGGTCGGAGCTTGTCGACTACGGTGGTGAAAACGGGGTAGGAGAGGCCATAGAGGGATCGCCACTGCGCGTCACGTACAGGTGGCTCTAGGGACCAGATATGCTCGGTGGAGAGGGCTCGGAAGGCGGCGACGGAGAAGTCAGGGGCCGGAGAGGGAGGCGATTTGAGTTTGGAGCGTCGGGACTTTGTTTTGGATTTGGGTTTGGAGTTGGGATCGGCCGAGGAGACGAGGGAGAGAACAGAGGAGATGGTGAGGAAAAGGATAGGCGCGGCGGCGGAGGAAGTGAGGAGCGAGGTCGGAGAGGAGGGGGAGGAGGCGGCGGTGGAAGAAGCGGCTGAGGGGGAGGAGATGAAGGAGGTGGTGGGGTCGAGGTGGTTGTGCAGGTGGAGGAGGTTGGAGAGCATTAACAGAAACGATTGATCCATTGAACGATCGAATTCCGCTCTGCTCTGATGGAGAAATTAGGGTTTGCAGAGAGAATGAGTAAGAAAGAGGAAAGGGCTCTTCATGATGGTGGTGGTGGAGGCGGCGTGCGGTGAAACGGCGGGATGGAGGTAGGATCTGTCAGCGGCTACTCTTCCCGAGGGAAAAACTAAAAGAATTGCGTTTATGGACTCCAGCTTTTTATAATGTATAATTTACCCCAAACTTCATCTTATTGCAATTGCCCCATATCTTTCAAGTAATATCAATTAAACCAGTCCAACTTAAAAATGTTAAACCTTTTTCATCTGTAATTTTTCAAGCTCAATTTTGATCGAGACTTAATTCAAAATTTGTCGAATCCAAATGAACCCTGCCTTGAATGTGATAGTCAAAAGACTTTAGGGACCAAATTGCTTAACGAATAAGTTTAAGTCTGCAAGTTAATAAACAATTGCAACTAACCCCCCAGAGTACTTTTAATTTGCAAGGCCGACGATTTAGCGCAGACGGCAAGAGCTAGATCACGGAGAATCTGTGGATTTCTCTTCGAACCAGACCATAGCTACCTTACTACTTGGTTGCAGGGAATCCCTAGAAGCAAAGTATTTTCAAGATCGGGGACAAAGATAGCCAACAAGCAGAGGAATCAATTCAAGCTCGGTGAAACAAACGAATTACGAAGGTGAGAGACGGAACGAAGGAATTCAGATTAGTTGTTGGGTGCGTAAGAGTATAGCTCTAAACGGGAGGGGCTTTCATCAGCTGACGGATTAGTATAGGCAGATTAGGGTCCGGCACAAGGCGATTTGAGCTAGATTGAGAGGAAGCGGAAGCTATCTGTTTGCAGTTTAGATCGTAGATTGCAGCTATGACTGAGGTAAGTCTAAGTTTGGCCATCTCTTTTGTCAATTTTTGTCTAAATTTCCTAAAAAACCGTATCTTGCTCATCAATTTTGTTGTTGCCATCTTATGTTGTTTGGGGGTGATTAGAGTGGGCACGGTTAATATTGAATAACGTGAAATTTTGATTTTCTTGACTGAACATGAGATGGCTGAACTTGTTTCTACTATCCATAATTTCTTCTGCTTGAAGCAGTTCAAATTTTTCAATTTGCTGTAGTTTTAAGGTTATCAAGGATCGATTAGTACTGACAACAATGGCGTGATATAATGTTTGCTGAGTTCATTACATGTCTGTCGCAGCGTCTTTATGTATTTAGGGAGAAAAGCAGCCCCTTTAGCTTTAATCAAATCATGAAGTTTATCATGCATTCAATTCATTGTCTTCATTTGTTTTCTTGGCTCGATTATTTCCTTGTTGGATTGTGATATCTGTCCTCTTATGTGTAGAAACTCTTAGGTTATCATTTTACAAGTTGCAAATTGATTCGTTTTCACTATGTTTGTGCAGTATTGGGTGAGTCAGCCTAAACATTTCTGTGACTTCTGCAAAATCTTCATAACAAATAACCAAAACACTATTAGAAACCATGAACTTGGTCAACGCCACAAAGATGCTGTGGCTAAGAGGCTCGATGATACAAGGAAAAACAAGGCTGCAAAGGAGAAGGAAGAAAAAGAAGCAGCTCGAGCCATTGAACAAATTGAAGCAGTAAGTATCAGTGTTTCATTAGATATTCCTTTATAATTCTCATAAATCCAGGATCTAGGTGTCCCATATTGTTCCTTTTGGACGCTTATCAAATGCTTTTACCTTAATCCAATGCAGTTTTTCACTGAAAGAACGCCCTAGCCAGTAACGGGATTTGTTTATGTATTGCACATTCTTAACTATAAGTATGTTCCATATGGTCATTGCTCTTCTGGGTTTGGTGATAATGTAAATAATAATTTCTCAGAAAGCAAAGAAAAGCTACCAGAAGGATGTTGCAGCTTTCAAGGATACAAGAGACAGTAATGCTCATGCTCCAGATATTGGTGATGGTAAGTCATCAGAGATAAAAATCTAAGATATTGATTCGCCTTACTCAAATAAGTGTAATTTCTTTGGTACGACTGATTAGAACTGTAGTCCGATCTGGATTTCGTAAAATATGCCTTCCGAGTTGCTATAACTTTGATCCTTTCTGTGCAACAGCTTCTCTTGCAAAAGGCTATTGCATTCTTCAAATTTGCTTTCACAACTCTACATGAGAATTCCCTCCATAAATGTATCTTTCACCTTCTTTTTTTGTCTGCTGGTAATGGCAATTGGGACATTAGATTCACATTCCGCACTTAAGTTTCATTTCTATGCATCAATTGAGACCTGCTTAATGTTTGGCAGAGTGGAGCATTGACAGCAGTTCAGGGTATTATTATAATCAGAGTAATGGCCTATTTTACGATCCCAAGTCAGGCTTTTACTATTCCGATTCCATAGGTATAATTTCCAACTGCAGTATCCCTATTCTGGAGCACAATCATAATCCTTCATGCCTTAGTTTACTAACTCTGCCCTTGCTATCACAACAGGAAAGTGGGTGACACAGGAAGAAGCATATGCGGCCACCAAAATTTCAGCTGGAACAAGTCGCAAAGCACCAAACACTGCAAACCCATTCTCGGCCTTAAGACCAAATGAAGCATCCACAAAAAGCGGCCCACCACCTGGTCACGTTGTTTCAGGGACCTTAAATCCCATGAGAGCAGTAAAAGGCGCCACTTCAAAAGTTGCTGTGAAGCGAAAGAGACAAGATGAGAAGCCTAAGGTTGTATCGAAAGAAGAGGCAGCTGCGCTTAAAGCTCGGGAGGCTGCAAAGAAGCGAGTTGAAGAGAGGGAGAAATCTTCGCTTGGACTTTACAGGGCTCGCTAACTGGGCACGAGGAATACAATGTACCTGCTTCAACCGGAAAAACAACATTAAGGAAGCTTAAGTTTGTGTTGTATGTCCAATATGCTATTTGATTAAACACATGTTCGGAAGGCTACACATTGACTTGCAGTATTGGAATTGTTTCTAAAGAACATAAATGGGTTGTGGGATCAACTCGATGAACTTAATCTGCAGCTCCATATAGTGTAGTACTGTCAAGAAGGTGGTACTTGGGGTGAGCTCGGGAGGGACGGGACGGGACGGGACGGTCTTTGTGGCAAGATCGAGCTCGAAATTTCAGTCCTCACTTCTGGAGGACCGAGACCAATTTCGTGGTGTGTTGTGGTGGGAGGAACCCGTCCGAGTCGGTCATGCTTGACTCGGGTCGCTCTCGGTTTTTGTCCGAAATTTTGGGTAAAATGAAGAACAGAGAGTCAGACAAGAGTCAGACGACAAACTAAATGGCAGAACCAAGAACAATCGCAGAACGGACGGCAAACCAAGAACAATCGCAGAACCAAGAACACTCAAACTAAATGGAATCAGCAAATGAAAGAGTTGTTACCTGAGATGGATGGATGCTGAGGCCGAGACGGACGCCTGAGACAGACGGAATAGAGAGTCGCCGCAAACGCAGATTCAACGCAAATCCAACAGTCATCGGAAACGCAAACGCGGACGGAATGGAAGCTTTGAAGAGTCTCATATGACAGATTAGTCGAATGTGGCTTCCAAATTGATACAAAGAGGAAGAGAGTGAGGTGGAGGGAGTCGTCGGAGAATTCAACCATCTATGTTGGTGGCGGGATCGTGCCGCCAGGAGGGATTAATAGTACCTGGGGAGGGAATTGGAGAGAGCACTGTTGAACAACTGAGGAATACTGAATAGATCGAGTACTATATGTTTTGTTTTTTACCATTTTAGGTCGGGCTAGTACTAATCGGGATTTTGGGAGAAAAAAAAGTTTGAGCCCGACCTTGAAGATAAAAAAATTGTCCGCTCGATTTCGATCCAACTCGAGCTAGTCTCGGAACAATTTTGTCGGAATTTCGGTTGAGTCATTCTCTTTTGGTGAGCTTGGTACTGCTCGTGGACATGCATTATTGCATTACTAACCTTTGATTTTACTATCCTTGGGCCTGTTCTGAGCCCATAATCGAGGCTCAAAAGATATGAAGCCTTAAAAGGATAAGGTGCAACCGACTACGTCAGCAATCCCGTTTGGAAAAGCCGAACCAATCTCAGTCGTTAATTTAAGAATCGCGTCCAATTAAATCGAACGTTTTCTGATATGCCAAGTCAGCGGTCCGTGTGACTCATTATAACCAATTAGATTCCTTCTCTTCCTCGTATAAATATGCTGCGCTTACCGATCCCATACTCTATCAATCAGCCAACTACTTTCATTCCCTATTTGAATTTGAATTTCTTCTCAAATTTTCAATACTCACAATGGCGCCCAAGGCTGAGAAGAAGCCCGCGGAGAAGAAGCCCGCCGAGGAGAAGAAATCCGCGGCGGCTGAAAAAGCTCCAGCAGAGAAGAAGACTACCGAGGAGAAGCAGTCCGCCGCGGCTGAAAAAGCTCCGGCAGAGAAGAAGCTCAAGGCCGGGAAGAAGCTGCCGAAGGATGTGGGAGCTGTTGCCGGAGACAAGAAGAAGAAGAGAGTGAAGAAGTCTACGGAGACTGTTGAAACATACCTTGGTAGAGGACATGTGCACACCAAGAATATTCCTTCTCCTTGTCATCTACCACTGAGATCCAAACCAGCTCTTCCTCCATGTGTTCCATTTGGTTGGCAACAGAACACAACACCACCATTAGCATACTTTTTGTATTAGAATAATAGTTCGGTTTTTGTATTAAATAGCAAGCTTGTATGTAACAGAATTAAGTTTTGTGAGTATAATGAAAGTATGAGCTCATTGAGCTCTTGTTCAAATGTGTTTATGGTTATCTAAATTCAACATGGTATCAGAGCAAGTTCGAGATTAGGGTAACCTCAGTTCAGTCATCTGATCCAGTCCGTAGCTCCACGTGCGCCGTCTGCCTCCGCAGCTCCGTTCAGTCGCCCAGTCGCAGCTCCGTTCAGTCGCCCAGTCGCAGCTCGCCCACGTGCAGTGAACGTGCACGTCCTTGTCAACGTGCAGCCGAGCTCCTCGTCAACGTGCAGTGAAGCTCCAGCTCGCCTAGCCCAGCAACAGCTCCGTTGCTTCAGTTCTTCCTTGAAGAAACAGAGCTCGCCCAGCAGCTCGTTCCGTTTCGTGCTCCACCAGCTCGTGCTCAGCTCGACCTCCACCAGTCACCAGCTCCGTTGCACCAGTCACCTTCCCGTGCAGCTCAGGTGTTCTTGCCGTGCAGCTCAGGTGTTCTTGCTCGAGGTCTAGGGTTGCAGCTTCATACCGAGGTGAGCTGCAGCTTCAAGCTTCATACCAACAGGGACAGCATCTTCTGACAGAGCACGCGAAGGAATCCTTGTCACGCGAAGGAATCCTCGTCTGACAGCATCCAGTCCAACGCGAAGGAATCCACAGAAGCATCTCAGTTGAAGATCACGTGGGGAGACAAAAGTATTAAACCAGCCCTGGTTTGATTGGCTGGTTTAATCCGGTTCGGTTCAGTGTCTAATTCGGTTCGGTTCAGCAATCCGGTTCAGAAATACGGTTCTGTAATCCGGTTCAGTTCAAAGCTCAAAACTGGTTTAGTATTTTGGTTCACTAATCTGGTTTGTTTGCTGATTTAGTTTACTCCTAAATCTTGTGACTCGGCATGGACCGGAGGAACAGGAGGTGCAGTCATTGTGGAAAGTCTCGTCACAGTCGGGACGAATGTTTCGAACTCAAAGGATTTCCAGAAGGGTGGAAAAGTCAACGACGAGACCGTGTTGATCGTGGAATCGGTTCCAGGAACGCAACCACAACATCAATCGGCACCGCAAACCATGTGGGAACGATTGAAAACAGTAAATGGCTCTTTGATTGTGGGGCCACAGACAGTATGAGTTTTGACAAAGCAGATTTTATAAGTCAGTCGGCACCAAGAAAGGATATGGTCCAGACAGCAAATGGAGACTTAATGCCGGTTCAAGGAACCGGAACCATTGATATTTCTCCAACAATTCAATTGCAGAATTGTCTTTATGTGCCTAGCTTGTCGTGCAAGTTACTCTCTATTAGTCATGTAACAAGAGAGCTAAATTGTATGGTACTAATGTATCCCGATTTTTGTTTACTACAGGATATTCAGTCGGGGAAGGTGATTGGACGAGGAGTTGAACGTCAAGGCCTGTATTATGTGGAAGAAGTGGCTCAACACGGAACTGCAATGCTTGCTCACGGGACAGTCACTAGACAACAGTGGTTGTGGCACCGGAGATTGGGTCATCCATCTGCAGGGTACCTTCATAAATTATTTCCCGATTTATTTCCTTCGAATAAAGAAATTGTGTGTGAGACCTGTATGTTTGCTAAGAGTCATAGACAATCGTATTCCATATCTGAATCTAGAGCCAAAACTGTGTTTTCGTTAATTCATTCGGATGTTTGGGGGCCAGCTCCAAACAATGGAACATGTATGTCGAATACTGGTTTTAAGTATTTTGTCTTGTTTATTGATGATTATTCACGTATGACTTGGGTATATTTCCTTAAGCAAAAATCCGAAGTTTTTACTAAGTTTGTAGAATTTAACAAACTTATTCAAACCCAGTTTAGTAAGCAAATACAGGTCCTCCGTTCTGATAACGGTGGAGAATTTGTTAATTCTTCACTACAACAATTTCTTAGAGAAAAAGGAATTATCCATCAGACATCGTGTCCTCATACTCCTCAACAGAATGGAGTAGCAGAAAGAAAAAATCGTAACCTTCTAGAAATGACAAGAGCAGTAATGCTGGAGTCAAAGGTCCCTAGTTCTTTTTGGCCAGAAGCGGTTGCAACGTCGGTATATCTCCTGAATCGCCTCCCAACAAAGGCGACTCAATTCCAAACACCTTTAAAAATCCTGTCTAGTCATATGAGTGTTCCTACAGCCTTAACACTAAAACCACATATCTTTGGGTGCTCTGTCTTTGTACACATCCCCAAATCGGATCGATCCAAGTTCGATCCTTGTTCTGTCAAATGTGTGTTTGTTGGGTATGGGATTCATCAAAAAGGCTACCGGTGTTTTAATCCAAAAACCAATCGTATGTATATCACGATGGATTGTACTTTTCTGGAAACAGAATTCTACTATTCATCCCAATCTCATGTCCAGGGGGAGAGTATTAATGAAGATAGTCCATTAGATTGGTTGAATCTGACGACCTTAACCACACCATTGTTGACTAAGATAGTTCCAAAAGAGCAAGTTGGTGGAACCACCGAGACGTTGACTCCCATAATACAGGTCCGAGATGATTCAGCCTCTACTTCAACACCAACCTCGATTGATATCCCCGAGGTTAGTAACTCTGAAGCGACTCCATGTAATGATACTTCTAATGATGTTGTGGAAGAATCACATGTACAGGAGAGATATGTACTCCCCGCCAGGAGAAACAGAGGTGTTCCTCCAGTACGATACGAACCGGAGTATAGTCCAAAAGCAAGTCGGTATCCAGTAGCAAACCTTGCCAGGGGGAGCTTATCACCAACGGCGCGTGCTTTTGCTGCTGCAGTATATTCTCAGGATATACCTAGTACGGTGGAGTCAGCAGTTAAACATCCGGAATGGAGGAAGGCAATGCAAGTAGAAATGGAGGCCTTAGAGAAGAATAAGACGTGGGAGAAGTGCGATCTTCCATACGGGAAGAGGGCGGTTGGATGCAGATGGGTGTTCACCGTGAAGCATAAGGCAGATGGAACAATTGAGAGATACAAAGCACGACTCGTGGCAAAAGGGTATACTCAAACCTATGGTATTGACTATTCCGAAACATTTTCTCCTGTTGCTAGAATTGGTACTATACGAGTCTTGTTTTCTATAGCGGCAAATCAAAATTGGCCGTTACATCAGTTCGATGTGAAGAATGCTTTCTTACATGGTGATCTAGAGGAAGAAGTCTATATGGAACCACCACCAGGGTTCATGACAGGGTTCCAGGGATCAACCGTGTGCAGACTGAAGAAAGCTCTATATGGTCTCAGACAATCACCTAGAGCATGGTTTGGGAGGTTTACTATAGCTATGAGGAAGTATGGCTATAAGCAGAGCAATGCGGATCATACCTTGTTCTTCAAGAGAAGAGGAAGCCAAGTAACCTGTTTAATTATATATGTGGATGATATGATTATTACAGGTGATGATGCAGAAGAAATATCCCTACTCAGAAAGAATTTATTTCAGGAATTCGAAATGAAGGACTTGGGGGAACTCAAGTATTTCTTAGGGATTGAAGTTCTACGATCTAAAACAGGTATTTTCATTTCACAAAGAAAATACATTTTAGATTTGCTAGTAGAAACTGGATTGGTGGATTGCAAACCAGCAGAGACACCAATGGTGTCGAATCATGGACTTCAGATAGTGGAAGGGGCCGAGCTTGCAGATCAAACTCGATTCCAACACTTAGTAGGAAAGTTGATTTACTTATCCCACACCAGGCCAGATATTGCATATGCAGTAGGTGTGGTAAGTCAATTCATGCACAGGCCACAAGCAGATCATATGGAAGCAACAATCAGAATTCTACGATATCTGAAAGGGTCACCAGGAAGTGGAGTGTTGTTTCGAAACAATGGCCACTTGAAGGTTGAGGTGTATACTGATGCAGATTGGGCTGGGAATCCGATTGACCGAAGATCAACTTCAGGATACTTCGCTAAAGTTGGAGGAAACTTGGTCACTTGGAGGAGTAAGAAACAGAAAGTGGTAGCACTTTCAAGTGCAGAAGCAGAATTCAGAGGGATTGCTCGAGGATTGACAGAGGTACTATGGCTATACAAGTTATTGGCGGAAATTGGCTATCGTGTCCAAGAACCGTGCAAGATACTATGTGATAATCGTGCTGCTATAAGTATTTCTGAAAATCCAGTTCAACATGATCGTACCAAACATGTTGAAATTGACCGACATTTCATAAAGGAGAAGTTAGAAGATAAAACGATCATCATTCCGTTCGTACGCTCAGAAGATCAACTTGCTGACATACTTACAAAGGCTGTAAACGGAAAAGACTTTAGACGAGCTCTATTCAAGTTAAACATTGGAGACCCCACTGTTCAACTTGCGGGGGAGTGTTGAAACATACCTTGGTAGAGGACATGTGCACACCAAGAATATTCCTTCTCCTTGTCATCTACCACTGAGATCCAAACCAGCTCTTCCTCCATGTGTTCCATTTGGTTGGCAACAGAACACAACACCACCATTAGCATACTTTTTGTATTAGAATAATAGTTCGGTTTTTGTATTAAATAGCAAGCTTGTATGTAACAGAATTAAGTTTTGTGAGTATAATGAAAGTATGAGCTCATTGAGCTCTTGTTCAAATGTGTTTATGGTTATCTAAATTCAACAGAGACTTACAAGATCTACATCTTCAAGGTGTTGAAGCAGGTCCACCCCGACGTCGGAATTTCCAGCAAGGCCATGGGTATCATGAACAGCTTCATCAACGATATCTTCGAGAAGCTCGCTCAGGAGTCCTCTAAACTCGCTCGGTACAATAAGAAACCGACAATCACCTCTCGTGAGATACAGACTGCGGTAAGGCTTGTGTTGCCTGGTGAGCTAGCGAAGCACGCTGTTTCTGAAGGTACCAAGTCTGTCACCAAATTCACGAGCTCATAGATTGGATCTTTCGATCATTAACAGCTTAGGGATTCGTAGGTGCTTTGAATTGGATCCTGTATAATTCTATATTGTAATGATTTGAACTGCTTATGATGATATTTGGTAGTTTGATTTCTGAAATATCGTTTCCCAATTACGTAGGTGTTCTTTCTCCATAGCTGGAAATGCATTGAGTTAACAGCTAACAGTTAGTTATGACACTTGCATAGTTCTTGTACTGATTGAACTTTATTTTTTTCAAAGTATTAAAAATTTAAAAATAAAATAAAAATTTGAGTATTATAAAATAGGAAAACTTAACAAATTGGTAATGATCAAGTAAGTATCTAATTATTTTTGTAGCAATTAAATAATTGAATTTATAAAAATTAGTAAATAGGTACTAATTGTTAGTTTATGTTAAAAATAAAGAGAATATTATGTAAAGGGCGAACAAGTACTTGAATTTACACATGAGTATGTAGGTATTTGAATTGATTTTGAATTGGTTGTTGAACCATTTTTTTAAGTAGAATTTATATATCAAACATAATTATGACTTAACATTAGAGGCTCTCAGATGCACTGAGAATGTTAAAAGTTGAGGCATGTATGTGTTTGATACATAAATGCTATATTTTTATATAAAAAAATAAAGTGGTTTGATCGAATTGATTTTTAAACCAATTCAGATACCTACTTGCTTATTCATATAAGTTTAGTTATTTGATTTTTGTTTATTTTTAATATAAATTAACGGTATGTACTTATTTATTTATTTAAAAAAATCAGTAACCTATTTGCTAGAAAAAAAAATTAGGTACTTACTTTCTAATCATTCACATATACCAAATAAATTTTTCTATAAATTTTTTATAAACCACGCACAATAAATAGTTTAATGGTCTGTCCATCATTATCCAGCTGTCGGCAAATCGTTTATAGTCCTATTATTTATCAAGATTTTGCTGGTCACACAAATCTACTTTAGTCTCAAGATGTGACTAATTATGATCAATGCAACACAACACAAGGGGCGGGTGTCCAACTGTAAAGAGACAATGCACGTGTTACGGTCTGATTCCATTTCTCTAATAAGGGTTAGGATAAGCTCAATGAGTAAACGTATTGTTAATGAATTATGAAGGGAACATTTATTGTTCTTGTTGTGCGAGTGTATACTATTAAAAACAACTTTGTACATAAAACAATTAATTTTATGGTTTAATTATGTTTTAAAAAATACGAATTTTGAGAAAAAATGTAATAGTAAATCGTTTTTTGTCTAGAATTAAGTTAATGCTACTTCGAATTTTTATTATGTTTGAACGAATTTTTTAACGTTTGAGGGAGCTATTACGTATAATACATTTTTCTTACTACTTCAACTAAAATTAATGTTCACTTAATAACTCTCTCCAATTGGTTTGTTGTTTATAAAAACTAAATTAGTTTCCTGTTTGTTTGATTTTTTTCTTAAAGTTCAGTTTGCTTTAAAGTAATTAATCTTTAATTTTAACGGGAAATTTGAATACTGAATGGATTATTTTGGTTGAACTTGCTTTTGCATGTCGTTTATCATGTTAATTAGTGAATTCTCAAATAATGAATTTTAGATAAAGTGAAGATCATTAGTGATAATATTTGTTTCTAATCAAAATATTTTTCATAATTTCACATTACATCTTACGTTAATGAAGAAGAACTAAACCATATATATTAGTTTTTTGTGTCTATTCTTCAAGTAAGCAAGGAGGAATCTACGATATGCTTATTAGGTGCCACGTGTGAATGACCCAATACCCCTAGCAAGTTCATGGACACCGGGATTAAACCCCAGGCAACCCAGCAATCCTTGCTTGTACGGCAAGAAGGTCTTCTTCCTCATCTCCTCCGACGCCGCTCTGTTCACCGTGTAATGAACCTCATGAGCCGACTGCCGCCTCCTCCTCCTCCCTGACACGGACGACTCCATGATATCAGTTGACCGGAAACTACAACTCCTCACAGAATCTTCTGCCACTGAACTTGTTTTCCGATGATACTTCCTCAGAGGATCGCTGCTCGTTCCTCTTCCTTCTGAGGCGCTTCGGAAGAGCAGGAAGTCTTTGAAACTCCATTTCCGGTAGCCTCTGCTCGAGAGAGAGATCGACGAGAGGAGGGTGGAGAAGTAGTTAGGTTTAGGGTTTGACACTTTGACGGTGGCTTCTGACGGATTGTGGTCGTGGAAAACAATGTCGGAGACTCGGAAAGGCGATAGTGACCGTGTCCCTCTTCGGGTGTAATGGGACGAAGAAGACGATGATCCGGTGGTTCGGTCTCGTCCTCGATGTGGATCTTCCTGTTCGATAGTTGCAGAAACGTGTTATTTGGAAGGTGTTTGAGGTGTTAATAAGGGTAAAATAGGTATTTGAAAAATATAAAACATTTCAACATATACAAAAAAGACCTATTAGTAGTGCATTTTTTTCTATATTTTAAATTTTGATATGTAAAGAACTATAAACTTAATTATTAGAAAGGTACTAGCTAAACTTTTACGTGTTGATAATTAATTATTTCTTTTGGGAGCAAATAAATAACTATTTTTTAAAATGAGAAAACATAAAACTCTTGTATAATTAAAAAAAAAAAAAATTTAAGTAATTCTAGACCTTCCATCATATTTACTTAGTAATTTAGATGACATATTTTGTGTTAAAAAAAATAACCAATTACGTGATAAATGCATGACTAATTCTATTTATTTTTAATATAAAATTAAACATAATTAGGCGGTGTTTGCTCATTCAAAAAATAGTCCAATTACCCAATTAAGTTTAAGGCTACCTCGTTGATAATTAACTCCGGATGGTCTGTCATTTATTTTAAGCATTATAAATTTAATCTTAATAATCTGTTAAGATTTTTAATTAAAAAAAGTTAATTAATGTATGTTGGAGTTTAATTAGTGGAAGTGATTTTTTTTTTACCGTAATTAGTGGAAGTGATCAAACAAAATTTTTGTAGCACAAATGAAAAGACAATCATACCCCTTGTCGGACTTGCGTCTTTGCTTTCTTCGTCTCTTCCAGAGCCTTAGTGAAAGGGTCCAGCTCCTTCTCCACAGCTCTCTTCTTCGGAGAGAATCTCGATTTGGTCGGCGTTCTCGGAGAAGAACTCAACGACGACGTATCATACTTTCCGGTCCCGACCTGCAACCTCGGCGGCAACTTCAGTGGCCGAATCTTCCCTCCATCAAAGAGCTCATCCGCCGACGCCGAAACACATCTACCAATATCCAACTGCCCACTGAAGTCAAACTCAAAGTCATCTCCTCCGCCTTTGTCTCCGGCGTTGCGGGCACCCCACTTGGGCTTCGGAATTCCAGGCTTTTCTTCCCAGTCGAAGGGGATGGAGGATGAAGAGTTCCTGGAGCGGTTAAACTCGCGACAGAAGAAAGACGATGAAGACCCAGTAGGGCTGGCGGGAGCACTGAGGTTGTAAAAATGGTGGTGGCCAGTGGCGTTGCCGCCGCCAAAGCCGAAAAGCTGAGGGCTGGAGGGGGCGGTGACGTAAGGAGAAGAAGTCGCGCTGTCGAAGTTGAAATCTTGCTGCTGCCGTGGGAGGTGTCGGAGCATTGCTTCCACCTCCATAACTGCTAGCTATGAAAATTCCTTGAGTCAAGAAAGGACTAAGGAGTACTGTTGATAATGGCGGATTTATAGTGAGAGAAGCGAGGAAGGTGTAAGGAAGGAGGGGTGTGTGGAAACCTTGACCGACAGGACGGTCGTTGCTGGGACAGAAGGAAGGGAAGCCGCCTTTATTATTCAAACCGACGACTATTGGAGACACGAATTTAGTATTTTTTCGCAAAACAAGTGTCACGTTTGTAAAAGTCGTTTTTAAATTATTTACGTCCTTTTCTTGATTTTTTTTTTCAAAATTAACCATAATTTAATAATTAATTACTAAACTAACTTCTCACATTTTTTTTAATATACGAAAATGGGATAGAACCTAGACAGATTCTCATTTTTTTATTTGAAAAATAAAAAAATTCTAAACCTGTCAACGTTCAGGATGTCCCTTAGAAGGACGTCCTAAACCATGACCGTGTCAGTGGTTGGGGAAAAAACCCTTAAACGCCAATGACATCAGCGTTTAAGGTTTATTTTTTATTATTATTCATCAACTCTTCTGCTTGAGCTAGAGCTGAAGGTAGACATCTCTATTCTCTTGCAGCGATGAGCCGATGACCGACAACTTAGTCCTCGACGAAATATTCGCAATAACAGAGTGTCTCCTCAGCGATCGGAAATCCATCGATGAGAGCTCCGTGGGATAAATTAAATTTCATTGCGTGCGTGTGATGATGATTTCTGGTTGTGTGTGTTCAGTCTCATTTTCGTATATTTAAAAATGCGAGGGTTATTTTGATAATTAATTATTAAATTAGAGTTAAATTTTTAAAAAAAATATTGACTTTATGTACGTTTAAAAATTATATAATGGTAAATATAAAATGTTTTTAAAAAATCATATCTACAATTATTTGATTCTGGTCAAGTATGTTTTATTATTTTCTTATATATATTTCATTGTTTATTGTTGTACGACATTATTTAGTTCAATTCCGATAAATGGCACGTTGGTTTTGATATGCCGACATTATACATAAGTTTTTTTGTTTTTTGGGACCCTTATATTTATTATTTATGGCATGTTTATTTCATAATTAAAAAATCACCACTTTCATCATGGTTGTTCTTGGGCTTTCTTTGCTTTATAAATTATAAGAATTTTTTCGTTTGGTCCAGTCCCAAAGTTTGAATAGTTAACAAAATGGGCTCTATGTAGGGTCCAATAGGACCAAATTGCTTCGTCAATGCAATAATTGGATGATTTGGTGCAAATTTAAGCACTTTATCACAATAATTAGGACTATAAATAACATTTTTACGCCAGAGACGGAACGATAGTCGAACAACGAAACACACCTGTCACTCTGTCAGTTTGTCGAGCTCGATTTTGTGAGTGAAAATTATTTATTTATTCGTAAATTAAAAAAATTTAAGGCTATGAATTGATCTAAGAATTTAGTTGTATTTAACACTAATTAACATTGTTATCAGAACCGGACCGGTGATCCAACTGGAGAACGGACCTCTGTCTGATTTGGTTAAGCTAAAAGACCGACATGCATATCAAATCCGTTTGAATTGGTGAGAACCAATCGATTTCCGGTTCGTTTTTTTGGATAATTTTTTTAACAGACCAAGCTCACAGGATTAGTGTTAACACTAATTTACAGTCCATGTTCCGGTTCGTTCTTGTCCATTAAGTTCCGCAGCACACAAGCTCACCAACCGCAGCCAAGCTCAGTAAGTTTTTTTTCTTCCAGTTCCTTGTTTTCATTGAAATTGTTTTTCAATTCGGGGTTAATGTGTTGATTGTGATGATTGGTGCTGAAAATTGTGTTGATTGTGCTGAAAATTGAGACTATGTAGTTTTGTATGTTTGAAACTATAGAGTTTGAGACTTTGAGGTAATTATGTATGTGTTTGAGACTATAGTTTGTATTTTAAGTTTTTTTTTTACTTATAAACAGGGAACCACACATTGAAATGAGTCCGACCTGATTGGATCGTACGAACCGAAAACCAGCCTCCTCGCCAGGTCGAGGGGCGATTCGGGTCGGATAACACTGGTATATAATTTATATTGAACCGACGATCCAAATAGAGAATCAATAATCATAGCGTGTGAATTATCGTATTTGTTGATGGATAATAATCAGTGATTTGATTAGACAATGACTCTTAAATTTCTAACCAAGTTGTGGCTCAAATATACGAATCTTACAAACTTTAGGACAATTCTGGACAAACTTTTAAGGTTAGTTCTCAATTTAAAATTTAATTTCGTCTGCATTGGACTAAAAAATAGCATCATAGGGTAACAATTTAAAATTATTATAAATTTTATGGGCAATTCTATATTATTTTTAAATGTAGAAACGTGAGAAATATTACAACATTGGCCGGAAACTTTATATGCATCTGGAATGCCAACACGGAACCTTTCATCATCATCAATCAATCCAAATAGCAGAAGTCACCGTACATCAACCTCAGCAACATCGAATCGTAATCGTAACCTTCCCCGTTTTTTTCTCCAGACCCAAACAAAAAGAACAACCTTTTCCATCGAACCTCGCCTACCGGACTTCTGCTCTAGATGGAGGCTCGCCTCCTATCGCGAGCCCTATTACTCTTTGTCCGACCTAAGAACCCTAATTCCCGCTCACCTTAAAACCTTGTTTTTTCGCGTGACGATAAATTAAAGTGAAGTTACCTGTGTTGCGGTTTGATTTCTGGAGCCAGTAGGATGTTTCCGTGGAATATAGCGAAATCGGCTGAGGCCATGTTCTCGCGCTGGGCCGTTAAGAGAGTTTGCAAATTCTTATTGAAGAAGAAGCTAGGGCAGTTCATTTTGGGGGATATTGATTTGGACCAGCTTGACGTGCAGCTGTCCAACGGCACGATTCAACTCACTGATCTTGCCCTTAATGCCGATTTTCTTAACAAGAAGGTATGCACGGCAAAGCTCATTTTAGGGCTGTTGTTAATTGCTTCCTCAATTTCTAGAAATTATTGTATAGATCTTAGCTCCATGTTCTGCAGAAGTGCTTCAATTGTTCCTAGTAATGATGGTGGTTTTATCTTATAGAGACAGAGAAGGTACACCCTGCTAAGAGAATTTTTGGGTTACTCATTACTTTGGCGATTTTCGGCTTTTAAGTTCTTGTACGAAAATATGGGATATCATGATATGTGGAGATTGAGTTATTAGTAGTTAATGTTCGAAGTGGATACTTGTAGCTTCTCATATTATTTGCTTTTTCCATGACAATGGTGATTTGAGTTTGAAAGAAGTCTGCAGTTGATGAGAGAGTAACATAATCGGCTTGCAATCCTTGAATTGGAACCTAAACTCTGGCATACCAGCATACATGATATATTTGTGTAGTTGAAGTTTTATGTAGCTTAACGTTGTGGTTTATGATAGCCCATACACAAGTGCAGACTTATATATGTAACAGGGAAGCTAGAGATTTGTACTTTTAGCTAAAAGATTTGTTTCGTTAGCGTTTTCTGGATATGGTATGCTTATTTCAACTTGAAATGGTATTGGTTTTCCTGACCACTGCTTCTGTTCTGATACTATTTGATGCATCTTATACAGCTCAGTACAGCAGCAGGTTTGTACATAAAAGAAGGATCTATTGGCTCTCTGCTACTTAAAATGCCATGGAATGGTAAAGGTTGTCAGTTGGAGCTGGATGAATTTGAAGTTGTTCTTGCGCCATACAAGGACAGTTCCTCTCTAGATAAAGATGGAGTAAAGACTCCTTGCCAGGACAGTGATAGTAGCAAGAACTATACCCTGGAAAAGCATGACAAAGAGATACTGACAAATATTATCTCATCGTCTGATGGAGATGTACATGAAGGAGTTAAAATTATTGCGAAGATGGTCAAGTGGTTGCTTACAAGTTTCCATGTAAAGATTAAGAAATTGATTGTTGCATATGACCCTCACTTAGAGAAAAACGAAGACAGGACCTTGCACCATAAGATGATGGTCCTCCGGATAGAAGAAATCCAATGGGAAACTTGCCTTTTTGAAGATGTGGGTATGCAGGGTGCTGAAGGAGTTGACAACATTTTTGGAATGAGTCGTCTATCGAATTATGTGACATTTGATGGAGCGATAGTGGAGCTGGTTGAGGTGGATGATGTAATAAGGGACACATGCTGTCCGAGTGCCACAGGGACGAGTTCAAGCGATTTAAACGCCGACATTCTTCCTTATGCCACAAAGCCAATTGTTTCTGGGAAGAGAGGTGGTTTCTGTGGTAAATTAAAGTTAAGTATTCCATGGTTGAATGGTTCTTTAGACATTCAAAAAGTTGATGCAGATATTTGCATTGATCCAATAGATCTAAGATTTGATCCAAGCTCAATTAAGTGGCTCTTAATTTCTTGGGAGACTTTCAAGTATTTGGGTCAGGGTGGGAATGTTCATCGTAATCATTACGAATCTACAGACAGTGTTCAACTGAACTCCATCTCATGTACCTCTTCACCAACTATTGGATATTCTAGAGATGCTGATGATGGTTTCTCCTCTGAGGTTTCTCCTTTGGCCGAGCAAGGATCTATTTATGACCTTAAGTTACCTCACCTTATTTCAGATTGGGTTCCTTCATCAGTGGATAATGCCGAACAAAATTTTGATGCCAGGTCACATCCATTTTTGAATTTGTTTGCAGTCTAGTTCATCATAAGCTATGAGTATTTGATTGTTGAGTTGTGGGTCAATTCTTTTAATTGCATTGACAAATTGCTATTAATTTTGCAGTGTGGATCAGTTTTTTAGTTGCATCGATGGGATGAGAAGTACTCAGTCAGCTCTTGGTGGCAGTGGTGTGTGGAACTGGACCTGTTCTGTCTTTAATGCACTAACTGCAACATCCAGCCTGGCTTCAGGATCGTTACCCATACCTTCTGGTAGGAATATTTTGTTCGTATACACATTTGTCTCTTTCAAGCAGATGTATCAATTTACAAATGCGATAAAACATTGACAGGCTTAAATAGCGTTAATTTTACAATTGTGATTGATGTTTGGGATAATAAATACTATAGTGCGCAGGATTGAAAAGCTGCCTGTGCATTTTGTAGTCTCTGGATATTTGAGAGCATACATAATTAGCTTTAGGTGAAAAATAATTGGACACTCACTTTAGGATAGAATTTAAAGTGAATATATTGCTGGTAATGGGTTTGGAAGATATAGGTGCAAACTTTGAGTTCCACGTTGGTAGTATCTATGAATGTGCCTGGAGGTAGCAGTATGATCATTATAACCTTCACTGTGTTTTTTTATAAGGGGATGCAATTATAAAATGTATCGTGTTATTAAGAATAATGATGGTCATGCAGCCAACGCCAAAAAAAGAAAGTGTAACATTGGTGGGAGGATGAAACATATATTTATGTTCAACTGCCTTCACACTAACTAAATTATTTCAGTTCAGTTGCTAATCAGTTCCAAACATGGATCTGTTGATCTAAATCGTCTTGGTCTGCACTAAGTGCATGTTGGTGTACTATAGATGCAAGAAGATTGTACTGGTCATAAATTTGGAATAGCCCTGCTTTAGTTACTCGAGTAATCTGTTCTTGAATCTCGTAGTTTAGGGTTTCTATCAGGTAGAATTGACATGCAATCTTTGGTCTGAGCGATTCAGAAAAAAAAACTAAACTTTACTCATCATTAGTGATCTACAAACTGATGAAATGTTTTGTTCAAAGAAGACGTTCAGGCTGTATGTTGTGCAAATAGTTATTTTTCTTTGTTCATCGCTAATAGTCGGTAATGCTAATTAATGAACAGTAGTTTATTAGAAGATGTTCTACACCTTTTTACGCAATCTTATGTGATGTCCCAATTTATATTTACTGATAGATACTTGTTGACAGAAAAACAGCATGTTGAGACCAATTTAAAGGTGACTGTTGCTGGGATCTCTCTTATGTTCTGCTTCCAGGATGAGAGTGGTGATCTTCAGTCTGGTTTGAAGCCTTGCCAAGAGAAGATTGCCTACAGCTATCATTATCTGGCACTGGAATGTGCTGATATCTCTCTCATTTTAAAGGTAAAAGTTTCTATTATAGCTACTGTTCCTGCTTCAGCTTCGTGCTTACACCTTTTCCTGTACGGGTTTATATATCTACGCTAACTTAAGCTTTTTGAAAGATCAACAGATATGTCCTCGAGACTTGAAGTTGGAGGGATCAATAAGGTCTATTGAGGTTGACCATTACATATGCCAGGTTGACCATAACTTGGTTGCTCTGAGAGATATGAAATATGATTTCCCCAGTAAAACATGTATGATTCAACAGTTGCAGTCTAAAGTTGAAGATGTTCTTCCTTCGCGCTCCTCATCAGTTGTAGTTTCTTGTGGTGCTATTCCTGCCCTAGATATTCCATTTCGGAAGAATGATGATATAATCAAAGTTACACTGTTCAAAACCTCCGGGATCTTGCATTGCAATTTTCTTGTGAAATATGGGTTGCCAATTGAAAATTCAGCCAATGCTATATCGTTCTCACTGAAATTTCCTCCATTTGTTTTCTGGGTGAACTTCCACTTGATTGCGAAGATGTTGATTTTTATGAGGGAAGTACAGAGCGTTATTCAATTGAGTCATGCCAGGAGAAAATCTTCACATGAAATGAAGTTTCCGTGCAGTGACAATGATAGAACAGGTCTTGCTAGTACTACAAAAGGAGGTCCCAGACCTTGTTTTACTACCTTATCCTCTGAAGAGAGATTGCAGGGAATTATATCTGTCCCAGAGGCAAGGATAATACTTTGTGCTCCTTCACAATCTGATGATGATCCTGTAACTTATTCATCCTGGGAGTGGGATCATTTTATTGCTCTTGATTTCTATTCTCCTTTCGGTGCAAATGAGGACTGTAATGAATACTTGAAGTCCTCTCGAGATGCAAGTTCAGACAAGAGGTTTTCGTTGGCGGTCGCAAGTTCATTGCGTCTGAATGTTGGAAACCTTGACGTATCCCTTATTACATCTGCTACTGAGGATGACCATGGTAGAAGAAGTGTGACAAGTTTGGTTAGGCATAAGTTTACCTCCCAAAAGATCGTCACTGTTGCTAATGGAGCAGGTTACTCTGTTATCCAAGTGATTTGGCAGGATGGTCCTGTTACAGGTCCGTGGATTGTTGAAAGAGCTAAGTCCTCGGCTTGGTCAAAGGATGCTCATAGCAGAAATAAGTTCGTTCAGGAACATGATTTTATCTCTGCCACAGCAATGAAAGATCCTGATGATTCCAATTGTCAAATTCGTCAAGAGATCATTTTGAGCTCTGCTATTCTTGTGCATGCTCATTTGGTTTCTGTGGTGGTTCATCTGGATAGTCCTCAGTATGAAGACGTACACTGTCTTATAAATCAGATGATTGAAGGATTCACTTCCAGTTTACAGGGGGGAGTTGGTTATGCAGAAGAATCAGCAAAGTTCCAGACATCAATTCTTGTAGAATGTGAGTCTTTAGAATTTGTGGTTAAGCCGGATAAGATAACAGACATCAAAAGCTCAATGCAGAGTGAACTTTCTGGGTCATGGTGTAAGCTAACATTAAGAGTGAATAAGTTTGAATTCGCCTATACTTCGGACCTTGGAGGTATTAATGGTGCCAATTTCTTTTGGCTATCTCATGGTGAAGGGAAGTTATTGGGCTCAGTTACCTCAGTACCTGGTCAAGATTTTCTTTTGATCTCTTGCAGTGATTCAACCATAAAACGGGGTGATGGAGAAGGTTCAAATGCTTTATCTTCAGGGGTTTCTGGTTTGGATGTAGTTTTCCTGCATGAACCAAGGTCCTCTCATGGATACTTATCAATCACTGTCAGAGGTGCCACAGTTATTGCAAATGGAGGTCGGTTGGATTGGTTCGACGCAATACCTTCTTTCTTCACGCTGTCATCTGCAGAAACTGAATCTTCAGGAGGGGCACCATTTTCTGAAACTGATAGCCAGCCATCTTCTACTTCCTGGTTTTCTTTGAACTTGATTGATGTTGCTGTGAGCTATGAGCCCTATTTAAACAAATTGGTGCTTGATTGTAGAAGTTTTGACTCTGCATCCATTCATTCTAGTGGCCAGCAAAAAGTTGATGAGCATTATGTTGCATGTATATTAGCTGTATCGTCATTGAATCTTACGCACACTGCTGAAGTGGGCTCAAGTTACAAGGAATATGTAATAGGAGTGCAAGATATGGGTGTTCTTCTTTGTGCTGCTTCAGAGCTTAAGTTTCTTCTTGGGGTTTACAGTGCGCAGCGTCTTCGCAAGGTTGGGTTTGTCAAAATAGCTGGGGAAACAATTTTCGTTGCAAAACTGAGAACTTACAGTATGGATGGAATCAAGTGGCATTTAGAATGTTCGAATTTTAAAATTAACGTGGAAACATGTCATGATACTACCTCTGCTCTGATGAAGTTGAGCTCACAACTTCAACAGCTATTTGCTCCTGACATTGAGGAATCTCTTGTGCACCTGCAGCATAGATGGGACAGTCATCAACAAAGTCAGGAAACGAACACTTTAAGTTCTGAAACTGAGCCCAGTAATGGTGCAACTGCCTCATTAACTCCGCAAGTTCACACCTCCAGTGTGAACTCTGAAGATACTTCCGTGATTGTTGGGCTGATGGATGAGATATGTGAGGATGCATTTGTTTCTAACTCAATTGAGGGAAGTCCTATTGCATATTCACATCCTTCTTGTACTGAAGCTCCTGCATTCTTGCCTCATGATCTAAGTTTAGGTGGACCAGTTCCCTTCATGGATTCAGGGAACAGTCAAACCTCCGTCCTACAAAATGATTTCTTTCCTGAGCTTATAGAAGGCTATTGTTTGTCTGATCTTCGTTCTCTTTCTGAACTAACTTTGGGCAGTCAGTCATTGGGGGCAGTTCCGAAATACAGACCCCACTGTGCGGAAATTATAGATGTTGGAGGGAAGAGTGGATGGTACTGGGATTCATCTTTGACAGTTCTCGATGACCATATGTCAGATACAAGTGATAGGTCAAGCTTGAAACAATCTGTAAATAGCGAGTTTACTTCTACTGACTGTGCAGACCTTGATGAAACTGAGGCTGTGGGATGCATAGTTGTGAAGAATTTATACTTCCGCTGGAGAATGTATGGGGGTTCTGATTGGGATAATTCCAGAAAAAGTCAAAATCTTAATCGAGTTTGTGGGAGGGATAGGACTATCTGTGTGGAAGTTTTGTTATCTGACATAGAATGTCAATATAATATTTTCTCAATTGGTCTGTTTTGTGTGTCTAAGCTCTCCTTCACATTTAAGGATATTCATCTTCGCGACTATAGCAAAGATGCACCTTTGAAACAGGTAATTTGAGAGATTGTGGATGCTATTTTTTTTCCCTTTTATTATATACATATATTTTGTGCTAGTATAGTAGCAATTTAATAATTTTTCCATGGTAGGTTCTTGGATACTATCATTCGAAGGATCATCCTAGGGATTCTGCTTCCCAGGCTTTCAGGATGGAGTTAGAAGCCGTTAGGCCTGATCCGTCAATCCCTCTCGAAGAATATAGGTGATCATTTTTTCTGCCTTGGAATATGTTTTCATTGGTGGTTTATCCCCCAAAAGAAAATGCCACTAGGCACAGCTATTTCATTAGGTGTCTAATACCAGCCTCTACACTGGTTATTTTACAAATTTTACCTGTACGTCTTCCTAGTTTGCGCTAAAGCAGAATGTTGTTTTAATGCTTTCTTTATACCCTTTTGTTTGTATGCTCGCTAAATTTCTGTGTTAGTAAGAAGTAGATAATTTTTTTTTTTTTTTTTTTGGATTTATTAGCAATTAGTGCATATGTTTTAATAATTACTTGTATGGATTTGCGGTGTAAAGTTGAAACCCGGATCTCGTCCAATCTTAGATAAGATGGAACAATGACTTTCTTGATTTTGTGATTTCTTGAATCACCTGCTTTACAAGCCTCTGCATTATGTTTTACTTAGGTAAAACATGACCACTCACCATTATTTGAAGGCCCACATCCTGTACAGTTACTAATACGTATTATCTATTTTGACTTCCAGGCTATGCATTTCAGTAATACCACTGAGATTGAATCTTCATCAGCGCCAACTTGAGTTTTTCATAAATTTCTTTGGGGGTGAAGATGTTTCACGTGATCTTTCTCAAGATGGTCAGATAGGTATCGATAGGTCAAAGTCATTATCTGAGAGCATGCAAGATCAGTCTCCAACGACTGAAATTGTTGATGAGGCACTGCTCCCGTATTTCCAGGCAAGTTTTTTTGTTATTATTTCCTCAGGGTATTTGTAGAATAGGAAATAGCTTGTTAGAATATTAAATTGTGAGGAAAATAAGTTCCACTCCTTTTGGTCGTTGCGGTACTTTGCTGATATTAATAATTTTTTTTCAGAAATTCGATATAAAGCCGCTTGTTGTCCGCGTTGATTACATTCCAGAGCGTGTTGATTTGGCTGCACTAAGTGGTGGAAAGTATGTAGAGCTTGTAAATCTCATCCCTTGGAAGGTACTTTCTTTGATTGTACAACCTCCCCCAATGCTTTCCAAGATCCATAAATTAACTACTTAGCAAATAAATTATTGTTCACACTAATTATTAAGATAACAAATGGTCTGACAAAATTTCTCAGGGCGTTGAGCTTCAACTGAAACATGTTCATGCAGTCGGTGTTTATGGCTGGGCCAATGTTTGTGAAACAATTGCTGGAGAATGGTTGGAAGATATATCTCAAAATCAGGTTTGCATGTTATAATTTCATTTTATCATCAAGTAAAAATCAGTATTCATCATGATATGCTCATTTGTTTAATTTTCTATCACAGATCAGCAAAGTCTTACGTGGAATTCCTGCCATACGATCAGTAACATCCATTGGAAGTGCAGCAGCAAAGTTGATTTCTTGTCCTGTTGAGAACTATAAGAAAGATGGGAGAGTGCTCAAGGGAGTCCAGAGAGGTAAACCTTTTCCCAGTATTATTAAATGAACTTTAACTAAAAATATATATATTTTTTTAAAAAGGGGGAATAAATTATCTAGGTTATTCTCACCTTAGAAAGTCTTGAACTTTGTTTTTGCTTTTGCATTTTGTGAATTGATTCTGAAAAACTAATCCAATAAGATTTTACCATGATTTTCGCTTCTTTCAGGTACAATTGCTTTCCTGAGAAGTATATCTCTTGAAGCTGTTGGTCTTGGAGTACATTTGGCAGCAGGTGCACATGACATCTTGCTACAGACAGAATATGTTCTTGCTGGCAAAGAATCTGCTCCAGGCCATGGAAAACGTCGAACCACAACAAATGTGAGGTTAAATCAGCCTAACGGTGCCCAACACGGCATTCAGAAGGTAATAACTGCCAATGATTTTCCCAACTAAGATGTGTGAAGCCAATCATTAGTAGAAGCATGAAATTCGTAATGACCCATTTAACTTTCTCTGAACTCCAAAATCTCTATGCATCTAATTTATAATGCGATAATTTATTGACCTTTCCTTGCTTCGCATCTATTTCAAATCTATTTATTTATGAAGAACTTCAATCTGCCATAAATTGCAGGCCTGTGGGAGTATCAGAGATGGGCTGGGGAAATCTGCTTCTGCTTTGATTCAGAAACCTATGAAGAAGTACCAACTTGGAGAGGGTCCAGGCGCAGCTTTAGCAACTGCAGTTCGTGGTGTTCCTACAGCCGCCATATCTCCAGTTTCTGCATGTGCAGGAGCTGTACATTATGCCTTCCTTGGCCTCCGAAACAGGTATGTCTCAGATTCTTCCTGTTTTGTTACTGAATGTGGAACCCATAGGGAACTTTGCCAAGGATTGCTAGTTCTAGATAGTTTAGGTTTTGGTATTTCATTGCTGAGGAAGACGGATGAACATTAAACCATATCTAAACATGTTTAGTAACTAACTGAAATAGGTATATAAAAGCAACAACGTTACTGTTTCAGCATTACAATTGATCATGTGATTAAAATTGCAGTCTCGATCCGGAGCATAAGAAAGAATCAATGGAGAAGTATATGGGTTCTGATCCGTCCAGGGAATGAACTCAATCGCCGATCACTGAAGTAAAAATATCTCATGTCATTATATATCTGTTTTTTTAATTGTCACAACTTAAAAAATGCTTCTTTTTTCATTTTTAGAGGAAGCAACTTGTTTCTCGATGCTTATAAAAAGGAGTCGAGACTATATAAGCTACTCCATTTCAAAGATTTGGCGAAGCCTATTGTATATAATGTAAGTAAAATCATGAATACAATTTTTTACTGCTAAAAATATCTTCTTTGAAACTCAAAATGACAGTCAATTGATCAGGGCTTTTACCTTCTCTCCTTATATGCAGGTATATATTCATTCTTTTGCTACACAATGGACATGGAACAGGTTTTAGGAAGATTGAAGAACTGTAAATATGCTGCTCTTCGTTTATTTTGACTTTTTTTTTTATAGAGTGTGCAGTAGTTTTGTTTATTACCTTCCCATACTTGTCGAATCTGCCGGTCCTTAAGATATGTAGTATTACTATGAATGAATCATATAAGATTATTGGCCAAAAAAATCATATAAGATTGTGGATTGGGTTACTAATTTTGTAACCTTTATAAGCTTGACATTTATTCATGTACATAGTAAGTTGTTGGTGATGATTTATTTGTGTTTATGCAATGTCTGTGATGCAAAAGATGCCCAGCAACACTAAACAGCATCAATTTCAAAGTAAAATCAGGGTTCTATGTAAAATTCTCTGGTAACATCAGGGTTCTATGATCACAGGAAACATGGGCTAACGTTTATTTGGTAATCATGGGCTTATTTAGGATAAATGGGCTTTCAGATTATTTATTATAAAATGGGCTTTCAATTCTGCAGGATTAATGGGCTTCGCATTATTTGAATAGATGCGCTAATGATTATTTGGGCTTCATGGGCTTTCCGATAAATGGGCTTTCCAATACATTGGGGTTAATGGGCTTTCACTGCTTTAGGATTAATGGGCTTCCGATACTTTTATGGGCTTTTGATTCTTTAGAATTAATGGGCTTCGAATTATTTGAATAAATGGATTTCCCGACTATTTGTGATTAATGGGCTTCGATGTTAACAATGTGGAACTCCATCTCTTTCGCGCTCTTCACTGATGTTTCCAATTCCAGGTCCGTCTCTCGATTCTAAAGTAATTTGTAATAGATATATGTGTACTCCAGGATGACGAACAACCCCCCTCAAACGAATAAAATTTATTGTTTTGGAGCAATTTTTCTATTACGGGAGTATACACCGGGTTCATGTAAAACTAGTCTTGTTTCTGAGGAAATTTCACTGATGCGTACAGTTTAGTTATAAAGTTGTGTACACAAGGTGCACGAACACTATAAAAAAATTGATATTGATTGATTTAAGGCCATTTTGATGGGCATATGTAGAGACCAGGAGCACGCAAATATAGGTATATAACTTTAACTTTCATTATGGACTTATAACTATATTTGGACCACGAAACATCTATTTTATGTGATGGTACCCCTTTTAGTTTCAACCGATTTCCTAGATTTTCAATATTACCTAACTCGGAACTTCATTTTCGATGAAATTAATTTCATTCGCATTCTTACACTACGTATAAGAACGTACAATGTTGCGGTCATAACTATTTTTGACCCCAAAACACCTAATTTCTGTGATGGTACACCCATTTAAGTTTTGACCGATTTGCTAGATTTTCAATATCTCCACACTCAGAACTTCATTTTCGATGAAATTAATTTCATTTGAATTCTTACTGGATGTATAAGAACGTAGTAATATTCCGGTCATAACTATTTTTGAACCCCAAAACACCTATTTTCTTTGATGGTACCCTTTTTAGTTTCGACCGATTTCCTAGATTTTAAATATCTCCTCACTCAGAACTTCATTTCCGATGAAATTAATTTCATTCGCATTCTAACTCTACGTATGAGAACGTAGTACTATTCTGATCATAACTATTTTTGAGCCCCAAAACACCTATTTTCAGTGATGGTACCTCTTTGAGTTTTCATCGATTTGTTAGATTTTCAATATCTACTCACTTAGAACTTCATTTTCAATGAAATTAGTTTCATTTGCATTCTTACTGGATGTATAAGTATGTAGTAATGTTCCGGTCATAACTATTTTTGGACTCCAAAACACTTATTTTCTGTGATGGTACCCCTTTGAGTTTCGACTGATTTGTTAGATTTTCAATATCTCCTCACTTGGAACTTCATATAAGATGAAATGAATTTCATTTGCATTCTTACTCTACGTATAAGAACGTAGTAATGTTCCGGCCATAACTATTTTTAGACCCCCAAACACTTATTTTCTGTAATGGTACCCCTTTGAGTTTCGATAGATTTGCTAGATTTTCAATATCTTCTCACTCAGAACTTCATTTTCGATCAAATTGATTTCATTTGTATACTTACTGGATGTATAAGAACGTAGTAATGTTCCGGCCATAACTATTTTTGGACCTCAAAACACCTATTTTATGTGATGGTACCCCTTTGAGTTTCGACCGATTTGCTAGATTTTCAATATCTCCACACTCAGAACTCTATTTCCGATGAATTAAGTTTTATTCACACTATTAGCCAATGTAAATGACCGTAGTAATATTCATAACACAACAATTTTTGGACCCCAAAACATATATTTTCTATGATGGTACCCATTTGATTTTCCACCGATTTGTTAGATTTTCAATATCTGCTCACTCGGAACTTTATTTTCGATGAAATTAGTTTCATTTGCATTCTTATTGGATGTATAAGAATGTAGTAATGTTCCGGTCATAACTATTTTTGTACTCCAAAACACCTATTTTCTATGATGGTACCCATTTGAGTTTCGACCGATTTGTTAGATTTTCAATATCTCCTCACTCAGAACTTCATTATCGATGAAATTAGTTTCATTTGCATTCTTACTGGATGTCTAAGAATGTAGTAATGTTCCAGTCATACCTATTTTTGGACCCCCAAACACCTATTTTCTGTGATGGTACGTACCCCTTTGAGTTTCAACCAATTTTTTAGATTTCCAATATCTCCTCACTCAGAACTTCATTTTCGATGAAATTAATATCATTCACATTCTTACTCTACGTATAATAACGTAGCAATGTTCCGACCATAACTATTTTTGGATCCCAAAACACCTATTTTCTTTGATGGTACCCCTTTGAGATTAGACCGATTTGTTAGATTTTCAATATCTCATCACTCGGAACTTCATTTCCGATGAAATTAGTTTCATTTGCATTCTTACTGGATGTATAAGAATGTAGTAATGTTCCGTCCATAACTATTTTTGGACCCCAAACACCTATTTTTTGTAATGGTACCCATTTGAGTTTCATTCAATTTTATAGACTTCCAATATCTCCTTACTAAGAACTTCATGTTTGATGAAATTAGTTTCATTTGCATTCATATTGGATGTATAAGAATGTAGTAATGTTCTGGTCATAACTATTTTTGGACTCCAAAACACCTATTTTCTATGATGGTACCCCTTTGAGTTTCGACTGATTTGTTAGATATTCAATATCTCCTCACTCGGAACTTCATTATCGATGAAATTAGTTTCATTTACATTCTTACTGGATGTCTAAGAATGTAGTAAGGTTCTTGTCATACCTATTTTTGGACCCCAAAACACCTATTTTCTTTGATGACCCCTTTGAGTTTCAACCAATTTTTTACATTTCCAATATCTCCTCACTTAGAACTTCATTTTAGATGAAATTAATATCATTCGCATTCTTACTTTACGTATAAGAACGTAGTAATGTTCCAACCATAACTATTTTTAGACCCCAAAACACCTATTTTCTGTGATGGTACCCCTTTGAGTTTCCACCGATTTGTTAGTTTTTCAATATCCGCTCACTCAGAATTTCATTTTCGATGAAATTAGTTTCATTTGCATTCTTAGTGGATGTCTAATAATGTAGATATGTTCCGGTCATATCTATTTTTGGACTCCAAAACACCTATATTCTATGATGATACCCCTTTGAGTTTTGACCGATTTGTTAGATTTTCAATATCTCCTCACTTGGAACTACATATTCGATGAAATAAATTTCATTCGCATTCTTACTCTACGTATAATAATGTAGTAATGTTCCGGCTATAACTATTTTAAGACCCCCAAACACCTATTTTCTTTGATGGTACCCCTTTGAGTTTCGACCAATTTGCTAGATTTTCAATATCTCCTCATTTTGAACTACATATTCGATGAAATAAATTTCATTCGCATTCTTACTCTACGTATAAGAACGTAGTAATGTTCCGACTATAACTATTTTAAGACCCCAAAACACCTATTTTCTTTGATGGTACCCCTTTGAGTTTCAACCAATTTGCTAGATTTTCAATATCTCCTCACTTGGAACTCTATTTTCGACGAATTAAGTTTTATTCACACTATTACTCAATGTCAATGACTGTAGTAATATTTATATCACAACAAATTTTGGACCCCAAAACATATATTTTCTCTTATGGTACCTCTTTGATTTTCCACCGATTTGTTAGATTTTCAATATCTGCTCACCCGGAACTTCATTTTCGATGAAATTAGTTTCATTTGCATTCTTATTGGATGTATAAGAACGTAGTAATGTTCCGGCCATAACTATTTTTAGACCCCAAAACACCTATTTTATGTGATGGTACCCCTTTGAGTTTCGACCGATTTGCTAGATTTTCAATATCTCCTCACTTGAAACTCTATTTTCGATGAATTAATTTTTATTCACACTATTACTCAATGTAAATGACCGTAGTAATATTCATATCACAACAATATTTGGACCCCAAAAGATATATTTTCCGTGATGGTACTCCTTTGATTTTCCACCGATTTGTTAGATTTTCAAAATCTGCTCACTCGAAACTTCATTTTCGATGAAATTAGTTTCATTTGCATTCTTACTCTACGTATAAGAACGTAGTAATGTTCCGACCATAACTATTTTTAGACCCCAAAACACCTATTTTATGTGATGGTACCCCTTTGAGTTTCGACCGATTTGCTACATTTTCAATATCTCCTCACTTGAAACTCTATTTTCGATGAATTAAGTTTTATTCACTCTATTAATCAATGTAAATGACCGTAGTAATATTTATATCACAACAATTTTTGGACCCCAAAACATATATTTTCTGTGATGGTACCCCTTTGATTTTCCATCGATTTGTTAGATTTTCAATATCTGCTCACTCGGAACTTCATTTTTGATGAAATTAGTTTCATTTGCATTCTTATTGTATGTATAATAAATAATGTAGTAATGTTCCGGTCATAACTATTTTTGGACCCCAAAACACCTATTTTTTGTGATGGTACCCCTTTGAGTTTCCACCGATTTTTTAGATTTTCAATATCTCCTCACTCGGATCTTCATTATCGATAAAATTAGTTTCATTTGCATTCTTACTGGATGTCTAAGAATGTAGTAATGTTCCGGTCATACCTATTTTTGGACCCCAAAACACATATTTTTGGACCCCAAAACACCTATTTTCTGTGATGGTACCCCTTTGAGTTTCAACCGATTGTTTAGATTTCGAATATCTCCTTTCTCGGAACTTCATTTTCGATGAAATTAATATCATTCGCATTCTTACCTTACGTATAAGAACGTAGAAATATTCCGACCATAACTATTTTTGGATCCCAAAACACCCATTTTCTGTGATGGTACCCCTTTGAGATTATACCGATTTGTTAGATTTCCAATATCTCATCACTCGGAACGTCATTTTCGATGAAATTAGTTTCATTTGGATTCTTACTGGATGTATACGAATGTAGTAATGTTTCGGCCATAACTATTTTTGGACCCCAAAGACCTATTTTCTGTGATGGTACCACTTTGAGTTTCAACCGATCTATTAGATTTTCAATATCTCCTCACTCATAACTTCATTTTCGATCAAATTAATTTCATTTGCAAACTTACTGGATGTCTAAGAATGTAGAAATATTCATATCACAACAAATTTTGGACCCTAAAACATCTATATTCTGTGATGGTACCCATTTGTGTTTCGACCGATCTGCTAGATTTTCAACATCTCCTCACTCAGAACTTCATTTTTTATCAAATTGATTTCATTTGCATAGTTACTGGATGTATAATAATGTAGTAATGTTCCGGTCATAACTATTTTTGGACTCCTAAACACCTATTTTCTGTGATGGTACCCCTTTGAGTTTCGATCGATTTGTTAGATTCTCAATATTTCCTCACTTGGAACTTCAAATATTATGAATTGAATTTCATTTGCATTCTTACTGGATGTCTAATAATGTAGTAATGTTCTGGTCATAACTATTTTTGGACTCCAAAACACCTATTTTCTATGATGGTACCCCTTTGAGTTTCGACCGATTTGCTAGTTTTTCAATATCTCCTCACTTGAAACTCTATTTTCGATGAATTAAGTTTTATTCACACTATTAATCAATGTAAATGACCGTAGTAATATTTATATCACAACAATATTTGGACCCCAAAACATATATTTTCTGTGATGGTACCCCTTTGATTTTCCACCGATTTGTTAGATTTTCAATATCTGCTCACTCGGAACTTCATTTTCGATGAAATTATTTTCATTTGCATTCTTATTGTGTGTATAATAATGTAGTAATGTTCCGGTCATAACTATTTTTGGACCCCAAAACACCTATTTTTTGTGATGGTACCCCTTTGAGTTTCCACCGATTTTTTAGATTTTCACTATCTCATCACTCGAAACGTCATTTTCGATGAAATTAGTTTCATTTTAATTCTTACTGGATGTATACGAATGTAGTAATGTTTCGGCCATAACTATTTTTGGACCCCAAAACACCTATTTTCTGTGATGGTACCCCTTTGAGTTTCCACCGATTTGTTAGATTTTCAATATTTGCTAACTCGGCACTTCATTTTTGATGAAATTAGTTTCATTTGCATTCTAACTGTATGTCTAAGAATGTAGTAATGTTTCGGTCATAACTATTTTTGGACTCCAAAGCCCCTATTTTTTGTGATGGTACCCCTTTGAGTTTCGATCGATTTGTTATATTTTCAATATCTCCTCACTTGGAACTTCATTATCGATGAAATTAGTTTCATTTGCATTCTTACTGGATGTCTAAGAATGTAGTAATGTTCCGGTCATAACTATTTTTAGACCCCCAAACACCTATTTTATGTGATGGTACCCCTTTGAATTTCGACCGATTTGTTAGATTTTCAATATCTCCTCACTTGAAACTCTATTTTCGATGAATTAAGTTTTATTCACACTATTAATCAATGTAAATGACCGTAGTAATATTTATATCACAACAATTTTTGGACCCCAAAACATATATTTTTTGTGATGGTACCCCTTTGATTTTCCACCGATTTGTTAGATTTTCAATATCTGCTCACTCGGAACTTCATTTTCGATGAAATTAGTTTCATTTGCATTCTTATTATATGTATAATAATGTAGTAATGTTCCGGTCATAACTATTTTTGGACCCCAAAACACCTATTTTTTGTGTTGTTACCCCCTTGAGTTTCGACCGATTTGTTAGATTTTCAATATCTCCTCACTCGGATCTTCATTATCGATTAAATTAGTTTCATTTGCATTCTTACTGGATGTCTAAGAATGTAGTAATGTTCCGGTCATACCTATTTTTGGACCCCAAAACATCTATTTTCTGTGATGGTACCCCTTTGAGTTTCAACCGATTTTTTAGATTTCGAATATCTCCTTTCTCGGAACTTCATTTTCGATGAAATTAATATCATTCGCATTCTTACCTTACGTATAAGAACGTAGAAATATTCCGACCATAACTATTTTTGGATCCCAAAACACCCATTTTCTGTGATGGTACCCCTTTGAGATTATACCGATTTGTTAGATTTCCAATATCTAATCACTCGGAACGTCATTTTCGATGAAATTAGTTTCATTTGGATTCTTACTGGATGTATACGAATGTAGTAATGTTCCGGTCATAACTATTTTTGGACTCCAAAACACCTATTTTCTGTGATGGTACCTCTTTGAGTTTCGATCGATTTGTTAGATTCTCAATATTTCCTCACTTGGAACTTCACATATTATGAAATGAATTTCATTTGCATTCTTACTGGATGTCTAATAATGTAGTAATGTTCTGGTCATAACTATTTTTGGACCCAAAACACCTATTTTCTATGATGGTACCCCTTTGAGTTTCGACCGATTTGCTAGTTTTTCAATATCTCCTCACTTGAAACTCTATTTTCGATGAATTAAGTTTTATTCACACTATTAATCAATGTAAATGACCGTAGTAATATTTATATCACAACAATATTTGGACCCCAATACATATATTTTCTGTGATGGTACCCCTTTGATTTTCCACCGATTTGTTAGATTTTCAATATCTGCTCACTCGGAACTTCATTTTCGATGAAATTAGTTTCATTTGCATTCTTATTGTATGTATAATAATGTAGTAATGTTCCGGTCGTAACTATTTTTGGACCCCAAAACACTTATTTTTTGTGTTGTTACCCCTTTGAGTTTCGACCGATTTGTTAGATTTTCAATATCTCCTCACTCGGATCTTCATTATCGATTAAATTAGTTTCATTTGCATTCTTACTGGATGTCTAAGAATGTAGTAATGTTCCGGTCATACCTATTTTTGGACCCCAAAACATCTATTTTCTGTGTTGGTACCCCTTTGAGTTTCAACCGATTTTTTAGATTTCGAATATCTCCTTTCTCAGAACTTCATTTTCGATGAAATTAATATCATTCACATTCTTACCTTACGTATAAGAACGTAGAAATATTCCGACCATAACTATTTTTGGATCCCAAAACACCCATTTTCTGTGATGGTACCCCTTTGAGATTAGACCGATTTGTTAGATTTCCAATATCTCATCACTCGGAACGTCATTTTCGATGAAATTAGTTTCATTTGGATTCTTACTGGATGTATACGAATGTAGTAATGTTTCGGCCATAACTATTTTTGGACCCCAAAGACCTATTTTCTGTGATGGTACCACTTTGAGTTTCAACCGATCTACTAGATTTTCAATATCTCCTCACTCATAACTTCATTTTCGATCAAATTAATTTCATTTGCAAACTTACTGGATGTCTAAGAATGTAGAAATATTCATATCACAACAAATTTTGGACCCTAAAACATCTATATTCTGTGATGGTACCCATTTGTGTTTCGACCGATCTGCTAGATTTTCAACATCTCCTCACTCAGAACTTCATTTTTTATCAAATTGATTTCATTTGCATAGTTACTGGATGTATAATAATGTACTAATGTTCCGGTCATAACTATTTTTGGACTCCTAAACACCTATTTTCTGTGATGGTACCCCTTTGAGTTTCGATCGATTTGTTAGATTCTCAATATTTCCTCACTTGGAACTTCAAATATTATGAAATGAATTTCATTTGCATTCTTACTGGATGTCTAAGAATGTAGTAATGTTCTGGTCATAACTATTTTTGGACTCCAAAACACCTATTTTCTATGATGGTACCCCTTTGAGTTTCGACCGATTTGCTAGTTTTTCAATATCTCCTCACTTGAAACTCTATTTTCGATGAATTAAGTTTTATTCACACTATTAATCAATGTAAATGACCGTAGTAATATTTATATCACAACAATATTTGGACCCCAAAACATATATTTTCTGTGATGGTACCCCTTTGATTTTCCACCGATTTGTTAGATTTTCAATATCTGCTCACTCGGAACTTCATTTTCGATGAAATTAGTTTCATTTGCATTCTTATTGTGTGTATAATAATGTAGTAATGTTCCGGTCATAACTATTTTTGGACCCCAAAACACCTATTTTTTGTGATGGTACCCCTTTGAGTTTCCACCGATTTTTTAGATTTTCACTATCTCATCACTCGAAACGTCATTTTCGATGAAATTAGTTTCATTTTCATTCTTACTGGATGTATACGAATGTAGTAATGTTTCGGCCATAACTATTTTTGGACCCCAAAACACCTATTTTCTGTGATGGTACCCCTTTGAGTTTCCACCGATTTGTTAAATTTAAATATTTGCTAACTCGGTACTTCATTTTTGATGAAATTAGTTTCATTTGCATTCTTACTGTATGTCTAAGAATGTAGTAATGTTTCGGTCATAACTATTTTTGGACTCCAAAGCCCCTATTTTTTGTGATGGTACCCCTTTGAGTTTCGACCGATTTGTTATATTTTCAATATCTCCTCACTTGGAACTTCATTATCGATGAAATTAGTTTCATTTGCATTCTTACTGGATGTCTAAGAATGTAGTAATGTTCCGGTCATAACTAATTTTAGACCCCAAAACACCTATTTTATGTGATGGTACCTCTTTGAATTTCGACCGATTTGCTAGTTTTTCAATATCTCTTCACTTGAAACTCTATTTTCGATGAATTAAGTTTTATTCACACTATTAATCAATGTAAATGACCGTAGTAATATTTATATCACAACAATTTTTGGACCCCAAAACATATATTTTTTGTGATGGTACCCCTTTGATTTTCCACCGATTTGTTAGATTTTCAATATCTGCTCACTCGGAACTTCATTTTCGATGAAATTAGTTTCATTTGCATTCTTATTGTATGTATAATAATGTAGTAATGTTCCGGTCATAACTATTTTTGGACCCCAAAACACCTATTTTTTGTGATGTTACCCCTTTGAGTTTCGACCGATTTGTTAGATTTTCAATATCTCCTCACTCGGATCTTCATTATCGATTAAATTAGTTTCATTTGCATTCTTACTGGATGTCTAAGAATATAGTAATGTTCCGGTCATACCTATTTTTGGACCCCAAAACATCTATTTTCTGTGATGATACCCCTTTGAGTTTCAACCGATTTTTTAGATTTCGAATATCTCCTTTCTCGGAACTTCATTTTCGATGAAATTAATATCATTCGCATTCTTACCTTACGTATAAGAACGTAGAAATATTCCGACCATAACTATTTTTGGATCCCAAAACACCCATTTTCTGTGATGGTACCCCTTTGAGATTAGACCGATTTGTTAGATTTCCAATATCTCATCTCTCGGAACGTCATTTTCGATGAAATTAGTTTCATTTGGATTCTTACTGGATGTATACGAATGTAGTAATGTTCCGGCCATAACTATTTTTGGACCCCAAAGACATATTTTCTGTGATGGTACCACTTTGAGTTTCAACCGATCTACTAGATTTTCAATATCTCCTCACTCATAACTTCATTTTCGATCAAATTAATTTCATTTGCAAACTTACTGGATGTCTAAGAACGTAGTAAAATTTATATCACAACAAATTTTGGACCCTAAAACATCTATATTCTAAGATGGTACCCATTTGTGTTTCGACCGATCTGCTAAATTTTCAATATCTCCTCCCTCATAACTTTTTTTTGATCAAATTGATTTCATTTGCATAGTTACTGGATGTATAAGAACGTAGTAATGTTCCGGCCATAACTATTTTTGGACCCCAAAAACCTATTTTCTGTGATGGTACCCCTTTGAGTTTCCACCGATTTGTTAGATTTTTAATATTTGCTAACTCGACACTTCATTTTTGATGAAATTAGTTTCATTTGCATTCTTACTGGATGTCTAAGAATGTAGTAATGTTTTGGTCATAACTATTTTTAGACTCCAAAACACCTATTTTTTGTGATGGTACCCCTTTGAGTTTCGACCGATTTGTTATATTTTCAATATCTCCTAACATGGAACTTCATTATCATTGAAATTAGTTTCATTTGCATTCTTACTGGATGTCTAAGAATGTTGTAATGCTCCGGTCATAACTATTTTTAGACCCCAAAACACCTATAATATGTGATGGTACCCCTTTGAATTTCAACCGATTTGTTAGATTTTCAATATCTCCTCACTTGGAACTCTATTTTCGATGAATTAAGTTTTATTCACACTATTACTCAATGTAAATGACCGTAGTAATATTCATATCACAACAATTTTTGTACCCCAAAACATATATTTTCTGTGATGGTACCCCTTTGATTTTCCACCGATTTGTTAAATTTTCAATATCAGCTCACCCGGAACTTCATTTTCGATGAAATTAGTTTCATTTGCATTCTTAATGGATGTATAATAATGTAGTAATGTTCCGGTCATAACTATTTTTGGACTCCCAAACACCTATTTTCTGTGATGGTACCCCTTTGAGTTTCAACCAATTTTTTAGATTTCGAATATCTCCTTTCTCGGAACGTCATTTTCGATGAAATTAATATCATTCGCATTCTTACTCTACGTATAAGAATGTAGTAATATTCCGACCGTAACTATTTTTGGATCCAAAAACACCCATTTTCTGTGATGGTACCCCTTTGAGATTAGACCGATTTGTTATATTTTCAATATCTCATCACTCGGAACGTCATTTTCGATCAAATTAGTTTCATTTGCATTCTTACTGGATGTATACGAATGTTGTAATGTTCCGGCCATAACTATTTTTGGACTCCAAAACACCTATTTTCTATGATGGTACCCCTTTGCTTTTCCACTGATTTGTTAGATTTTCAATATCTATTCAATCGGAACTTCATTTTCAATGAAATTAGTTTCATTTGCATTCTTACTGGATGTCTAAGAATTTAGTAATGTTCCGGTCATAACTATTTTTAGAACCCCAAACACCTATTTTATGTGATGGTACCCCTTTGAGTTTCGACCGATTTGCTAGATTTTCAATATATCCTCACTTGGAACTCTATTATCGATGAATTAAGTTTTACTCACACTATTACTCAATGTGAATGACCGTAGTAATATTCATATCACAACAATTTTTGGACCCCAAAACATATATTTTTTGTGATGGTACCCCTTTGATTTTCAACCGATTTGTTAGATTTTCAAAATATGGTCACTCGAAACTTCATTTTCGATGAAATTAGTTTCATTTGCATTCTCACTCTACGTATAAGAACGTAGTAATGTTCCGGCCATAACTATTTTTAGACCCCAAAACACCTATTTTATGTGATGGTACCCCTTTGAGTTTCGACCGATTTGCTAGTTTTTCAATATCTCCTCACTTGGAACTCTATTTTCGATGAATTAAGTTTTATTCACACTATTACTCAATGTAAATGACCGTAGTAATATTCATATCACAACAATTTTTGTACCCCAAAACATATATTTTCTGCGATGGTACCCCTTTGATTTTCCACCGATTTGTTAAATTTTCAATATCAGCTCACCCGGAACTTCATTTTCGATGAAATTAGTTTCATTTGCATTCTTAATGGATGTATAATAATGTAGTAATGTTCCGGTCATAACTATTTTTGGACTCCCAAACACCTATTTTCTGTGATGGTACCCCTTTGAGTTTCAACCAATTTTTTAGATTTCGAATATCTCCTTTCTCGGAACGTCATTTTCGATGAAATTAATATCATTCGCATTCTTACTCTACGTATAAGAACGTAGTAATATTCCGACCGTAACTATTTTTGGATCCCAAAACACCCATTTTCTGTGATGGTACCCCTTTGAGATTAGACCGATTTGTTATATTTTCAATATCTCATCACTCGGAACGTCATTTTCGATGAAATTAGTTTCATTTGCATTCTTACTGGATGTATACGAATGTAGTAATGTTCCGGCCATAACTATTTTTGGACTCCAAAACACCTATTTTCTATGATGGTACCCCTTTGCTTTTCCACTGATTTGTTAGATTTTCAATATCTATTCAATCGGAACTTCATTTTCAATGAAATTAGTTTCATTTGCATTCTTACTGGATGTCTAAGAATTTAGTAATGTTCCGGTCATAACTATTTTTAGACCCCAAAACACCTATTTTATGTGATGGTACCCCTTTGAGTTTCGACAGATTTGCTAGATTTTCAATATATCCTCACTTGGAACTCTATTATCGATGAATTAAGTTTTACTCACACTATTACTCAATGTGAATGACCGTAGTAATATTCATATCACAACAATTTTTGGACCCCAAAAGATATATTTTCTGTGATGGTACCCCTTTGATTTTCCACCGAATTGTTAGATTTTCAAAATCTGCTCACTCGAAACTTCATTTTCGATGAAATTAGTTTCATTTGCATTCTTACTCTACGTTTAAGAACGTAGTAATGTTCCGACCATAACTATTTTTAGACCCCAAAACACATATTTTATGTGATGGTACCCCTTTGATTTTCCATCGATTTGCCCTTTGATTTTCCATCGATTTGTTAGATTTTAAATATCTGCTCACTCAGAACTTTATTTTCGATGAAATTAGTTTCATTTGCATTCTTATTGTATGTATAATAAATAATGTAGTAATGTTCCGGTCATAACTATTTTAGGACCCCAAAACACCTATTTTTTGTGATGGTACCCCTTTGAGTTTCCACCGATTTTTTAGATTTTCAATATCTACTCACTGGGATCTTCATTATCGATAAAATTAGTTTCATTTGCATTCTTACTGGATGTCTAAGAATGTAGTAATGTTTTGGTCATAACTATTTTTGGACTCCAAAACACCTATTTTTTGTGATGGTACCCCTTTGAGTTTCGACCGATTTGTTATATTTTCAATATCTCCTCACTTGGAACTTCATTATCGATTAAATTAGTTCATTTGCATTCTTACTGGATGTCTAAGAATGTAGTAATGTTCCGGTCGTAATTATTTTTAGACCCCAAAACACGTATTATATGTGATGGTACCCCTTTGAATTTCGACCGATTTGTTAGATTTTCAATATCTCCTCACTTGGAACTCTATTTTCGATGAATTAAGTTTTATTCACACTATTACTCAATGTAAATGACCGTAGTAATATTCATATCACAACAATTTTTGTACCCCAAAACATATATTTTCTGTGATGGTACTCCTTTGATTTTCCACCGATTTGTTAAATTTTCAATATCAGCTCACCCGGAACTTCATTTTCGATGAAATTAGTTTCATTTGCATTCTTAATGGATGTATAATAATGTAGTAATGTTCCGGTCATAACTATTTTTGGACTCCCAAACACCTATTTTCTGTGATGGTACCCCTTTGAGTTTCAACCAATTTTTTAGATTTCGAATATCTCCTTTCTCGGAACGTCATTTTCGATAAAATTAATATCATTCGCATTCTTACTCTACGTATAAGAACGTAGTAATATTCCGACCGTAACTATTTTTGGATCCCAAAACACCCATTTTCTGTGATGGTACCCCTTTGAGATTAGACCGATTTGTTAGATTTTCAATATCTCATCACTCGGAACGTCATTTTCGATGAAATTAGTTTCATTTGCTTTCTTACTGGATGTATACGAATGTAGTAATGTTCCGGCCATAACTATTTTTGTTCTCCAAAACACCTATTTTCTATGATGGTACCCCTTTGCTTTTCCACTGATTTGTTAGATTTTCAATATCTATTCAATCGGAACTTCATTTTTAATGAAATTAGTTTCATTTGCATTCTTACTGGATGTCTAAGAATATAGTAATGTTCCGGTCACAACTATTTTTAGACCCCAAAACACCTATTCTATGGGATGGTACCCCTTTTAGTTTCGACCGATTTGCTAGATTTTCAATATATCCTCACTTGAAATTCTATTTTCGATGAATTAAGTTTTATTCACACTATTAATCAATGTAAATGACCGTAGTAATATTCATATCACAACAATTTTTGGACCCCAAAAGATATATTTTCTGTGATGGTACTCCTTTGATTTTCAACCGATTTGTTAAATTTTCAAAATATGGTCACTCGAAACTTCATTTTCGATGAAATTAGTTTCATTTGCATTCTCACTCTACGTATAAGAACGTAGTAATATTCCGGCCATAACTATTTTTAGACCCCAAAACACCTATTTTATGTGATGGTACCCCTTTGAGTTTCGACCGATTTGCTAGTTTTTTAATATATCCTCACTTGAAACTCTATTTTCGATGAATTAAGTTTTATTCACACTATTAATCAATGTAAATGACCGTAGTAATATTTATATCACAACAATATTTGGACCCCAAAATATATATTTTCTGTGATGGTACCCCTTTGATTTTCCACCGATTTGTTAAATTTTCAATATCAGCTCACCCGGAACTTCATTTTCGATGAAATTAGTTTCATTTGCATTCTTATTGGATGTATAATAATGTAGTAATGTTCCGGTCATAACTATTTTTGGACTCCCAAACACCTATTTTCTGTGATGGTAGTACCCCTTTGAGTTTCAACCAATTTTTTAGATTTCGAATATCTCCTTTCTCGGAACGTCATTTTCGATGAAATTAATATCATTCGCATTCTTACTCTACGTATAAGAACGTAGTAATGTTCCGGTCATACCTATTTTTGGACCCCAAAACATCTATTTTCTGTGATGATACCCCTTTGAGTTTCAACCGATTTTTTAGATTTCGAATATCTCCTTTCTCGGAACTTCATTTTCGATGAAATTAATATCATTCGCATTCTTACCTTACGTATAAGAACGTAGAAATATTCCGACCATAACTATTTTTGGATCCCAAAACACCCATTTTCTGTGATGGTACCCCCTTTGAGATTAGACCGATTTGTTAGATTTCCAATATCTCATCTCTCGGAACGTCATTTTCGATGAAATTAGTTTCATTTGGATTCTTACTGGATGTATACGAATGTAGTAATGTTCCGGCCATAACTATTTTTGGACCCCAAAGACCTATTTTCTGTGATGGTACCACTTTGAGTTTCAACCGATCTACTAGATTTTCAATATCTCCTCACTCATAACTTCATTTTCGATCAAATTAATTTCATTTGCAAACTTACTGGATGTCTAAGAACGTAGTAAAATTTATATCACAACAAATTTTGGACCCTAAAACATCTATATTCTAAGATGGTACCCATTTGTGTTTCGACCGATCTGCTAAATTTTCAATATCTCCTCCCTCATAACTTTTTTTTGATCAAATTGATTTCATTTGCATAGTTACTGGATGTATAAGAACGTAGTAATGTTCCGGCCATAACTATTTTTGGACCCCAAAAACCTATTTTCTGTGATGGTACCCCTTTGAGTTTCCACCGATTTGTTAGATTTTTAATATTTGCTAACTCGACACTTCATTTTTGATGAAATTAGTTTCATTTGCATTCTTACTGGATGTCTAAGAATGTAGTAATGTTTTGGTCATAACTATTTTTAGACTCCAAAACACCTATTTTTTGTGATGGTACCCCTTTGAGTTTCGACCGATTTGTTATATTTTCAATATCTCCTAACTTGGAACTTCATTATCATTGAAATTAGTTTCATTTGCATTCTTACTGGATGTCTAAGAATGTAGTAATGCTCCGGTCATAACTATTTTTAGACCCCAAAACACCTATAATATGTGATGGTACCCCTTTGAATTTCAACCGATTTGTTAGATTTTCAATATCTCCTCACTTGGAACTCTATTTTCGATGAATTAAGTTTTATTCACACTATTACTCAATGTAAATGACCGTAGTAATATTCATATCACAACAATTTTTGTACCCCAAAACATATATTTTCTGTGATGGTACCCCTTTGATTTTCCACCGATTTGTTAAATTTTCAATATCAGCTCACCCGGAACTTCATTTTCGATGAAATTAGTTTCATTTGCATTCTTAATGGATGTATAATAATGTAGTAATGTTCCGGTCATAACTATTTTTGGACTCCCAAACACCTATTTTCTGTGATGGTACCCCTTTGAGTTTCAACCAATTTTTTAGATTTCGAATATCTCCTTTCTCGGAACGTCATTTTCGATGAAATTAATATCATTCGCATTCTTACTCTACGTATAAGAACGTAGTAATATTCCGACCGTAACTATTTTTGGATCCCAAAACACCCATTTTCTGTGATGGTACCCCTTTGAGATTAGACCGATTTGTTATATTTTCAATATCTCATCACTCGGAACGTCATTTTCGATCAAATTAGTTTCATTTGCATTCTTACTGGATGTATACGAATGTTGTAATGTTCCGGCCATAACTATTTTTGGACTCCAAAACACCTATTTTCTATAATGGTACCCCTTTGCTTTTCCACTGATTTGTTAGATTTTCAATATCTATTCAATCGGAACTTCATTTTCAATGAAATTAGTTTCATTTGCATTCTTACTGGATGTCTAAGAATTTAGTAATGTTCCGGTCATAACTATTTTTAGAACCCCAAACACCTATTTTATGTGATGGTACCCCTTTGAGTTTCGACCGATTTGCTAGATTTTCAATATATCCTCACTTGGAACTCTATTATCGATGAATTAAGTTTTACTCACACTATTACTCAATGTGAATGACCGTAGTAATATTCATATCACAACAATTTTTGGACCCCAAAACATATATTTTTTGTGATGGTACCCCTTTGATTTTCAACCGATTTGTTAGATTTTCAAAATATGGTCACTCGAAACTTCATTTTCGATGAAATTAGTTTCATTTGCATTCTCACTCTACGTATAAGAACGTAGTAATGTTCCGGCCATAACTATTTTTAGACCCCAAAACACCTATTTTATGTGATGGTACCCCTTTGAGTTTCGACCGATTTGCTAGTTTTTCAATATCTCCTCACTTGGAACTCTATTTTCGATGAATTAAGTTTTATTCACACTATTACTCAATGTAAATGACCGTAGTAATATTCATATCACAACAATTTTTGTACCCCAAAACATATATTTTCTGCGATGGTACCCCTTTGATTTTCCACCGATTTGTTAAATTTTCAATATCAGCTCACCCGGAACTTCATTTTCGATGAAATTAGTTTCATTTGCATTCTTAATGGATGTATAATAATGTAGTAATGTTCCGGTCATAACTATTTTTGGACTCCCAAACACCTATTTTCTGTGATGGTACCCCTTTGAGTTTCAACCAATTTTTTAGATTTCGAATATCTCCTTTCTCGGAACGTCATTTTCGATGAAATTAATATCATTCGCATTCTTACTCTACGTATAAGAACGTAGTAATATTCCGACCGTAACTATTTTTGGATCCCAAAACACCCATTTTCTGTGATGGTACCCCTTTGAGATTAGACCGATTTGTTATATTTTCAATATCTCATCACTCGGAACGTCATTTTCGATGAAATTAGTTTCATTTGCATTCTTACTGGATGTATACGAATGTAGTAATGTTCCGGCCATAACTATTTTTGGACTCCAAAACACCTATTTTCTATGATGGTACCCCTTTGCTTTTCCACTGATTTGTTAGATTTTCAATATCTATTCAATCGGAACTTCATTTTCAATGAAATTAGTTTCATTTGCATTCTTACTGGATGTCTAAGAATTTAGTAATGTTCCGGTCATAACTATTTTTAGACCCCAAAACACCTATTTTATGTGATGGTACCCCTTTGAGTTTCGACAGATTTGCTAGATTTTCAATATATCCTCACTTGGAACTCTATTATCGATGAATTAAGTTTTACTCACACTATTACTCAATGTGAATGACCGTAGTAATATTCATATCACAACAATTTTTGGACCCCAAAAGATATATTTTCTGTGATGGTACCCCTTTGATTTTCCACCGAATTGTTAGATTTTCAAAATCTGCTCACTCGAAACTTCATTTTCGATGAAATTAGTTTCATTTGCATTCTTACTCTACGTTTAAGAACGTAGTAATGTTCCGACCATAACTATTTTTAGACCCCAAAACACATATTTTATGTGATGGTACCCCTTTGATTTTCCATCGATTTGCCCTTTGATTTTCCATCGATTTGTTAGATTTTAAATATCTGCTCACTCAGAACTTTATTTTCGATGAAATTAGTTTCATTTGCATTCTTATTGTATGTATAATAAATAATGTAGTAATGTTCCGGTCATAACTATTTTAGGACCCCAAAACACCTATTTTTTGTGATGGTACCCCTTTGAGTTTCCACCGATTTTTTAGATTTTCAATATCTCCTCACTGGGATCTTCATTATCGATAAAATTAGTTTCATTTGCATTCTTACTGGATGTCTAAGAATGTAGTAATGTTTTGGTCATAACTATTTTTGGACTCCAAAACACCTATTTTTTGTGATGGTACCCCTTTGAGTTTCGACCGATTTGTTATATTTTCAATATCTCCTCACTTGGAACTTCATTATCGATTAAATTAGTTCATTTGCATTCTTACTGGATGTCTAAGAATGTAGTAATGTTCCGGTCGTAATTATTTTTAGACCCCAAAACACGTATTATATGTGATGGTACCCCTTTGAATTTCGACCGATTTGTTAGATTTTCAATATCTCCTCACTTGGAACTCTATTTTCGATGAATTAAGTTTTATTCACACTATTACTCAATGTAAATGACCGTAGTAATATTCATATCACAACAATTTTTGTACCCCAAAACATATATTTTCTGTGATGGTACCCCTTTGATTTTCCACCGATTTGTTAAATTTTCAATATCAGCTCACCCGGAACTTCATTTTCGATGAAATTAGTTTCATTTGCATTCTTAATGGATGTATAATAATGTAGTAATGTTCCGGTCATAACTATTTTTGGACTCCCAAACACCTATTTTCTGTGATGGTACCCCTTTGAGTTTCAACCAATTTTTTAGATTTCGAATATCTCCTTTCTCGGAACGTCATTTTCGATAAAATTAATATCATTCGCATTCTTACTCTACGTATAAGAACGTAGTAATATTCCGACCGTAACTATTTTTGGATCCCAAAACACCCATTTTCTGTGATGGTACCCCTTTGAGATTAGACCGATTTGTTAGATTTTCAATATCTCATCACTCGGAACGTCATTTTCGATGAAATTAGTTTCATTTGCTTTCTTACTGGATGTATACGAATGTAGTAATGTTCCGGCCATAACTATTTTTGTTCTCCAAAACACCTATTTTCTATGATGGTACCCCTTTGCTTTTCCACTGATTTGTTAGATTTTCAATATCTATTCAATCGGAACTTCATTTTTAATGAAATTAGTTTCATTTGCATTCTTACTGGATGTCTAAGAATATAGTAATGTTCCGGTCACAACTATTTTTAGACCCCAAAACACCTATTCTATGGGATGGTACCCCTTTTAGTTTCGACCGATTTGCTAGATTTTCAATATATCCTCACTTGAAATTCTATTTTCGATGAATTAAGTTTTATTCACACTATTAATCAATGTAAATGACCGTAGTAATATTCATATCACAACAATTTTTGGACCCCAAAAGATATATTTTCTGTGATGGTACTCCTTTGATTTTCAACCGATTTGTTAAATTTTCAAAATATGGTCACTCGAAACTTCATTTTCGATGAAATTAGTTTCATTTGCATTCTCACTCTACGTATAAGAACGTAGTAATGTTCCGGCCATAACTATTTTTAGACCCCAAAACACCTATTTTATGTGATGGTACCCCTTTGAGTTTCGACCGATTTGCTAGTTTTTTAATATCTCCTCACTTGAAACTCTATTTTCGATGAATTAAGTTTTATTCACACTATTAATCAATGTAAATGACCGTAGTAATATTTATATCACAACAATATTTGGACCCCAAAATATATATTTTCTGTGATGGTACCCCTTTGATTTTCCACCGATTTGTTAAATTTTCAATATCAGCTCACCCGGAACTTCATTTTCGATGAAATTAGTTTCATTTGCATTCTTATTGGATGTATAATAATGTAGTAATGTTCCGGTCATAACTATTTTTGGACTCCCAAACACCTATTTTCTGTGATGGTAGTACCCCTTTGAGTTTCAACCAATTTTTTAGATTTCGAATATCTCCTTTCTCGGAACGTCATTTTCGATGAAATTAATATCATTCGCATTCTTACTCTACGTATAAGAACGTAGTAATGTTCCGGTAATACCTATTTTTGGACCCCAAAACATCTATTTTCTGTGATGATACCCCTTTGAGTTTCAACCGATTTTTTAGATTTCGAATATCTCCTTTCTCGGAACTTCATTTTCGATGAAATTAATATCATTCGCATTCTTACCTAACGTATAAGAACGTAGAAATATTCCGACCATAACTATTTTTGGATCCCAAAACACCCATTTTCTGTGATGGTACCCCTTTGAGATTAGACCGATTTGTTAGATTTCCAATATCTCATCTCTCGGAACATCATTTTCGATGAAATTAGTTTCATTTGGATTCTTACTGGATGTATACGAATGTAGTAATGTTCCGGCCATAACTATTTTTGGACCCCAAAGACCTATTTTCTGTGATGGTACCACTTTGAGTTTCAACCGATCTACTAGATTTTCAATATCTCCTCACTCATAACTTCATTTTCGATCAAATTAATTTCATTTGCAAACTTACTGGATGTCTAAGAACGTAGTAAAATTTATATCACAACAAATTTTGGACCCTAAAACATCTATATTCTAAGATGGTACCCATTTGTGTTTCGACCGATCTGCTAAATTTTCAATATCTCCTCCCTCATAACTTTTTTTTGATCAAATTGATTTCATTTGCATAGTTACTGGATGTATAAGAACGTAGTAATGTTCCGGCCATAACTATTTTTGGACCCCAAAAACCTATTTTCTGTGATGGTACCCCTTTGAGTTTCCACCGATTTGTTAGATTTTTAATATTTGCTAACTCGACACTTCATTTTTGATGAAATTAGTTTCATTTGCATTCTTACTGGATGTCTAAGAATGTAGTAATGTTTTGGTCATAACTATTTTTAGACTCCAAAACACCTATTTTTTGTGATGGTACCCCTTTGAGTTTCGACCGATTTGTTATATTTTCAATATCTCCTAACTTGGAACTTCATTATCATTGAAATTAGTTTCATTTGCATTCTTACTGGATGTCTAAGAATGTAGTAATGCTCCGGTCATAACTATTTTTAGACCCCAAAACACCTATAATATGTGATGGTACCCCTTTGAATTTCAACCGATTTGTTAGATTTTCAATATCTCCTCACTTGGAACTCTATTTTCGATGAATTAAGTTTTATTCACACTATTACTCAATGTAAATGACCGTAGTAATATTCATATCACAACAATTTTTGTACCCCAAAACATATATTTTCTGTGATGGTACCCCTTTGATTTTCCACCGATTTGTTAAATTTTCAATATCAGCTCACCCGGAACTTCATTTTCGATGAAATTAGTTTCATTTGCATTCTTAATGGATGTATAATAATGTAGTAATGTTCCGGTCATAACTATTTTTGGACTCCCAAACACCTATTTTCTGTGATGGTACCCCTTTGAGTTTCAACCAATTTTTTAGATTTCGAATATCTCCTTTCTCGGAACGTCATTTTCGATAAAATTAATATCATTCGCATTCTTACTCTATGTATAAGAACGTAGTAATATTCCGACCGTAACTATTTTTGGATCCCAAAACACCCATTTTCTGTGATGGTACCCCTTTGAGATTAGACCGATTTGTTAGATTTTCAATATCTCATCACTCGGAACGTCATTTTCGATGAAATTAGTTTCATTTGCTTTCTTACTGGATGTATACGAATGTAGTAATGTTCCGGCCATAACTATTTTTGTTCTCCAAAACACCTATTTTCTATGATGGTACCCCTTTGCTTTTCCACTGATTTGTTAGATTTTCAATATCTATTCAATCGGAACTTCATTTTTAATGAAATTAGTTTCATTTGCATTCTTACTGGATGTCTAAGAATATAGTAATGTTCCGGTCACAACTATTTTTAGACCCCAAAACACCTATTCTATGGGATGGTACCCCTTTTAGTTTCGACCGATTTGCTAGATTTTCAATATATCCTCACTTGAAATTCTATTTTCGATGAATTAAGTTTTATTCACACTATTAATCAATGTAAATGACCGTAGTAATATTCATATCACAACAATTTTTGGACCCCAAAAGATATATTTTCTGTGATGGTACTCCTTTGATTTTCAACCGATTTGTTAAATTTTCAAAATATGGTCACTCGAAACTTCATTTTCGATGAAATTAGTTTCATTTGCATTCTCACTCTACGTATAAGAACGTAGTAATATTCCGGCCATAACTATTTTTAGACCCCAAAACACCTATTTTATGTGATGGTACCCCTTTGAGTTTCGACCGATTTGCTAGTTTTTTAATATCTCCTCACTTGAAACTCTATTTTCGATGAATTAAGTTTTATTCACACTATTAATCAATGTAAATGACCGTAGTAATATTTATATCACAACAATATTTGGACCCCAAAATATATATTTTCTGTGATGGTACCCCTTTGATTTTCCACCGATTTGTTAAATTTTCAATATCAGCTCACCCGGAACTTCATTTTCGATGAAATTAGTTTCATTTGCATTCTTATTGGATGTATAATAATGTAGTAATGTTCCGGTCATAACTATTTTTGGACTCCCAAACACCTATTTTCTGTGATGGTAGTACCCCTTTGAGTTTCAACCAATTTTTTAGATTTCGAATATCTCCTTTCTCGGAACGTCATTTTCGATGATATTAATATCATTCGCATTCTTACTCTACGTATAAGAACGTAGTAATGTTCCGGTCATAACTATTTTTGGACCCCCAAACACCTATTTTTTGTGATGGTACCCCTTTGAGTTTCGACCGATTTGTTATATTTTCAATATCTCCTCACTTGGAACTTCATTATCGATTAAATTAGTTCATTTGCATTCTTACCGGATGTCTAAGAATGTAGTAATGTTCCGGTCGTAATTATTTTTAGACCCCAAAACACCTATTTTATGTGATGGTACCCCTTTGAATTTCGACCGATTTGTTAGATTTTCAATATCTCCTCACTTGGAACTCTATTTTCGATGAATTAAGTTTTATTCACACTATTACTCAATGTAACTGACCGTAGTAATATTCATATCACAACAATTTTTGGACCCCAAAACATATATTTTTTGTGATGGTACCTCTTTGATTTTCAACCGATTTGTTAGATTTTCAAAATATGGTCACTCGAAACTTCATTTTCGATGAAATTAGTTTCATTTGCATTCTCACTCTACGTATAAGAACGTAGTAATGTTCCGGCCATAACTATTTTTAGACCCCAAAACACCTATTTTATGTGATGGTACCCCTTTGAGTTTCGACCGATTTGCTAGTTTTTCAATATCTCCTCACTTGAAACTCTATTTTCGATGAATTAAGTTTTATTCACACTATTAATCAATGTAAATGACCGTAGTAATATTTATATCACAACAATATTTGGACCCCAAAACATATATTTTCTGTGATGGTACCCCTTTGATTTTCCACCGATTTGTTAGATTTTCAATATCTCCTCAATCGGAACTTCATTTTCGATGAAATTAGTTTCATTTGCATTATTATTGTGTGTATAATAATGTAGTAATGTTCCGGTCATAACTATTTTTGGACCCCAAAACACCTATTTTTTGTGATGGTACCCCTTTGAGTTTCCACCGATTTTTTAGATTTTCAATATCTCATCACTCGGAACGTCATTTTCGATGAAATAAGTTTCATTTGGATTCTTACTGGATGTATACGAATGTAGTAATGTTCCGGCCATAACTATTTTTGGACCCCAAAGACCTATTTTCTGTGATGGTACCACTTTGAGTTTCAACCGATCTACTAGATTTTCAATATCTCCTCACTCATAACTTCATTTTCGATCAAATTAATTTCATTTGCAAACTTACTGGATGTCTAAGAACATAGTAAAGTTTATATCACAACAAATTTTGGACCCTAAAACATCTATATTCTGAGATGGTACCCATTTGTGTTTCGACCGATCTGCTAAATTTTCAATATCTCCTCCCTCATAACTTTATTTTTGATCAAATTGATTTCATTTGCATAGTTACTGGATGTATAAGAACGTAGTAATGTTCCGGCCATAACTATTTTTGGACCCCAAAACACCTATTTTCTGTGATGGTACCCCTTTGAGTTTCCACCGATTTGTTAGATTTTCAATATTTGCTAACTCGGCACTTCATTTTTGATGAAATTAGTTTCATTTGCATTCTTTCTGGATGTCTAAGAATGTAGTAATGTTTTGGTCATAACTATTTTTGGACTCCAAAACACCTATTTTTTGTGATGGTACCCCTTTGAGTTTCGACCGATTTGTTATATTTTCAATATCTCCTCACTTGGAAATTCATTATCGATGAAATTAGTTTCATTTGCATTCTTACTGGATGTCTAAGAATGAAGTAATGTTCCGGTCATAACTATTTTTAGACCCCAAAACAACTATTATATGTGATGGTACCCCTTTGAATTTCGACCGATTTGTTAGATTTTCAATATCTCCTCACTTGAAACTCTATTTTCGATGAATTAAGTTTTATTCACACTATTAATCAATGTAAATGACCGTAGTAATATTTATATCACAACAATATTTGGACCCCAAAACATATATTTTCTGTGATGGTACCCCTTTGATTTTCCACCGATTTGTTAGATTTTCAATATATGCTCACTCGGAACTTCATTTTCGATGAAATTAGTTTCATTTGCATTCTTATTGTGTGTATAATAAAGTACTAATGTTCCGGTCATAACTATTTTTGGACCCCAAAACACCTATTTTTGTGATGGTACCCCTTTGAGTTTCCACCGATTTTTTAGATTTTCACTATCTCATCACTCGAAACGTCATTTTCGATGAAATTAGTTTCATTTTCATTCTTACTGGATGTATACGAATGTAGTAATGTTTCGGCCATAACTATTTTTGGACCCCAAAGACCTATTTTCTGTGATGGTACCACTTTGAGTTTCAACCGATTTTTTAGATTTCGAATATCTCCTTTCTCGGAACTTCATTTTCGATGAAATTAATATCATTCGCATTCTTACTCTACGTATAAGAACGAAGTAATATTCTGACCATAACTATTTTTAGACCCCAAAACACCTATTTTATGTGCTGGTACCCCTTTGAGTTTCGACCGACTTGCTAGATTTTCAATATCTCCTCACTTGGAACTCTATTTTTGATGAATTAAGTTTTATTCACACTATTACTCAATGTAAATGACCGTAGTAATATTCATATCACAACAATTTTTGGACCCAAAAACATATGTTTTCTGTGATTGTACCCCTTTGATTTTCCAACGATTTGTTAGATTTTCAAAATCTCCTCACTTGGAACTCTATTTTTGATGAATTAAGTTTTATTCACACTATTACTCAATGTAAATGACTGTAGTAATATTCATATCACAACAATATTTGGACCAAAAAACATATATTTTCTGTGATGGTACCCCTTTGATTTTCCAACGATTTGCTAGATTTTTAATATCTCCTCACTTGGAACTCTATTTTTGATGAATTAAGTTTTATTCACACTATTACTCAATGTAAATGACCGTAGTAATATTCATATCACAACATTATCTGCTCACTCGGAACTTCATTTGAGATGAAATTAGTTTCATTTGCATTCTTATTGGATGTATAATAATGTAGTAATGTTCCGGTCATAACTATTTTTGGACTCCAAAACACCTATTTTCTATGATGGTACCCCTTTGAGTTTCGATCGATTTGTTAGATTTTCAATATCTCCTCACTCGGATCTTCATTATCGATGAAATTAGTTTCATTTGCATTCTTACTGGATGTCTAAGAATGTAGTAATGTTCCGGTCATACCTATTTTTGGACCCCAAAACACCTATTTTCTGTGATGGTACCCATTTGAGTTTCAACCGATTTTTTAGATTTCGAATATCTCCTTTCTCGGAACTTCATTTTCGATGAAATTAATATCATTCGCATTCTCAATCTACGTATAAGAACGTAGTAATGTTCCGACCATAACTATTTTTGGATCCCAAAACACCCATTTTCTGTGATGGTACTCCTTTGAGATTAGACCGATTTGTTAGATTTTCACTATCTCATCACTCGGAACATCATTTTCGATGAAATTAGTTTCATTTTCATTCTTACTGGATGTATACGAATGTAGTAATGTTTCAGCCATAACTATTTTTGGACCCCAAAGACCTATTTTCTGTGATGGTACCACTTTGAGTTTCAACCGATCTACTAGATTTTCAATATCTCCTCACTCAGAACTTCATTTTCGATCAAATTGATTTCATTTGCAAACTTACTGGATGTCTAAGAACGTAGTAATATTCATATCACAACAAATTTTGGACCCCAAAACATCTATATTCTGTGATGGTACCCCTTTGAGTTTCGAGATATTTTCTAGATTTTGAACATCTCCGCACTCATAACTTCATTTTAGATCAAATTAATTTCATTCGCATTCTTTCTCGACGTATAAGAACGTAGTAATGTTCCGGTCATAACTATTTTTGGACCCCCAAACACCTATTTTTTGTGATGGTACCCCTTTGAGTTTCGACCGATTTGTCATATTTTCAATATCTCCTCACTTGGAACTTCATTATCGATTAAATTAGTTCATTTGCATTCTTACTGGATGTCTAAGAATGTAGTAATGTTCCGGTCGTAATTATTTTTAGACCCCCAAACACCTATTTTATGTGATGGTACCCCTTTGAATTTCGACCGATTTGTTAGATTTTCAATATCTCCTCACTTGGAACTCTATTTTCGATGAATTAAGTTTTATTCACACTATTACTCAATGTAACTGACCGTAGTAATATTCATATCACAACAATTTTTGGACCCCAAAACATATATTTTTTGTGATGGTACCTCTTTGATTTTCAACCGATTTGTTAGATTTTCAAAATATGGTCACTCGAAACTTCATTTTCGATGAAATTAGTTTCATTTGCATTCTTACTCTACGTATAAGAACGTAGTAATGTTCCGGCCATAACTATTTTTAGACCCCAAAACACCTATTTTATGTGATGGTACCCCTTTGAGTTTCGACCGATTTGCTAGTTTTTCAATATCTCCTTACTTGAAACTCTATTTTCGATGAATTAAGTTTTATTCACACTATTAATCAATGTAAATGACCGTAGTAATATTTATATCACAACAATATTTGGACCCCAAAACATATATTTTCTGTGATGGTACCCCTTTGATTTTCCACCGATTTGTTAGATTTTCAATATCTCCTCAATCGGAACTTCATTTTCGATGAAATTAGTTTCATTTGCATTATTATTGTGTGTATAATAATGTAGTAATGTTCCGGTCATAACTATTTTTGGACCCCAAAACACCTATTTTTTGTGATGGTACCCCTTTGAGTTTCCACCGATTTTTTAGATTTTCAATATCTCATCACTCGGAACGTCATTTTCGATGAAATAAGTTTCATTGGGATTCTTACTGGATGTATACGAATGTAGTAATGTTCCGGCCATAACTATTTTGGACCCCAAAGACCTATTTTCTGTGATGGTACCACTTTGAGTTTCAACCGATCTACTAGATTTTCAATATCTCCTCACTCATAACTTCATTTTCGATCAAATTAATTTCATTTGCAAACTTACTGGATGTCTAAGAACATAGTAAAGTTTATATCACAACAAATTTTGGACCCTAAAACATCTATATTCTGAGATGGTACCCATTTGTGTTTCGACCGATCTGCTAAATTTTCAATATCTCCTCCCTCATAACTTTATTTTTGATCAAATTGATTTCATTTGCATAGTTACTGGATGTATAAGAACGTAGTAATGTTCCGGCCATAACTATTTTTGGACCCCAAAACACCTATTTTCTGTGATGGTACCCCTTTGAGTTTCCACCGATTTGTTAGATTTTCAATATTTGCTAACTCGGCACTTCATTTTTGATGAAATTAGTTTCATTTGCATTCTTTCTGGATGTCTAAGAATGTAGTAATGTTTTGGTCATAACTATTTTTGGACTCCAAAACACCTATTTTTTGTGATGGTACCCCTTTGAGTTTCGACCGATTTGTTATATTTTCAATATCTCCTCACTTGGAAATTCATTATCGATGAAATTAGTTTCATTTGCATTCTTACTGGATGTCTAAGAATGAAGTAATGTTCCGGTCATAACTATTTTTAGACCCCAAAACAACTATTATATGTGATGGTACCCCTTTGAATTTCGACCGATTTGTTAGATTTTCAATATCTCCTCACTTGAAACTCTATTTTCGATGAATTAAGTTTTATTCACACTATTAATCAATGTAAATGACCGTAGTAATATTTATATCACAACAATATTTGGACCCCAAAACATATATTTTCTGTGATGGTACCCCTTTGATTTTCCACCGATTTGTTAGATTTTCAATATATGCTCACTCGGAACTTCATTTTCGATGAAATTAGTTTCATTTGCATTCTTATTGTGTGTATAATAAAGTACTAATGTTCCGGTCATAACTATTTTTGGACCCCAAAACACCTATTTTTGTGATGGTACCCCTTTGAGTTTCCACCGATTTTTTAGATTTTCACTATCTCATCACTCGAAACGTCATTTTCGATGAAATTAGTTTCATTTTCATTCTTACTGGATGTATACGAATGTAGTAATGTTTCGGCCATAACTATTTTTGGACCCCAAAGACCTATTTTCTGTGATGGTACCACTTTGAGTTTCAACCGATTTTTTAGATTTCGAATATCTCCTTTCTCGGAACTTCATTTTCGATGAAATTAATATCATTCGCATTCTTACTCTACGTATAAGAACGAAGTAATATTCTGACCATAACTATTTTTAGACCCCAAAACACCTATTTTATGTGCTGGTACCCCTTTGAGTTTCGACCGACTTGCTAGATTTTCAATATCTCCTCACTTGGAACTCTATTTTTGATGAATTAAGTTTTATTCACACTATTACTCAATGTAAATGGCCGTAGTAATATTCATATCACAACAATTTTTGGACCCAAAAACATATGTTTTCTGTGATTGTACCCCTTTGATTTTCCAACGATTTGTTAGATTTTCAAAATCTCCTCACTTGGAACTCTATTTTTGATGAATTAAGTTTTATTCACACTATTACTCAATGTAAATGACTGTAGTAATATTCATATCACAACAATATTTGGACCAAAAAACATATATTTTCTGTGATGGTACCCCTTTGATTTTCCAACGATTTGCTAGATTTTTAATATCTCCTCACTTGGAACTCTATTTTTGATGAATTAAGTTTTATTCACACTATTACTCAATGTAAATGACCGTAGTAATATTCATATCACAACATTATCTGCTCACTCGGAACTTCATTTGAGATGAAATTAGTTTCATTTGCATTCTTATTGGATGTATAATAATGTAGTAATGTTCCGGTCATAACTATTTTTGGACTCCAAAACACCTATTTTCTATGATGGTACCCCTTTGAGTTTCGATCGATTTGTTAGATTTTCAATATCTCCTCACTCGGATCTTCATTATCGATGAAATTAGTTTCATTTGCATTCTTACTGGATGTCTAAGAATGTAGTAATGTTCCGGTCATACCTATTTTTGGACCCCAAAACACCTATTTTCTGTGATGGTACCCATTTGAGTTTCAACCGATTTTTTAGATTTCGAATATCTCCTTTCTCGGAACTTCATTTTCGATGAAATTAATATCATTCGCATTCTCACTCTACGTATAAGAACGTAGTAATGTTCCGACCATAACTATTTTTGGATCCCAAAACACCCATTTTCTGTGATGGTACTCCTTTGAGATTAGACCGATTTGTTAGATTTTCACTATCTCATCACTCGGAACATCATTTTCGATGAAATTAGTTTCATTTTCATTCTTACTGGATGTATACGAATGTAGTAATGTTTCGGCCATAACTATTTTTGGACCCCAAAGACCTATTTTCTGTGATGGTACCACTTTGAGTTTCAACCGATCTACTAGATTTTCAATATCTCCTCACTCAGAACTTCATTTTCGATCAAATTGATTTCATTTGCAAACTTACTGGATGTCTAAGAACGTAGTAATATTCATATCACAACAAATTTTGGACCCCAAAACATCTATATTCTGTGATGGTACCCCTTTGAGTTTCGAGATATTTTCTAGATTTTGAACATCTCCGCACTCATAACTTCATTTTAGATCAAATTAATTTCATTCGCATTCTTTCCCGACGTATAAGAACGTAGTAATGTTCCGGTCATAACTATTTTTGGACCCCCAAACACCTATTTTTTGTGATGGTACCCCTTTGAGTTTCGACCGATTTGTTATATTTTCAATATCTCCTCACTTGGAACTTCATTATCGATTAAATTAGTTCATTTGCATTCTTACTGGATGTCTAAGAATGTAGTAATGTTCCGGTCGTAATTATTTTTAGACCCCAAAACACCTATTATATGTGATGGTACCCCTTTGAATTTCGACCGATTTGTTAGATTTTCAATATCTCCTCACTTGGAACTCTATTTTCGATGAATTAAGTTTTATTCACACTATTACTCAATGTAACTGACCGTAGTAATATTCATATCACAACAATTTTTGGACCCCAAAACATATATTTTTTGTGATGGTACCCCTTTGATTTTCAACCGATTTGTTAGATTTTCAAAATATGGTCACTCGAAACTTCATTTTCGATGAAATTAGTTTCATTTGCATTCTCACTCTACGTATAAGAACGTAGTAATGTTCCGGCCATAACTATTTTTAGACCCCAAAACACCTATTTTATGTGATGGTACCCCTTTGAGTTTCGACCGATTTGTTAGTTTTTCAATATCTCCTCACTTGAAACTCTATTTTCGATGAATTAAGTTTTATTCACACTATTAATCAATGTAAATGACCGTAGTAATATTTATATCACAACAATATTTGGACCCCAAAACATATATTTTCTGTGATGGTACCCCTTTGATTTTCCACCGATTTGTTAGATTTTCAATATCTCCTCAATCGGAACTTCATTTTCGATGAAATTAGTTTCATTTGCATTATTATTGTGTGTATAATAATGTAGTAATGTTCCGGTCATAACTATTTTTGGACCCCAAAACACCTATTTTTTGTGATGGTACCCCTTTGAGTTTCCACCGATTTTTTAGATTTTCAATATCTCATCACTCGGAACGTCATTTTCGATGAAATAAGTTTCATTTGGATTCTTACTGGATGTATACGAATGTAGTAATGTTCCGTCCATAACTATTTTTGGACCCCAAAGACCTATTTTCTGTGATGGTACCACTTTGAGTTTCAACCGATCTACTAGATTTTCAATATCTCCTCACTCATAACTTCATTTTCGATCAAATTAATTTCATTTGCAAACTTACTGGATGTCTAAGAACGTAGTAAAGTTTATATCACAACAAATTTTGGACCCTAAAACATCTATATTCTGAGATGGTACCCATTTGTGTTTCGACCGATCTGCTAAATTTTCAATATCTCCTCCCTCATAACTTTATTTTTGATCAAATTGATTTCATTTGCATAGTTACTGGATGTATAAGAACGTAGTAATGTTCCGGCCATAACTATTTTTGGACCCCAAAACACCTATTTTCTGTGATGGTACCCCTTTGAGTTTCCACCGATTTGTTAGATTTTCAATATTTGCTAACTCGGCACTTCATTTTTGATGAAATTAGTTTCATTTGCATTCTTTCTGGATGTCTAAGAATGTAGTAATGTTTTGGTCATAACTATTTTTGGACTCCAAAACACCTATTTTTTGTGATGGTACCCCTTTGAGTTTCGACCGATTTGTTATATTTTCAATATCTCCTCACTTGGAAATTCATTATCGATGAAATTAGTTTCATTTGCATTCTTACTGGATGTCTAAGAATGAAGTAATGTTCCGGTCATAACTATTTTTAGACCCCAAAACAACTATTATATGTGATGGTACCCCTTTGAATTTCGACCGATTTGTTAGATTTTCAATATCTCCTCACTTGAAACTCTATTTTCGATGAATTAAGTTTTATTCACACTATTAATCAATGTAAATGACTGTAGTAATATTTATATCACAACAATATTTGGACCCCAAAACATATATTTTCTGTGATGGTACCCCTTTGATTTTCCACCGATTTGTTAGATTTTCAATATCTCCTCAATCGGAACTTCATTTTCGATGAAATTAGTTTCATTTGCATTATTATTGTGTGTATAATAATGTAGTAATGTTCCGGTCATAACTATTTTTGGACCCCAAAACACCTATTTTTTGTGATGGTACCCCTTTGAGTTTCCACCGATTTTTTAGATTTTCAATATCTCATCACTCGGAACGTCATTTTCGATGAAATAAGTTTCATTTGGATTCTTACTGGATGTATACGAATGTAGTAATGTTCCGGCCATAACTATTTTTGGACCCCAAAGACCTATTTTCTGTGATGGTACCACTTTGAGTTTCAACCGATCTACTAGATTTTCAATATCTCCTCACTCATAACTTCATTTTCGATCAAATTAATTTCATTTGCAAACTTAGTGGATGTCTAAGAACGTAGTAAAGTTTATATCACAACAAATTTTGGACCCTAAAACATCTATATTCTGAGATGGTACCCATTTGTGTTTCGACCGATCTGCTAAATTTTCAATATCTCCTCCCTCATAACTTTATTTTTGATCAAATTGATTTCATTTGCATAGTTACTGGATGTATAAGAACGTAGTAATGTTCCGGCCATAACTATTTTTGGACCCCAAAACACCTATTTTCTGTGATGGTACCCCTTTGAGTTTCCACCGATTTGTTAGATTTTCAATATTTGCTAACTCGGCACTTCATTTTTGATGAAATTAGTTTCATTTGCATTCTTTCTGGATGTCTAAGAATGTAGTAATGTTTTGGTCATAACTATTTTTGGACTCCAAAACACTTATTTTTTGTGATGGTACCCCTTTGAGTTTCGACCGATTTGTTATATTTTCAATATCTCCTCACTTGGAAATTCATTATCGATGAAATTAGTTTCATTTGCATTCTTACTGGATGTCTAAGAATGAAGTAATGTTCCGGTCATAACTATTTTTAGACCCCAAAACAACTATTATATGTGATGGTACCCCTTTGAATTTCGACCGATTTGTTAGATTTTCAATATCTCCTCACTTGAAACTCTATTTTCGATGAATTAAGTTTTATTCACACTATTAATCAATGTAAATGACCGTAGTAATATTTATATCACAACAATATTTGGACCCCAAAACATATATTTTCTGTGATGGTACCCCTTTGATTTTCCACCGATTTGTTAGATTTTCAATATATGCTCACTCGGAACTTCATTTTCGATGAAATTAGTTTCATTTGCATTCTTATTGTGTGTATAATAAAGTACTAATGTTCCGTTCATAACTATTTTTGGACCCCAAAACACCTATTTTTTGTGATGGTACCCCTTTGAGTTTCCACCGATTTTTTAGATTTTCACTATCTCATCACTCGAAACGTCATTTTCGATGAAATTAGTTTCATTTTCATTCTTACTGGATGTATACGAATGTAGTAATGTTTCGGCCATAACTATTTTTGGACCCCAAAGACCTATTTTCTGTGATGGTACCACTTTGAGTTTCAACCGATTTTTTAGATTTCGAATATCTCCTTTCTCGGAACTTCATTTTCGATGAAATTAATATCATTCGCATTCTTACTCTACGTATAAGAACGAAGTAATATTCTGACCATAACTATTTTTAGACCCCAAAACACCTATTTTATGTGCTGGTACCCCTTTGAGTTTCGACCGACTTGCTAGATTTTCAATATCTCCTCACTTGGAACTCTATTTTTGATGAATTAAGTTTTATTCACACTATTACTCAATGTAAATGACCGTAGTAATATTCATATCACAACAATTTTTGGACCCAAAAACATATGTTTTCTGTGATTGTACCCCTTTGATTTTCCAACGATTTGTTAGATTTTCAAAATCTCCTCACTTGGAACTCTATTTTTGATGAATTAAGTTTTATTCACACTATTACTCAATGTAAATGACTGTAGTAATATTCATATCACAACAATATTTGGACCAAAAAACATATATTTTCTGTGATGGTACCCCTTTGATTTTCCAACGATTTGCTAGATTTTTAATATCTCCTCACTTGGAACTCTATTTTTGATGAATTAAGTTTTATTCACACTATTACTCAATGTAAATGACCGTAGTAATATTCATATCACAACATTATCTGCTCACTCGGAACTTCATTTGAGATGAAATTAGTTTCATTTGCATTCTTATTGGATGTATAATAATGTAGTAATGTTCCGGTCATAACTATTTTTGGACTCCAAAACACCTATTTTCTATGATGGTACCCCTTTGAGTTTCGATCGATTTGTTAGATTTTCAATATCTCCTCACTCGGATCTTCATTATCGATGAAATTAGTTTCATTTGCATTCTTACTGGATGTCTAAGAATGTAGTAATGTTCCGGTCATACCTATTTTTGGACCCCAAAACACCTATTTTCTGTGATGGTACCCATTTGAGTTTCAACCGATTTTTTAGATTTCGAATATCTCCTTTCTCGGAACTTCATTTTCGATGAAATTAATATCATTCGCATTCTCACTCTACGTATAAGAACGTAGTAATGTTCCGACCATAACTATTTTTGGATCCCAAAACACCCATTTTCTGTGATGGTACTCCTTTGAGATTAGACCGATTTGTTAGATTTTCACTATCTCATCACTCGGAACATCATTTTCGATGAAATTAGTTTCATTTTCATTCTTACGGGATGTATACGAATGTAGTAATGTTTCGGCCATAACTATTTTTGGACCCCAAAGACCTATTTTCTGTGATGGTACCACTTTGAGTTTCAACCGATCTACTAGATTTTCAATATCTCCTCACTCAGAACTTCATTTTCGATCAAATTGATTTCATTTGCAAACTTACTGGATGTCTAAGAACGTAGTAATATTCATATCACAACAAATTTTGGACCCCAAAACATCTATATTCTGTGATGGTACCCCTTTGAGTTTCGAGATATTTTCTAGATTTTGAACATCTCCGCACTCATAACTTCATTTTAGATCAAATTAATTTCATTCGCATTCTTTCTCGACGTATAAGAACGTAGTAATGTTCCGGTCATAACTATTTTTGGACCCCCAAACACCTATTTTTTGTGATGGTACCCCTTTGAGTTTCGACCGATTTGTTATATTTTCAATATCTCCTCACTTGGAACTTCATTATCGATTAAATTAGTTCATTTGCATTCTTATTGGATGTCTAAGAATGTAGTAATGTTCCGGTCGTAATTATTTTTAGACCCCAAAACACCTATTTTATGTGATGGTACCCCTTTGAATTTCGACCGATTTGTTAGATTTTCAATATCTCCTCACTTGGAACTCTATTTTCGATGAATTAAGTTTTATTCACACTATTACTCAATGTAACTGACCGTAGTAATATTCATATCACAACAATTTTTGGACCCCAAAACATATATTTTTTGTGATGGTACCCCTTTGATTTTCAACCGATTTGTTAGATTTTCAAAATATGGTCACTCGAAACTTCATTTTCGATGAAATTAGTTTCATTTGCATTCTCACTCTACGTATAAGAACGTAGTAATGTTCCGGCCATAACTATTTTTAGACCCCAAAACACCTATTTTATGTGATGGTACCCCTTTGAGTTTCGACCGATTTGCTAGTTTTTCAATATCTCCTCACTTGAAACTCTATTTTCGATGAATTAAGTTTTATTCACACTATTAATCAATGTAAATGACCGTAGTAATATTTATATCACAACAATATTTGGACCCCAAAACATATATTTTCTGTGATGGTACCCCTTTGATTTTCCACCGATTTGTTAGATTTTCAATATCTCCTCAATCGGAACTTCATTTTCGATGAAATTAGTTTCATTTGCATTATTATTGTGTGTATAATAATGTAGTAATGTTCCGGTCATAACTATTTTTGGACCCCAAAACACCTATTTTTTGTGATGGTACCCCTTTGAGTTTCCACCGATTTTTTAGATTTTCAATATCTCATCACTCGGAACGTCATTTTCGATGAAATAAGTTTCATTTGGATTCTTACTGGATGTATACGAATGTAGTAATGTTCCGGCCATAACTATTTTTGGACCCCAAAGACCTATTTTCTGTGATGGTACCACTTTGAGTTTCAACCGATCTACTAGATTTTCAATATCTCCTCACTCATAACTTCATTTTCGATCAAATTAATTTCATTTGCAAACTTAGTGGATGTCTAAGAACGTAGTAAAGTTTATATCACAACAAATTTTGGACCCTAAAACATCTATATTCTGAGATGGTACCCATTTGTGTTTCGACCGATCTGCTAAATTTTCAATATCTCCTCCCTCATAACTTTATTTTTGATCAAATTGATTTCATTTGCATAGTTACTGGATGTATAAGAACGTAGTAATGTTCCGGCCATAACTATTTTTGGACCCCAAAACACCTATTTTCTGTGATGGTACCCCTTTGAGTTTCCACCGATTTGTTAGATTTTCAATATTTGCTAACTCGGCACTTCATTTTTGATGAAATTAGTTTCATTTGCATTCTTTCTGGATGTCTAAGAATGTAGTAATGTTTTGGTCATAACTATTTTTGGACTCCAAAACACTTATTTTTTGTGATGGTACCCCTTTGAGTTTCGACCGATTTGTTATATTTTCAATATCTCCTCACTTGGAAATTCATTATCGATGAAATTAGTTTCATTTGCATTCTTACTGGATGTCTAAGAATGAAGTAATGTTCCGGTCATAACTATTTTTAGACCCCAAAACAACTATTATATGTGATGGTACCCCTTTGAATTTCGACCGATTTGTTAGATTTTCAATATCTCCTCACTTGAAACTCTATTTTCGATGAATTAAGTTTTATTCACACTATTAATCAATGTAAATGACCGTAGTAATATTTATATCACAACAATATTTGGACCCCAAAACATATATTTTCTGTGATGGTACCCCTTTGATTTTCCACCGATTTGTTAGATTTTCAATATATGCTCACTCGGAACTTCATTTTCGATGAAATTAGTTTCATTTGCATTCTTATTGTGTGTATAATAAAGTACTAATGTTCCGGTCATAACTATTTTTGGACCCCAAAACACCTATTTTTTGTGATGGTACCCCTTTGAGTTTCCACCGATTTTTTAGATTTTCACTATCTCATCACTCGAAACGTCATTTTCGATGAAATTAGTTTCATTTTCATTCTTACTAGATGTATACGAATGTAGTAATGTTTCGGCCATAACTATTTTTGGACCCCAAAGACCTATTTTCTGTGATGGTACCACTTTGAGTTTCAACCGATTTTTTAGATTTCGAATATCTCCTTTCTCGGAACTTCATTTTCGATGAAATTAATATCATTCGCATTCTTACTCTACGTATAAGAACGAAGTAATATTCTGACCATAACTATTTTTAGACCCCAAAACACCTATTTTATGTGCTGGTACCCCTTTGAGTTTCGACCGACTTGCTAGATTTTCAATATCTCCTCACTTGGAACTCTATTTTTGATGAATTAAGTTTTATTCACACTATTACTCAATGTAAATGACCGTAGTAATATTCATATCACAACAATTTTTGGACCCAAAAACATATGTTTTCTGTGATTGTACCCCTTTGATTTTCCAACGATTTGTTAGATTTTCAAAATCTCCTCACTTGGAACTCTATTTTTGATGAATTAAGTTTTATTCACACTATTACTCAATGTAAATGACTGTAGTAATATTCATATCACAACAATATTTGGACCAAAAAACATATATTTTCTGTGATGGTACCCCTTTGATTTTCCAACGATTTGCTAGATTTTTAATATCTCCTCACTTGGAACTCTATTTTTGATGAATTAAGTTTTATTCACACTATTACTCAATGTAAATGACCGTAGTAATATTCATATCACAACATTATCTGCTCACTCGGAACTTCATTTGAGATGAAATTAGTTTCATTTGCATTCTTATTGGATGTATAATAATGTAGTAATGTTCCGGTCATAACTATTTTTGGACTCCAAAACACCTATTTTCTATGATGGTACCCCTTTGAGTTTCGATCGATTTGTTAGATTTTCAATATCTCCTCACTCGGATCTTCATTATCGATGAAATTAGTTTCATTTGCATTCTTACTGGATGTCTAAGAATGTAGTAATGTTCCGGTCATACCTATTTTTGGACCCCAAAACACCTATTTTCTGTGATGGTACCCATTTGAGTTTCAACCGATTTTTTAGATTTCGAATATCTCCTTTCTCGGAACTTCATTTTCGATGAAATTAATATCATTCGCATTCTCACTCTACGTATAAGAACGTAGTAATGTTCCGACCATAACTATTTTTGGATCCCAAAACACCCATTTTCTGTGATGGTACTCCTTTGAGATTAGACCGATTTGTTAGATTTTCACTATCTCATCACTCGGAACATCATTTTCGATGAAATTAGTTTCATTTTCATTCTTACGGGATGTATACGAATGTAGTAATGTTTCGGCCATAACTATTTTTGGACCCCAAAGACCTATTTTCTGTGATGGTACCACTTTGAGTTTCAACCGATCTACTAGATTTTCAATATCTCCTCACTCAGAACTTCATTTTCGATCAAATTGATTTCATTTGCAAACTTACTGGATGTCTAAGAACGTAGTAATATTCATATCACAACAAATTTTGGACCCCAAAACATCTATATTCTGTGATGGTACCCCTTTGAGTTTCGAGATATTTTCTAGATTTTGAACATCTCCGCACTCATAACTTCATTTTAGATCAAATTAATTTCATTCGCATTCTTTCTCGACGTATAAGAACGTAGTAATGTTCCGGTCATAACTATTTTTGGACCCCCAAACACCTATTTTTTGTGATGGTACCCCTTTGAGTTTCGACCGATTTGTTATATTTTCAATATCTCCTCACTTGGAACTTCATTATCGATTAAATTAGTTCATTTGCATTCTTATTGGATGTCTAAGAATGTAGTAATGTTCCGGTCGTAATTATTTTTAGACCCCAAAACACCTATTTTATGTGATGGTACCCCTTTGAATTTCGACCGATTTGTTAGATTTTCAATATCTCCTCACTTGGAACTCTATTTTCGATGAATTAAGTTTTATTCACACTATTACTCAATGTAACTGACCGTAGTAATATTCATATCACAACAATTTTTGGACCCCAAAACATATATTTTTTGTGATGGTACCCCTTTGATTTTCAACCGATTTGTTAGATTTTCAAAATATGGTCACTCGAAACTTCATTTTCGATGAAATTAGTTTCATTTGCATTCTCACTCTACGTATAAGAACGTAGTAATGTTCCGGCCATAACTATTTTTAGACCCCAAAACACCTATTTTATGTGATGGTACCCCTTTGAGTTTCGACCGATTTGCTAGTTTTTCAATATCTCCTCACTTGAAACTCTATTTTCGATGAATTAAGTTTTATTCACACTATTAATCAATGTAAATGACCGTAGTAATATTTATATCACAACAATATTTGGACCCCAAAACATATATTTTCTGTGATGGTACCCCTTTGATTTTCCACCGATTTGTTAGATTTTCAATATCTCCTCAATCGGAACTTCATTTTCGATGAAATTAGTTTCATTTGCATTATTATTGTGTGTATAATAATGTAGTAATGTTCCGGTCATAACTATTTTTGGACCCCAAAACACCTATTTTTTGTGATGGTACCCCTTTGAGTTTCCACCGATTTTTTAGATTTTCAATATCTCATCACTCGGAACGTCATTTTCGATGAAATAAGTTTCATTTGGATTCTTACTGGATGTATACGAATGTAGTAATGTTCCGGCCATAACTATTTTTGGACCCCAAAGACCTATTTTCTGTGATGGTACCACTTTGAGTTTCAACCGATCTACTAGATTTTCAATATCTCCTCACTCATAACTTCATTTTCGATCAAATTAATTTCATTTGCAAACTTAGTGGATGTCTAAGAACGTAGTAAAGTTTATATCACAACAAATTTTGGACCCTAAAACATCTATATTCTGAGATGGTACCCATTTGTGTTTCGACCGATCTGCTAAATTTTCAATATCTCCTCCCTCATAACTTTATTTTTGATCAAATTGATTTCATTTGCATAGTTACTGGATGTATAAGAACGTAGTAATGTTCCGGCCATAACTATTTTTGGACCCCAAAACACCTATTTTCTGTGATGGTACCCCTTTGAGTTTCCACCGATTTGTTAGATTTTCAATATTTGCTAACTCGGCACTTCATTTTTGATGAAATTAGTTTCATTTGCATTCTTTCTGGATGTCTAAGAATGTAGTAATGTTTTGGTCATAACTATTTTTGGACTCCAAAACACTTATTTTTTGTGATGGTACCCCTTTGAGTTTCGACCGATTTGTTATATTTTCAATATCTCCTCACTTGGAAATTCATTATCGATGAAATTAGTTTCATTTGCATTCTTACTGGATGTCTAAGAATGAAGTAATGTTCCGGTCATAACTATTTTTAGACCCCAAAACAACTATTATATGTGATGGTACCCCTTTGAATTTCGACCGATTTGTTAGATTTTCAATATCTCCTCACTTGAAACTCTATTTTCGATGAATTAAGTTTTATTCACACTATTAATCAATGTAAATGACCGTAGTAATATTTATATCACAACAATATTTGGACCCCAAAACATATATTTTCTGTGATGGTACCCCTTTGATTTTCCACCGATTTGTTAGATTTTCAATATATGCTCACTCGGAACTTCATTTTCGATGAAATTAGTTTCATTTGCATTCTTATTGTGTGTATAATAAAGTACTAATGTTCCGGTCATAACTATTTTTGGACCCCAAAACACCTATTTTTTGTGATGGTACCCCTTTGAGTTTCCACCGATTTTTTAGATTTTCACTATCTCATCACTCGAAACGTCATTTTCGATGAAATTAGTTTCATTTTCATTCTTACTAGATGTATACGAATGTAGTAATGTTTCGGCCATAACTATTTTTGGACCCCAAAGACCTATTTTCTGTGATGGTACCACTTTGAGTTTCAACCGATTTTTTAGATTTCGAATATCTCCTTTCTCGGAACTTCATTTTCGATGAAATTAATATCATTCGCATTCTTACTCTACGTATAAGAACGAAGTAATATTCTGACCATAACTATTTTTAGACCCCAAAACACCTATTTTATGTGCTGGTACCCCTTTGAGTTTCGACCGACTTGCTAGATTTTCAATATCTCCTCACTTGGAACTCTATTTTTGATGAATTAAGTTTTATTCACACTATTACTCAATGTAAATGACCGTAGTAATATTCATATCACAACAATTTTTGGACCCAAAAACATATGTTTTCTGTGATTGTACCCCTTTGATTTTCCAACGATTTGTTAGATTTTCAAAATCTCCTCACTTGGAACTCTATTTTTGATGAATTAAGTTTTATTCACACTATTACTCAATGTAAATGACTGTAGTAATATTCATATCACAACAATATTTGGACCAAAAAACATATATTTTCTGTGATGGTACCCCTTTGATTTTCCAACGATTTGCTAGATTTTTAATATCTCCTCACTTGGAACTCTATTTTTGATGAATTAAGTTTTATTCACACTATTACTCAATGTAAATGACCGTAGTAATATTCATATCACAACATTATCTGCTCACTCGGAACTTCATTTGAGATGAAATTAGTTTCATTTGCATTCTTATTGGATGTATAATAATGTAGTAATGTTCCGGTCATAACTATTTTTGGACTCCAAAACACCTATTTTCTATGATGGTACCCCTTTGAGTTTCGATCGATTTGTTAGATTTTCAATATCTCCTCACTCGGATCTTCATTATCGATGAAATTAGTTTCATTTGCATTCTTACTGGATGTCTAAGAATGTAGTAATGTTCCGGTCATACCTATTTTTGGACCCCAAAACACCTATTTTCTGTGATGGTACCCATTTGAGTTTCAACCGATTTTTTAGATTTCGAATATCTCCTTTCTCGGAACTTCATTTTCGATGAAATTAATATCATTCGCATTCTCACTCTACGTATAAGAACGTAGTAATGTTCCGACCATAACTATTTTTGGATCCCAAAACACCCATTTTCTGTGATGGTACTCCTTTGAGATTAGACCGATTTGTTAGATTTTCACTATCTCATCACTCGGAACATCATTTTCGATGAAATTAGTTTCATTTTCATTCTTACTGGATGTATACGAATGTAGTAATGTTTCGGCCATAACTATTTTTGGACCCCAAAGACCTATTTTCTGTGATGGTACCACTTTGAGTTTCAACCGATCTACTAGATTTTCAATATCTCCTCACTCAGAACTTCATTTTCGATCAAATTGATTTCATTTGCAAACTTACTGGATGTCTAAGAACGTAGTAATATTCATATCACAACAAATTTTGGACCCCAAAACATCTATATTCTGTGATGGTACCCCTTTGAGTTTCGAGATATTTTCTAGATTTTGAACATCTCCGCACTCATAACTTCATTTTAGATCAAATTAATTTCATTCGCATTCTTTCTCGACGTATAAGAACGTAGTAATGTTCCGGTCATAACTATTTTTGGACCCCCAAACACCTATTTTTTGTGATGGTACCCCTTTGAGTTTCGACCGATTTGTTATATTTTCAATATCTCCTCACTTGGAACTTCATTATCGATTAAATTAGTTCATTTGCATTCTTACTGGATGTCTAAGAATGTAGTAATGTTCCGGTCGTAATTATTTTTAGACCCCAAAACACCTATTTTATGTGATGGTACCCCTTTGAATTTCGACCGATTTGTTAGATTTTCAATATCTCCTCACTTGGAACTCTATTTTCGATGAATTAAGTTTTATTCACACTATTACTCAATGTAACTGACCGTAGTAATATTCATATCACAACAATTTTTGGACCCCAAAACATATATTTTTTGTGATGGTACCCCTTTGATTTTCAACCGATTTGTTAGATTTTCAAAATATGGTCACTCGAAACTTCATTTTCGATGAAATTAGTTTCATTTGCATTCTCACTCTACGTATAAGAACGTAGTAATGTTCCGGCCATAACTATTTTTAGACCCCAAAACACCTATTTTATGTGATGGTACCCCTTTGAGTTTCGACCGATTTGCTAGTTTTTCAATATCTCCTCACTTGAAACTCTATTTTCGATGAATTAAGTTTTATTCACACTATTAATCAATGTAAATGACCGTAGTAATATTTATATCACAACAATATTTGGACCCCAAAACATATATTTTCTGTGATGGTACCCCTTTGATTTTCCACCGATTTGTTAGATTTTCAATATCTCCTCAATCGGAACTTCATTTTCGATGAAATTAGTTTCATTTGCATTATTATTGTGTGTATAATAATGTAGTAATGTTCCGGTCATAACTATTTTTGGACCCCAAAACACCTATTTTTTGTGATGGTACCCCTTTGAGTTTCCACCGATTTTTTAGATTTTCAATATCTCATCACTCGGAACGTCATTTTCGATGAAATAAGTTTCATTTGGATTCTTACTGGATGTATACGAATGTAGTAATGTTCCGGCCATAACTATTTTTGGACCCCAAAGACCTATTTTCTGTGATGGTACCACTTTGAGTTTCAACCGATCTACTAGATTTTCAATATCTCCTCACTCATAACTTCATTTTCGATCAAATTAATTTCATTTGCAAACTTAGTGGATGTCTAAGAACGTAGTAAAGTTTATATCACAACAAATTTTGGACCCTAAAACATCTATATTCTGAGATGGTACCCATTTGTGTTTCGACCGATCTGCTAAATTTTCAATATCTCCTCCCTCATAACTTTATTTTTGATCAAATTGATTTCATTTGCATAGTTACTGGATGTATAAGAACGTAGTAATGTTCCGGCCATAACTATTTTTGGACCCCAAAACACCTATTTTCTGTGATGGTACCCCTTTGAGTTTCCACCGATTTGTTAGATTTTCAATATTTGCTAACTCGGCACTTCATTTTTGATGAAATTAGTTTCATTTGCATTCTTTCTGGATGTCTAAGAATGTAGTAATGTTTTGGTCATAACTATTTTTGGACTCCAAAACACTTATTTTTTGTGATGGTACCCCTTTGAGTTTCGACCGATTTGTTATATTTTCAATATCTCCTCACTTGGAAATTCATTATCGATGAAATTAGTTTCATTTGCATTCTTACTGGATGTCTAAGAATGAAGTAATGTTCCGGTCATAACTATTTTTAGACCCCAAAACAACTATTATATGTGATGGTACCCCTTTGAATTTCGACCGATTTGTTAGATTTTCAATATCTCCTCACTTGAAACTCTATTTTCGATGAATTAAGTTTTATTCACACTATTAATCAATGTAAATGACCGTAGTAATATTTATATCACAACAATATTTGGACCCCAAAACATATATTTTCTGTGATGGTACCCCTTTGATTTTCCACCGATTTGTTAGATTTTCAATATATGCTCACTCGGAACTTCATTTTCGATGAAATTAGTTTCATTTGCATTCTTATTGTGTGTATAATAAAGTACTAATGTTCCGGTCATAACTATTTTTGGACCCCAAAACACCTATTTTTTGTGATGGTACCCCTTTGAGTTTCCACCGATTTTTTAGATTTTCACTATCTCATCACTCGAAACGTCATTTTCGATGAAATTAGTTTCATTTTCATTCTTACTGGATGTATACGAATGTAGTAATGTTTCGGCCATAACTATTTTTGGACCCCAAAGACCTATTTTCTGTGATGGTACCACTTTGAGTTTCAACCGATTTTTTAGATTTCGAATATCTCCTTTCTCGGAACTTCATTTTCGATGAAATTAATATCATTCGCATTCTTACTCTACGTATAAGAACGAAGTAATATTCTGACCATAACTATTTTTAGACCCCAAAACACCTATTTTATGTGCTGGTACCCCTTTGAGTTTCGACCGACTTGCTAGATTTTCAATATCTCCTCACTTGGAACTCTATTTTTGATGAATTAAGTTTTATTCACACTATTACTCAATGTAAATGACCGTAGTAATATTCATATCACAACAATTTTTGGACCCAAAAACATATGTTTTCTGTGATTGTACCCCTTTGATTTTCCAACGATTTGTTAGATTTTCAAAATCTCCTCACTTGGAACTCTATTTTTGATGAATTAAGTTTTATTCACACTATTACTCAATGTAAATGACTGTAGTAATATTCATATCACAACAATATTTGGACCAAAAAACATATATTTTCTGTGATGGTACCCCTTTGATTTTCCAACGATTTGCTAGATTTTTAATATCTCCTCACTTGGAACTCTATTTTTGATGAATTAAGTTTTATTCACACTATTACTCAATGTAAATGACCGTAGTAATATTCATATCACAACATTATCTGCTCACTCGGAACTTCATTTGAGATGAAATTAGTTTCATTTGCATTCTTATTGGATGTATAATAATGTAGTAATGTTCCGGTCATAACTATTTTTGGACTCCAAAACACCTATTTTCTATGATGGTACCCCTTTGAGTTTCGATCGATTTGTTAGATTTTCAATATCTCCTCACTCGGATCTTCATTATCGATGAAATTAGTTTCATTTGCATTCTTACTGGATGTCTAAGAATGTAGTAATGTTCCGGTCATACCTATTTTTGGACCCCAAAACACCTATTTTCTGTGATGGTACCCATTTGAGTTTCAACCGATTTTTTAGATTTCGAATATCTCCTTTCTCGGAACTTCATTTTCGATGAAATTAATATCATTCGCATTCTCACTCTACGTATAAGAACGTAGTAATGTTCCGACCATAACTATTTTTGGATCCCAAAACACCCATTTTCTGTGATGGTACTCCTTTGAGATTAGACCGATTTGTTAGATTTTCACTATCTCATCACTCGGAACATCATTTTCGATGAAATTAGTTTCATTTTCATTCTTACTGGATGTATACGAATGTAGTAATGTTTCAGCCATAACTATTTTTGGACCCCAAATACCTATTTTCTGTGATGGTACCACTTTGAGTTTCAACCGATCTACTAGATTTTCAATATCTCCTCACTCAGAACTTCATTTTCGATCAAATTGATTTCATTTGCAAACTTACTGGATGTCTAACAACGTAGTAATATTCATATCACAACAAATTTTGGACCCCAAAACATCTATATTCTGTGATGGTACCCCTTTGAGTTTCGAGATATTTTCTAGATTTTGAACATCTCCGCACTCATAACTTCATTTTAGATCAAATTAATTTCATTCGCATTCTTTCTCGACGTATAAGAACGTAGTAATGTTCCGGTCATAACTATTTTTGGACCCCCAAACACCTATTTTTTGTGATGGTACCCCTTTGAGTTTCGACCGATTTGTTATATTTTCAATATCTCCTCACTTGGAACTTCATTATCGATTAAATTAGTTCATTTGCATTCTTACTGGATGTCTAAGAATGTAGTAATGTTCCGGTCGTAACTATTTTTAGACCCCAAAACACCTATTATATGTGATGGTACCCCTTTGAATTTCGACCGATTTGTTAGATTTTCAATATCTCCTCACTTGGAACTCTATTTTCGATGAATTAAGTTTTATCCACACTATTACTCAATGTAAATGACCGTGGTAATATTCATATCACAACAATATTTGGACCCAAAAACATATATTTTCTATGATGGCACCCCTTTGATTTTCCACCGATTTGTTAGATTTTCAATATCTCCTCACTTGGAACTTCATTATCGATTAAATTAGTTTCATTTGCATTCTTACTGGATGTCTAAGAATGTAGTAATGTTCCGGTCATACGTATTTTTGGATCCCAAAACACCTATTTTCTGTGATGGTACCCCTTTGGGTTTCAACCGATTTTTTAGATTTCGAATATCTCCTTTCTCGGAACTTCATTTTCGATGAAATTAATATCATTCGCATTCTCACTCTACGTATAAGAACGTAGAAATATTCCGACCATAACTATTTTTGGATCCCAAAACACCCATTTTCTGTGATGGTACCCCTTTGAGATTAGACCGATTTGTTAGATTTTCAATATCTCATCACTCGGAACGTCATTTTCGATGAAATTAGTTTCATTTGCATTCTTACTGGATGTATACGAATGTAGTAATGTTCCGGCCATAACTATTTTTGGACCCCAAAGACCTATTTTCTGTGATGGTACCATTTTGAGTTTCAACCGATCTACTAGATTTTCAATATCTCCTCACTCATAACTTCATTTTCGATCAAATTAATTTCATTTGAAAACTTACTGGATGTCTAAGAATGTAGCAATATTCATATCACAACAAATTTTGGACCCTAAAACATCTATATTCTGTGATGGTACCCATTTGTGTTTCGACCGATCTGCTAGATTTTCAATATCTCCTCACTTAGAACTTCATTTTTAATCAAATTGATTTCATTTGCATAGTTACTGGATGTATAATAATGTAGTAATGTTCCGGTCATAACTATTTTTGGACTCCAAAACACCTATTTTCTGTGATGGTACCCCTTTGAGTTTCCACCGACTTGTTAGATTTTCAATATCTGCTCACTCGGGACTTCATTTTCGATGAAATGAATTTCATTTGCATTCTTACTGGATGTCTAAGAATGTAGTAATGTTCCGGTCATAACTATTTTTGGACTCCAAAACACCTATTTTCTATGATGGTACCCCTTTGAGTTTCCACCGATTTGTTAGATTTTCAATATCTCCTCACTCGGAACTTCATATATGATTAAATGGATTTCATTTTCATTCTTACTCTACGTATAAGAACGTACTAATGTTTCGGCCATAACTAATTTTAAACCCCCAAACACCTATTTTCTGTGATGGTACCCCTTTGAGTTTCGACCGATATGCTAGATTTTCAATATCTTCTCACTTGGAACTCTATTTTCGATGACCGTAGTAATATTCATATCACTACAATTTTTGGACCCCAAAGTATCTATTTTCTGTGATGGTACCACTTTGAGTTTTGACCAATTTTTTAGATTATGAATATTTCCTCACTCGGAAATTCATTTTCGGTGAAATTAATTTCATTTGCATTATTACTGGATATATAAGAATGTAGTAATGTTCCGTTCATAACTATTTTCGGACCCCAAAACACCTATTTTCTATGATGGTACCCATTTGATTTTCGTCCGATCTGTTAGATTTTCAATATCTCCTCACTCAAAACTTCATTTTCGATCAACCGTAGTAATATTCATATCACTACAATTTTTGGACCCCAAAGTATCTATTTTCTGTGATGGTACCACTTTGAGTTTTGACCAATTTTTTAGATTATGAATATTTCCTCACTCGGAAATTCATTTTCGGTGAAATTAATTTCATTTGCATTCTTACTGGATATATAAGAATGTAGTAATGTTCCGTTCATAACTATTTTCGGACCCCAAAACACCTATTTTCTATGATGGTACCCATTTGATTTTCGTCCGATCTGTTAGATTTTCAATATCTCCTCACTCAAAACTTCATTTTCGATCAAAATATTTTCATTTTAATACTTACTGGATGTATAAGAACGTAGTAATGTTCCGGTCATACCTATTTTTTGACCCCAAAACACCTATTTTCTGTGATGGTACCCCTTTGAGTTTCAACCGATTTGCTAGATTTTCAATATCTTCACACTCGGAGCTTCATTTTCAATCAAATTAATTTCATTTGCATTCTTACTCTACGTTAAGAACGTAGTAATGTTCCAGCCATAACTATTTTTTGGACCCCAAACACCTATTTTCTGTGATGGTACCCCTTTGAGTTTCAATCGATCTGCTAGATTTTTAATATCTCCTCACTCGAACTTCATTTTCGATAAAATTAATTTCATTTGCATACTTAATGGATGTATAAGAACGTAGTAATATTCATATCACTACAATTTTTGGACTCCACAACATCTATTTTCTGTGGTGGTACCCCTTTAAATTTTGACCAATTTGTTAGATTTTCAATATTTCCTCACTCGGAACTTCATTTCGGTGAAATTAATTTCATTTGCATTCTTACTGGATGTATAAGAACGTAGTAATATTCCGGTCATAACTATTTTTGGACCCCAAAACACCTATTTTCTGTGATGGTACCCCTTTGAGTTTCGACTGATTTGCTAGATTTTCAATATCTGCTCACTCGGAACTCTCTTTTCGATGAATTAAGTTTTACTTACACTATTACTCAATGTAAATGACCGTAGTAATATTCATATCACACCAATTTTTGGACCCCAAAACATCTATTTTCTATGATGATACCACTTTGAGTTTTGACTGATTTGTTAGATTTTCAATATTTCCTCACTTGGAAAATTCATTTTCGATGAAATTAATTTCATTTGCATTCGTACTGGATGTATAAGAACATAGTAATATTATGGTCATAACTATTTTTGGACCCCAAAACACATATTTTCAGTGATGGTAACTCTTTTAGTTTCGACGGATTTTCTAGATTTTCAATATCTGCTCACTCGGAACTTCATTTTCGATGAAATTAATATCATTCGCATTCCTACTTTACACATAAGAAGGTAGTACTGTTTTGGTCATAACTATTTTTGGACCCCAAAACACTTATTTTATGTGATGGTACCCTTTGAGTTTCGACCGATTTTCTCGATTTTCAATATCTACTCACTCGGAACTTCATTTATTTTAATTACGACTGATCTGCTAGAAAATTGGAATAGGTTTTCAATAGAAAACTGGTGATTGTTTTTATTATTTTTGTATTTTAATTAAATTAATTATTTACATTTTAATTTGATTAATTACAGTTTAATTTTTAATTTATTAAAATTCGTAATAAAATATAATAATTTAATTCATATTAATTTTTAAGCTTCCCAAATTAATTAATCTAATTTTTTATAAAATAATTGTATTATATATCATACATATTGAAGCAAAAGATATATATATCATTTTATGTGATAACATTCTATTTTATATATATATCATTCCACCAACAAAAATGAAAATGATGTTGGTTCACGGAGAGCATATTGGAGGATCGGGATCCTCTTATCAATTGAGCAAAAGGAAAAGTGGGCTTATGATAATTTGGGCTTACTGGGCTTCCCTGTTTTCTTAAATTAATGGACTTTCAATTATTTGGACTTAATGGGTTTCTGAGTACTTGGTATTAATGGATTTTCAAATATTTAAGATTAATGGGCTTCCCACGATTTGGGCATAATGGGCTTCGAATTCTTCAGGATTAATGGGCTTACGATTCGTTGGGAATAATGGGGTTCACGTTAATTGAGACTAATGGGCTTCCGATTATTTGATTAATGGGCTCCCCGCTTAATTGGTATTAATGGACTTTTGATTATTTGGACTTCATGGGCTTTCAATTATTTGAGACTAATGGGCTTCCCGATTAATTTGGATTAGTGGGCTTCCTATTATTTGGGATAAATGGGTTTCCCGCCATAAATTTATCATCCATCAAATATATATAAATTTTTTTTGATTAAATAAGTTTGTATTACACAAAACTAGCCCAAACATACCTCGTTATGAGGCAAACAAATACTTGGCCATCACGTATTGAAAAAAAAATACCAATATATATCCGTGAAGCCTCTGCATGGATCAATTTTGATGACATGCCACCAAATGATGCGGGTATCGTTTCAGCTTGGATCATCCATCACCATGCTAAACACTGGGAACAGAATTCCGGTTTTAAGTTTTGTATAAAACGATCTTGCTCAAGAACATGGCTAGAAAGGTATTTGTTCTGTTGAATTCAATCCATTTCTTATAGAATTTCCGGGACTGTGCATTGAAATCAAATCTAAAAATCATGAAACAAAATAAATCTTACTGGATGGTGAGGCCTTGTTTCTTCTTCAGAGCTGGAGGAACACCACCTGATAACTTGTTATTCTCAAGAGATCTGCATTAGCCATACAGTCATCAATCTTACAAAAGATGCATTTTTTTTTTCTTTCTGCATATTAGTTGTGGCAGTCATCTAAACTTACATTTCTGACAGAAGTGGTAGATTTGCTAATGATTCCGGAATTGAACCTTGAAGCTGGTTGTTCTCCAAATGCCTGTACGAAACGATCCACAAAAGTGATCAATCAACACTGATGAAAGAACAAAGCGTAAATGAAAAGAAACTGCACTTTCAGAACATACAAAGTCTTCAGCTCCTTTAGGGTTCCCATATCTGGGATGAATCCTGAGAGTTGGTTTCCCCCTAGCCATCTGTAACCATCGGAAGTGAACTCACTATGATCATAATGGTGATACTCAACATTCATACGGAGGTGCATAAAGAAAAATTTACTCACAGGTTTGTAAGTGCAGTTAAGTGGGAAATGTTCACTGGAAGGGACCCAGACAACCCAGCATTTGTCAAATTCCTTTGAAAAGATCAACACAATCGATCATATTGTTAAATTGAAGCAGAGTGATTTTAGGAGTTTTGCCTTTGAGATGGATAATTCGTTCTTTCTTGATGAGTATTGACTTACAAAGTAATAACTCGAGCGTATTTTCCCACCGAGCAAGTGACTCCAGTCCATGAATGTTGATCGGGTAAGCAAGGATCTCCACTCCAATCAGATGGTGGGTTGTTAAAACTTCTGGCTAGCTCTGCCATTACCCTCACTATGAATGCAAAGCAAAAGAAAAAGAAAAATCCAACATCAGATTGAACTATAAAACATTTATTGGAAATATTAAGTAATGCTACCAAGCGTGAAACTTAGAGTGAAAGTGGATGTTTTTTCTTCTGATTTTGGAATCTGTTAACTGTTTTACTCGACCACTTCTTTCTTAAAAGGTAACTTTTTTTTCACTTTCATTGTAAATTCCACACTGGATAGAATTTACCAATAAAAAAGGCTAGAGTCGTAGTAAATGGTGATAATACCATCTCTAGTGAGAGTTCTTCCAGACAAAGGCAATAGCTGTAACAGCTCCCCAGCATTGATCAGTGGCCCAACAGGTACCCCTTCTGCAGGAGTCAGAGCAATCTCGGTTTGGCCCGAGAGAGGCCACTGTGCGGAAGAGACAGACACTCCTTTGGCAGTGGCATTGAGCTTAGAGAAGAAAGTCTTGCCATTTACAGAGACATCAAAGATTCTCCAACTGTATGGACTCAAAGTCCTTGTATCCTGGAAATACAAGGAAATGTAGTAGACAGTGCTGGGGAGAGACATTTGAGGCCACTTGATTTTAAGAGTCTTCCCTCGGCTCGTTGTGAGCGCATTTGCAAAAGCACTTGAAGGCGGATAGTTCCAGAAGACTGAAGAATCCACTTTGGAATGGCTATCAACAATTGGGTTATCATCCTTGAACGGGTGCCAATAACGGTTGAACTCATCTTCTGGATATCTAGGTTTGAATAGTCACGAAATTATCTTGTTAAATAGTAGAGTAAATTTGTTCCACTATTGCAGACACACATCATCTACAATCTTAAACTGTTCCTAACAAGAAACTACTTCTTCATAAGCAATTGATAATTATCTTAGAATTCTCCTCTATACCCATTTTCCAACTCAAATTAGTAATAGTCTTAAAATAATTTGGTATAATGTCATGACCTTACCAATTGACTAAAACTTTTCTATAAAATGCAAACTTATAAACGTGATACAGAACATCAAGGTGTGGGTTAGTTGAAAACATCCTTCCTTGTATACTACAAACAATTGTATAAGCACATCAGGTAGCAAAAGGATACAGGAAAACAAGCAAAATTGGCAAGTTGGACAGATTCATTACCCAATTAAGGAGTCAGTGTGGCCAAAAGTGGTTCGAGCAACTGTGTTAAGAGCATATTTCGTGAAGTCAGTTGAATTGTAGACAGAATCCTCGAGATATTCCAATTCAAGCAATGAGATAAACGGGTCGGAAGCAGTCTCCTTGTTCCTTGCAAGGCAAACACTCAATTTCTTCCCCGTGGCAGCCGCAACAATTTCATAGTAAGAAGTGAGCCCTTTGGCATAATCGTCTTTGGTATTAACAGTCCCCCACATCGTCCCTTCAATAATCTGATCGAAAACAGGTGGCTCCTTCCCACCATCGAAGCCTCCATAGAAATATGAAGTCCTGATAAGGTACTTCCCTCCTTTGATGACCGGAAACTCATAGCAGTACTTTCTGGCATTTTTGTCTGGGAAGTATCTCAGTGTTGATAGTTCAGGAGAGACTTTCGGTGTTTTGATAACTGTCTTGTTTCCGACCGAGATGAAGCCATCATCTGGTATAAAAGTAATGCTGCCTGAAGTTGTCTCGTTTGATGATCCACAGGTTAGCAGAAAACCTGCAGTTGGGTTTGGCATCAATATCATTGATAATAAATTCATAAAGACTCGCAGCTCATTCTCATTGGAGAATTTCGTCGAACAGGTAAAAGGCCTCCCTTGATCTCCTCCATGGTCCATCCTTTGCACTCGGGGATAAGTAGCATGAGCTATTTTCGTCCATCAATTCGGTGGTAAAAATGCTCCAGCTTACAAATTTGGAAACAAAAATAAAATAGAGAATTTCTTTGAAAAGTTACCTCGAGGTGCTGGGTCGGAATGGACAAGGAGAGGGATGCTAACAAGCCAAAGGAGGAAGAGATGGAGCAACATCTTTCTGGAAAGGTTTCACCCAGAAAGAAAAAGTGAATCTTGGGGGAAGCATTGATTTTAGACACAGAGAGAGAGATTCATCAGGAAAGAGAAAGAGCGTGATGGCCATGGAAGGAAAAGAAACTTGGATACTCTTCTCCGAGAATGGTGGACGCACCAATGGCTTTGCTTAAAGATAGAGATCTCTCTTTAATTTAGGAAAGAACTGCATGGAGGCAGCCATGCAATGTCGCAGATAGAAGTAGAACGTTACCAATTACTGGCCGTTGAATCTTGACAGTGTGGAAGTGGAATAACAACCGTCAATTGGTTCCTATGTTCTTCTCTTTCCCTCTTCCTGGCCCAACGCTCAAACAAAGGACACAAATTTAAAACCATATCCCATTCGCTTACCTCTGAATTCTTGAAGAAAGCAGAGCAGCAACCATGAAGACCTTCGATGTTAGCAATGTGGAACTCCATCTCTTTCGCGCTCTTCACTGATGTTTCCAATTCCAGGTCTGTCTCTCGATTCTAAAGTAATTTGTGCTAGATATGCTAAAGGAATTGGGAATATCTTCGCTTGCAGATGCTATCACTTGTAGGAGATTGCAAAAAACAAAACATTTATTTAAGGGGCATTCCGAGAATTGAACTCGGGACCTCTCGCACCCTAAGCGAGAATCATACCACTAGACCAAATGCCCTGTTTTTTTTTACCATCCATTATATAGTAGATAATGCAATCCAAGAGATGGTGTTAGAAAATCAACTTATAAATGACTTGAAATATTTTTTAAAATATATCTCAGCACTCATTCATATTTGCAGATATTGCTTTAGACACTGAACTTTTCACTCTCATAAAAAATATTCGGTATATTATTAAATATATCTCAACACACCGATTTAATCTGATGTATGTAAATATTGGTTTATACAATGAAGTAATTAATTAATCACTTGAGTCCTATAAGGTCTTCAATCTGGATTCTAAAAATAACCCAGAAATTGTGAAGAACAAAAAGAATGAACAATTTGCAGACTAAACTTAATTTATCCATGAATGGTCATTCATGTATCCATCAGGAACTCCAAAATCCATCAACATCCAAAGCTGTTCCATTTCGTCATCATTCCTCCCCAACTTCCAGAAATCATCAACTTCTTCTCCTCTCTGCTCCGACTTCACTGCTTCGATGGAGGTGGCCCCTTGGCTTATTTCATTGCTGTCTATCGGATTCTCAGTCTGGTCGGACTTAACCTCAGATGCTGTCGTGTAATAGTCTGAGTTTGGGAAATTGAGCTTAGCGCGGGCTCCACGAAACTCAATGGCAGCTCTATCGTAGGCTCGAGCTGCCTCCTCCGCAGTCTTGAACGTCCCGAGCCAAACCCTTCTGGCCCTCCTCGGGTCCCGTATTTCGGAAGCCCACTTCCCCCACGGCCGCTGCCGCACTCCCCTGAAGTTCTTCTTCACTCTCTTCCTCTTCTTACTAGAGTAAGTCTTCTTCTCTTCGCCGATGGCCGGAGGCGGCAGAAAGTATTCGCAGCCCAGGCATCCACTGATCTTGCATGACTGACATACATCAGAATCGCCGAAGGATGGTATCAGGAAGGTGGACGTTGGGGAGGCACGACCGGAGACGACGTGAGTGAGAGGTGCGACCATAGAGAAGAATTCTTGTTCTAGAGTTCGGCGGCGGAGTTTCTGTGGCACTGTGGCGGCGTCAGGTTTGTCTTTCTTGCCGGATCTCTGATTCATGCGGCGATGAGCTCTGTTTTGAATCAGTTGATTCTGTTCTGATTTGGGAGTCAAACAAGCGAAACTCGGTTTATATAGGTTTGGGAAGGACACGTGGTTGGACAAGGAGAGAGACGAACTCCGTTTACACGCTAAGGTATAGAGACCAGCTGTACTCAATTTCTTTTGTCTGCACGTGCCAAATTTAAGTCTGAAGGAAACTATAGTCTAGACTTCGACTAGTGGTTTTCTTATTTTTCTTTTTTGGTTATTGTAAAATGACATTTTAATTATAAAAAAATTCATATGCACTATACTTTATTTCTTTTGGTGTAATAAAATTATTTCTATTACCATGGTGATATGAAGAAGCAACGGTAATATATATTTTATATTATATAATTATTATTTGTATAAACTTTGAGATAATATGTAAAGCTTCAGATATTTTTATGGACGCGGACTTACGAGTGTATCGATCTTATCCTCTTAGCTTACGTGCACGGTGACGTCATGGTTTCATCAGTCAAACATACGCGGGGTTTGACTTGATTATGTCGGAAGCTCCTACACGGACAGTGGATAGAGCTGACATGGACTAAGTGAGCTGTCCAGTGAACAGAGAACTCGTGGGCACACGGTTGCTTTGCGGCAGTCAGATCAAAAAGAGCAACCGACAACGATCTTCTGGGGCCCGCTATATGTTTTTAGTTGAATTCACATTCATTTTCAGTTAAAAGTTTAAAACATTCTAAAAATAAAGAGTATGAATAGTGGAAAACTACCTATTAGCAAGTATGTATCTAAATTTTTTTTGTAGCAAATAAGTTGCTAAACTTTCTTAAATAACTAAATAAGTATCTACCGTTAATTTTTGTTAACAATAAACGGAAAATATCATGTGAGGAGCAAACATGTACCTGAATTTACACGAATGAGCAAGTAGGTACTTGAACCAGTTTTGAATCGGTTCAGAACCTGTTGGGTCAAATCACTTTATTTTTTTAATAAAAAAATTAGGATTTATGTATCAAACACATGCATAACTCAACTCTAAACGTTCTAAACTTTCTTAAATAACTAAATAAGTATCTACCGTTAATTTTCGTTAACAATAAACGGAAAATATCATGTGAGGAGCAAACATGTACCTGAATTTACACGAATGAGCAAGTAGGTACCTGAACCAGTTTTGAATCGGTTCATAACCTGTTGGGTCAAACCACTTTATTTTTTTAATAAAAAAATAGAATTTATGTATCAAACACATACATAACTCAACTCTAGACGTTCTTGGTGCATCAAGAAACGCTCCGAGAATTTCTGAAGTTGAGTCATGCATGTTTTTGGTATATAAACCCTATTTTTTTAAAAACAAATAAAGTGGTTCGACCGAACCAATTTTTGAACCGATTCAGTTACCTACTTGCTCATTCGTGTAAGTTCAAGCACTTGTTTGCTTCTCATGTGTTTCTCACATGATATTTTTCGTTTATTCTTAACGGAAATTAACGGTAGGTACCTATTTGCTAATTTTCATAAGTTCGACTACTTAGTTACTACAATAAAAAGTTTAGGTACCTAATTGCTAATCACTCACAAGTTCGGGTACCATCTCGGTAGTTTTCCCTATAACTAATTACATAAATATGCACATGCACGTGTCATGCCGTTGTTCAATTAGAAAGTTGCAAATTCTCTTAAAATTCAACTAATAAAATATAAAATTTTGCATAATATATATATCGAATTGCAAATTTTCAAAAGTTTAAACATCATATTACACCCAAAAAAATACAAATTCTTCTCACTATTTAATAGTAAAGTAGACGAAACTAACAAATTGCAATTTTATAAAAAAACTAGCTAACAATTTGTTAATAAAAATAATGGGTAATAGTGAAAAAATTGACAGATAAATCACGTTTACTGTGACTCTACGAAACCGTTAATAAATTGTTCAAACTCTTAAAATTTAATTAATAAATATATAGAACACAACAAATTATACAAAACTCTGTCGATGACTCCAAATACCAAAACCGACACAAAATCAGACCTTGTCCACAAGTTCAACCGCTCTTTTTAATTGCAAAGTCATCAAAGGTATATAGAGTTAAGAAGGACAATTGCAGTCCTCTAACTTTTTAAATAGTTGCATTTTAGTTCTAACAAATATACAAAAAAATGGTTTATCAAAGATTTATAGTTGCGAATTTTTCACTAATATGTACATCAAATAAAAATTAATTACGGAAATAAGCTCAATTTTTTAAAAAAGATGAATGTATACCTACCCACGACTCCCCATCGCAAATGAAACTGTCGTTACCCGCTACCGTTTCACCACATTTTTCGACCTCCACAATTTTCGAGATCCTATTCAAGTAAGATATTTCCCAATAAATGAATTTGTGTTGGCCATAAATGATTTACCCAAGAAAAAACAATAATAAAAGAAAAAAAAATATCATTCTCAATCAATCAGGTCTCTATCTTTTCACCAACTTTGACCTGTAAACAAACCGACGAAACTGTCTTTTGATTTTCAAAACACCCCTTCATCTTTGTTAAGTCCGCGATCCGCCATCCGCGATCCGCCATCCGCGACTCCCCGGGTAGATATAGTTTTATATTTGTTAAAAAATTGAGATTATTTTCATAATTGGTTTTTATTTGAGGTATATATTAATGAAAAAATCTATAGTTGCCTCATTGTGTACTCTAGCTTTGTCCACTAAATACCATATATAGTAGCTAGCTAGCTTCCAGTGTTAGACTTATCTACTCATCATCATATACGTACGTCATCAGATCCTCGACACTCATCAAATATCACCAAAACCTGATAACGCAATTACCAGATCTTATATCTTCTCCGACTTGGCCACTGTTCTTAAGCTGCTTCCTGATCATGGTACACATATCACAAAGTGTGTGCATATGGTGTTATTGTACGTGTTAATAAATTATGGTATTAAATTTTATAACTACGGGTGAATTTGACACGTGTGCTGCACATGCAATAAATTTAAAGTTAAATAGTATTAACTGAAAATTGTAGTATAAACATTATAGCAAGAATTGAAGGTATTTCATTTGTCTCACTAAAATGTTGGTTGAATCTCCAAAACCTAATATTTATATAATGAATTAAGGAATGAATTACATATGAAAATTTAAAAAGAATATATGGTAGATTTACTGATGAATTCTAAAAAATAGTCATAAATTACGTAAAATACATTTATTTTGTGAATGAGTTTTGGTGATAAAGTTAAAAAGAACAGAATGTTTAAGTGCTCACAGAAAACAAATATAAAGAACATGAAAAAGTTTGTAGGATGATATAGATGTAAATATTGGTAGAGTTATGATGCATGAGAATTATATTGGTGTAATAAGTATAATTGCATGTTGATGTTTATAACGTGATGGTTGACTATTGATAGAGTTATTATGATAATTAAAAATTATAGAGGTATAAGAGATATAATTAGTATAATAAAAATGGAAGAGATTAACCTTGACTTTTAATATTGAGCATGATGAATATACATGATATCACATGTTTGGGCAGTTCATCGTGTAAAATACGAATCATGTATCGTATCATAAATTATAAATCCTAAATTTTTTGTCGCGGCAAACTGACTTTTTATGGGATCCACATGCCTCAACAATCACGTGGCGCCTAAGTTTCCTTCACTACTAAGTACTAACGACGTAAAATCTTCAGACAATAAATAAAAATAAAATAAAAATCATAGCGCCCCCCACACCAATCGGGTTACCGTTGATGCCGCCGGAAAATACTCATTCATTTTCTCCGATAATCCTTTTCCCCGAAGAACTTCCAGCGTGTGTTTTCGTATTCAGACGAAGATCACTTCAAACTCTGCACATGGATTCTTATCCACATGGGTTCTGAAATCACCATCGCTGTTGAATCTAAAGCTATACAGAGCCTGCCTCTGCGTTAACCCAAGTGGATATATTCTGTACATTCTTAGTTCATATCCTCCTCTGATGCTTTCCGGTCTTTCTTCTTTCCAGATCGGAACGTGCTTCAAAGATTCAAACTTGTTCATCACCGCAGTCTCCAGTTCCTTCATCGTTAAATTCCTGACAACACAAAAATCGTGACAAATACGCACAATTATAACCGAATAAAAAGAGGATCTTGAAAGAGCTTGCTTGATTGCTTGCCTCAAGAACACGGATTCCATCTCAAACCTCCCTCTTTCACGAACGTATAAATGATAAACAGTATCGGGACCTCGATTGCACTTGCAGGGACGGTTGGTCTTCTCTTCTTTGGCTCGGATTGAAGTTGCAATGTGGATGCAGAGTCGGCATGATGAGTGGACTGCTGCCATGTCCACGAGGGCCTTGAACGAATCTGATGGCCCTTCATACTTCCACCTGCAGAAAAGAAAAAACAGATTATTTTTTTTCCTTTCTTTTCTTTCTTTCATTATGTTGTGAAACAAGTATTAAGGTTTGTTGGATTGAGACATTATGGTTAGGGGTTGCAATCGTGTTGTTTTGTGTCTAATCGTCTAGTGGCACTAATCGTGTCGTGTCTAAACAGATAAGTCTTAAACGTGTCTCAAAACTTCAAACACGAACACGATTAACTAGCAGATCACACGTGACACGATTAACTAGCAGATCACACGTGACACGATTAACTTTCATGAACAAAAAAATAATAATTAAAAACATGTCGGGTCATACGACACGGCACAATTAGACACGATACGATTAAACGTGACACAATTAAACACGATTAAACACGACATGATTAGACATGACACTATTAGACACGGAATTCACTAATTTAACAAGTTATTTCACATATTTTTCAGAACACAAACTCATATATACAATAATACAAAGTAAGGTCTTCAAAGTTCAATATTAAAAAATAAGTGCGTATTTCAATATTTTTTATTATTATTATTATACTTAAATGTGTCTAAACTCTAAACGTGTCACATGTATACACGACACGATTGAACACGATTACTAATCGTGTGTTTAAACGTGTCACAGGTATACACAACACGATTAGACACGATTAGTTAATTATATTTATACAGATATCTGAAGATCAGAAGTGTTTAAGAGTTGTTTAAACACGGAATGTGTTAAGGTCAAACTCATATACGCTTTAAAACAAATTGTGTCAGAAATTGTCGGCCTAATTGTGGTTACCTAAGTGTCTGATTATATGCCTCTGCATTCTCTGCAAGAAACTTCATGGTTCTGGCGACCTCGGCTACATCTTTTAGTTCCTTGATGTGTAGTAAGGATCCCGACGCAGGGGCGAATTCCTGGATGTTTGGTGCACCGATTACTACAGGGATCGAACCTATGAATTCAAGAACGAATCAAAAATTCTTAAGATTCGTATAATTTTTCATACTATATCTGCAAAAGTTGTATGATTGAACTAAGATTCGTTACCCGCAACTAAAGACTGGAAGAATTTCTCCGTGACGTAATCTTCTTCATTAGAATTCTCAAAAGCGAAGCTGAACTTGTAGCGCTTGAGAGTATCGACCTTATCAACTGCAAACATCAAAGAATTTGATCATTTCATCAAACCCCTTAATTGATATATACAGTTTCTTACCTCTTCCATCACGGTTTCGATGGCAACCACCATAAGAGTCAATTTTGATGTTTGATTTCTCAAGTGCTTCGAGAGCTTGCAACCGAAAGTTACGAGCCCCACAGTTGGAGATAAAAGCAGCTGCAAGAGCCTTCTCTGTCTTTGGTTGCACCGGTGCCATGATCTCGTACTCTGCCCAAGAAAAATATCCGACTGGAACATCCGAGGAGAGGCTTGTTGTCATCACGATATCATAACCCCTCCTATATACAGATTACAGCATTTTAACCTCCCGGGTTCTGACTAATCAAACGAGAAAACGGGAACTAGAGGCAGCTTAAATGGGGTGACTTACAATTACTGCAACTGCAGACATAACTACTTGCAGTGGTCTAACCACAGATGAACTTAAAAATGCAGAAGTTGAAGCACACTAAATAGAAATACAACAAATAGAACATCCAGAGAATAATTTGAATTCCATTGTGTATAGAGTTGACCCGACCTTATATAAGGTCGATCACAGAAGGGTAATTTCCAGATCTCTCTATAATCAAATTCACAAGAAATTTCATCCAACGCCAAATTCTTGTTATGTTAGGTTGTGGAGTATGATTAATGTGTAATATATTTTAGATATTAATGTTCACGCATCTCGCAGTTCAGCCACAGTTTAGGTTGCGATGTAGCTATGTACGGTGCCTAACAAGACAATGGGTTGGACGGTGCACATGGACAGCTGAACGATGGTCAACACGGGCGGCTGGACGATGCAAGCTAGAAAACGTGTTGTGCAAAAAAACGCGTTCAAATTAGAGTTTTGCACTTAGTCATATTTTTGTCTATATATACATTTCTCCATTCACGTATTCTGTAAGAGAGTTGATCAATCACCAATACATTGAAACCGCCGTGGAGGTTAACTCGAAGAGGTGTTATCACGTAAAATTCTCTTATACATTTTCTTAAGTTTTCTTTAACCTAAATCTCTGCGATGTTTGTTCATCAGTTTATGTGTGTGTTGCGAAATCAATCCTAGCATGTTACTAATATCTTAGTTCATCTATCATAATGCAATGTCAAGAATGTTTATCTACTTTCACATTTGAAAAGTTACTTCTAATTGTATATTATGCATATTGTTAAGTAAATTTGAAATGCGTTTTGCAGTTACATTATGTCGTGCTTACCCACCGTCGTGCTTGAGCAATATTGTTCTCCATATAGTACTGTGACGATTCCATTGAGCGAAGCACAGAAGCTGTTCCAGCAGGTTGAGGCGTACCAAATCCAGCATCTGTCTTTCTACCTCCACTGTGTCCAAATTTACAACCAACTGCACAGGTTTCCCACTCCTTCAAAACACAATAGCAGGTTTAAAATGGATGCTTCATTAAAATTATCAAAACAATATTCAAACAGCAATCAATTGAAACCTTGTCTTCGCCAGAAACCAAGATAGGGTCCTTCTCAAAATCCCTAGAATACAGAACCCTATCTTTTCTCTCCAGCCATTGTTCACAAGTCTCATTTTCCACCTCTGAGCTCAGATCACCTCCTCCGCTACTACTACTACTACTATCAAACAGCAAGTCGTCCGCCGGAGATCGGTGGAACAAATCGGCCCAAGAGTCTACCAGAGTCACATTCTTAGACATATCTAGCTGACCCAGGAACGTAATCTCCGCCACAACCACAAGCAACACGAACAGAGGTATGAAGTTGGACCATTTCCTCTTTGGCGCCGACGAAGCTCCATTTAAAGAAGGTGAAGACTCTAAGGGAGATCTCAGATTTGATCCGACCAGCTTATCCATGGCTAGAGGGAAGAAAAGAACCGAATTTGCGGCAAGAGAAGGGACAAGAACGCGCGAACTTAGAAACAATGAGCTAGGAAGATATGGGGCTTTAGGATTCTTGTCAAGATTTTCGACAAATCCATGAGATTGCTTCGAAGACAAGGGGAGAAATGTCTGGACTCTGGAGAAACTAAGTCGATACTCAACAAGAAAGCAGAGGTTTTTCCCCAATTGTGGAAGTCAACGGAGAGGAGTATGAACTATGAATATTCAATTTGGTCCTTTTTTTTATTATTGTTTTTCGACGATATCTGTGGTTCGGTTGGTCACTGCCAAGTGCCAACCGTTCTTTTTTCCCATATTCCAACCCATCCTAAATTTATTTGAATAAAAAAAAAACACCCTAACCTAATCTACTGTTTTAAAAAAATATATAATTAAATTAAAATTTTATATTCTATAACAGAATAATACAACAAATCGCACTTGCAAATTAATTGGATTAAGTTTTTATTCGAAATTAAAGACAAATCTTATATAAATAGATACATAAATTACTTTTTACTCAATATGAATTTTTTGTCATTTATATTTTTTACTTTTTTATTAAACCTTAGGTTAGTAAGTCACTTATATTTAATAAATATGATTAAATAATTATTAAAATAACTATTTTACCATTCCCTTATCTTTTTCATTTTCAAATTTTCACTAAACCTTTAAATTAAATTCTAAAATTCAGAACCCTAATCAAAATCTTGAAATCGAACCTTAATCGCGCATTCTTCGTGAAATCTTGGATAAGCGGGTTCAATCAAACCTAGAAACAAGGTTTGAAGGATCGATAAACTTGTTTTTTTTTGTCTGACAGAACCCAAAAACTATTTTTTTTTGTTTGATTTCAAGGTTTTAATTAGGGTTATGAATTTATGGTTCAATTTTAAAATTTAGTGAAGAGATTGAAAATGAAAAATATAAAGAAATGAAGTCGGAAAATTAAGTTTTAAGTAGAGCTCAAGCTGCTAGTTTATTTGAAGTTTAACATAACTATAAAGGAAATCGGAAAATTATTTCATAAGCAAATATTATAGGGTTAATAGGTCCAATTGTACCATATGTTTGGGTCATGTGATCGGATGGTACCGTATGTTTTTTGATGTGGTCAAATGGTATGTTATGTTTGGAGGATGTTGTCCTATGGTATTCTGTTAGTCAACCGTTAGATTTTTCTGTTAAATGGTTCATGTCAGCACCACGGCAGTGCCACATCAGCGGTACGTAGATATATAAATAATATTTAATTAAAAAAATAAAAAAAAAATTGGGAAATTTTAAAAAACAATTGGAAACAAATTCAAAAAAATATTTTAAAACTTTATATATTAATATAAATTATTAAAAAAATTTGAAAATCGAAAAAAAAAAAGTTAGGGTTCGACCCTTGGGGTCCAATTGACTCAGCCTAGGGTCGAACCATAGGTTGGGTTGGACCCCCACCATGTCTGGGTCGGACCCAGCCCTGGGTTCGACCCTAGCTGGGTCAATTGGACCCAAAGGGTAGTTCGACCCTTGGGGTACGGTCCAATTGACCCAGCCAGGGTCGAACCTAGGGCTGGGTCCGACCCAGACTTGGTCGCCCAGGTCAGGTGACCTTATGAAAACATAAGTTAGGCATTATTGGACCTAGTCGCCCAGGTAATTTGGACTAAATAACAATATTATGAAAACATAAGGTACCAAGAAACAACATAGGGGTACCATCCGATCGCATGACTCAAACATATGGTACCAAGAAACAGCATAGGAGCACCACGGCAGTGCCACATCAGCGGTACGTAGATATATAATATAATATTTAATTAAAAAAATTGGGAAATTTTAAAAAACAATTGGAAACAAATTCAAAAAAATATTTTAAAACTTTATATATTAATATAAATTATTTAAAAAAAATTGAAAATCGAAAAAAAAAAAAAAAAAAAAAAAAAAGAAGTTAGGGTTCGACCCTTGGGGTTTAATTGACCCAGCCTAGGGTCGAACCCTAGGTTGGGTTGGACCCCACCATGGATGGGTCTGACCCAGCCCTGGGTTCGACCCTGGCTGGGTCAATTGGACCCAAAGGGTAGTTCGACCCTTGGGGTACGGTCCAATTGACCCAGCCAGGGTCGGACCCAGGGCTGGGTCCGACCCAGACTTGGTCGCCCAGGTCAGGTGACCTTATGAAAACATAAGTTCGACATCATTGGACCTAATCGCCCAGGTAATTTGAACTAAATAACAATATTATGAAAACATAAGGTACCAAGAAACAGCATAGGAGTACCATCCGATCACATGACCTAAACATATGGTATCATTGGACTTATTAACCCAATATTATAATAGAGATCCCTTAAACTAAGCAATTTAGAGATGCAAATATAAAAAATTAATAGAGAACCGTTAAACTAAGCAATTTAGAGATGCAAATATAAAAAATTTAACTGATTAACTCAAAATTAATTATATTTTTTAAATTTAAAAATACACAACGCAAAACTTTGTTCTCATGTGTTTGTCATTATGTTTAGTTTAGGATCTTCATTTAATGTTAAGATGTTTTGTTTTCAATTTAGGCAAGATCTCCACCTTTGGATCGAGCACTGTATATCGAAAAACTTTTAAATTATGAACTCAATATAGTTTATATGAATTTTTAGTTCAATTTAGAGAAAGTTGTTTGTGTTGTGTTTTTATTTTGCATCGTTTTTGTGTCAAACTAAATTGACATACATTCGTATCCAACCTAGTTTATGATAAGGATTAATTACAAAAAAAAAACGAACTTTAAAGAAAAATCAAACAACAAGTTGTTTTTGTTTTTTTGACAAAAAACAAACCAAACTATTTGGAATTTAGCAAATAACAAATCTAACTCAAATTTTCATTATTGTTTGAACGAATTTTTCAAGTTTTGAGAGAGTTATTAAGTCAGCATTAGTTGAAATATTATAAGAAAATGGTATTACGACTTAATAACTCCTTCAAACCAGTGTTATCAAAACCGGGTTCGACCGACTGAAAATCGGACCCCTGTCCGATTTGGTTCAAATAAAAGATCAACTTGCAAGTGAATAGTGTTTGAACCGGTGTGAACCGATCGTTTGTGCAAAAAACAACCGATTTCCGGTTCGTTTTTTTGTGATATTTTTTTTAAACAAACCAATCGAATTTTTTCAGTTTTTAGGTTTTTTGTTGATTAGACCAAAATCACCGAATTTTTTAACAGCCAACCGATTTTTTCAGTTATTGGTTTTATTGTGTTATATTGTGTTTGCAAGTGATATGTATGTTTGAGACTATGTAGTTTGTGTGTATTTTTGAGACTATGTAGTTTGTAACTTTATATTTCCAGTTTTTTTTACTTATGAACAATGAACCGCACACTAAACCGAGTTCAGTTGGGTTGGACCGACCAAACCGGGAACCGATAACTCACCGATTTGAGGATCAGTCTGATTTTGATAACACTACTTCAAACATTGAAAAATTCGTTCAAACATAATGAAAAATTTGAGATAATTTTGTTAAAAAGATCATTTCTTTTTTTCAAAATTCGGTTTGTTTGTTTTATAATTACCCTCAAAAACCTATTTGAACTCAACATAAACTTTATAACTTAAGAGAATACGAACACAATCAATATGACTCTCAATGTAGATACCACATTAAAAAAATTGAACGATATATGTAATTGAAATGTCACAAATTTTCTTAATTGATTATATATAAATGTTAGTACAGATGATTGATTAATGGATTCCTCTATGTACATAACCTTCTAATTTCAATTGAATAGAAAGATCATGAGTTCAAGGGTGACGCACAGAACAAGCCACGACTTGCGCCCATTGCTTCAACCTTGCCTTCACTTTCTCCGGTGCATCACCTTCGTCCACAACAAACAAAAACAGTAAATCAGAACCCCATACTTTGTCAAATGCTTCACCTTCGTCCAATGCGGTTTTCTATTTTGTTCAATACAGAAAGAGAGAAAGAGAGAGAGAGCACGTACCGGAATCATATATGGAATCTGGATCGTTGTCGGAGATGGAGGACGCCACGGAGGAGATCGACGACGACCTAGACAGTGAGCGTTGGTACTGTCTGTTGACGGCCTGGTAGAGCTCCAGCGCAGGGAAGGTGTCCGAGAGCTTCGGATCGATCTCCGGTGAGTCGAATCGAAACCCCAGCTCCATACACGCCTTGAGCTCCGCCAGATCGTCCTCGGTAACGCTCTTGGTCGGGCTTCCTCGATTTCCGGCAGCCACGGTCTTTCTTCGCTGCCATGCTTCTTCCCTAATCACATCGGGCGACCAGGAATGCTGCTTGTAGAGCTGCCCCGGGGGTGGCGGCATCGGGGCAGTGCGTCGGGGCATAGCGTCCGCCGCCTCTCTGGTGATGTCGAAGAGAGTGGGGGTGGATCTTTCTAGGGTTGTGAGATCGCGGAGGGAGGGTGTTTATACGAGGGTGGAGGTTGTTGAGGAATTGGGAGCATTGGTGGGGAATGAGGGAAGGGCCTGAATCTGCGGCGGAGACGAATATGTAGGGCAGACAGAGTGAGAAATATAGTAGGAACGGTTTGGCCAAGTCAGAGGGACAACCTGGTCCTGGCCGGATTGGTTAGGTTTCGGTCAGGCCAGGGTGCGTCGGTTGTTGCCTTTATCTGGCATGACGTGGAGAAACGACGACGTTTTTATTTTAAACAGCTCATATTTTAGAATTTTTTATCAAAATATATCTCAAAAATAAAAATAAATACGAGAATATCCTCAATTTTTTTAAAATTACGAATTTGTTAACCGTTGTTAAGGAGAAAGAAAGCATTGGTTTTAATGAACCAACCTACCTATTTTAACTTTTAACTACTTTTCATTTTCATTTACGAATATTATTCGCATGTGATGTTTTTTATATTCTATTCACACGCGAATTTCATTCGCGAGTGAGTATGGTTTGATGAAAAAAAAATTAACAACACTTATCAATTACGGTTGATCCCCGTTAACTCCATTTTTGTTGCTTTACTAAATGTTTTTTTTCTTTTAATAAATGTATTACATATGTTTTTAAAAATGGGACATAATTATACGTTAAGTTATTTAACCATTAAAAAGGAACTAAAATTTCTATATGCATTGCATGTTATTAAGGATGCCAATGGTTAGAGTATAGTGTGAAATATCATAATTATACTATATTTTTAAACTACATAACTATAATCATTCTAGGTACAATTTTCAATATATTAAACTTATCTATTAATCACAATTTTACCAATATACTCATATTCATAATTACCACATCTAAAAATAATATAACATTATGACTGTTATCTTAATAAATACATAACTTTATGTTACAAATATAAAAAAAATATTAAACATTAACACCGTTCAATATTAATTTTAACATCATTCAACATTACCACAATTTAATTAGAGTTTGTTCTGAATTTTGAATTCGTAAAATCTTAAATGTGAAATTTTTACTTTTCTTATTAAAATATAATATTATTAAATAATTATTATATTTATATAACAACCATGGATAAAAATTAAAATATTATAAGCATAATCATTACAGATATAAAATTTATTATCATAACTGTAACACACTATAATGATACAGTTAATCTCGTAAAAAATTACTGTTATAACCACAATGTGTTTGAGTTTTCACCGCACCATTATTATATCTAGATCTACACGAGACAAACTCTTTTAAATAAATAAATTTGAAAAAAATGCATTGATAAATGGTAATACAGAGAAGATGTATGACTATTGAGTAAGGGTATTTCAATTAATTTGATATGAAAAATTATAACGTGTGACACACATATACATTTTTTTTTGAATCTTTAATGGTAAACTACACCATGGTAGAATTATGACCCACTTTTAAAAGTATACGTAACAAAATTTTAAAAAATGAATTGAATAGCTTACACTAATAAAAGTTGATATAATTTTTTTAAAAAAAACTAACCATATATTTAAATTTAAATATTTATTTGAATTAGAAATAAGCTCTCATAATGACATACTAAAATTACCTTGTCGCCC